>JABWPP010000049.1:57436692-57579192 GCA_016920855.1 Puya raimondii
CATCCATTTTGTTGTTCATACATTAAACCATTTATTAGTGTCGGAATATGATCTATTTAATCATTTGACAGAGGTAATTAATTGGTAGCTTACAACAAAGACTGAATAATGTAATATGGGTTGAGCTTGGTTTTCCAGAATGGACAACTCTCACTGTGAAGATGAGAAACGAATACATCAAAATAGAAAGAAAACACGGGAAGTTTGATCAGCATCCGACGTGGAACCACCTCCTGTACAGCCTGCTCCGTTCCGACCGCCTCTTCTCGCTTCGGTACGTAGCACTTGTTCTTTTCTCTGCCGCGCTGCTCATAGCTTCTTTCGGATCCTTCACCTACAGAAAATTAAATTAAGAACAGAGCAAGTATATCCGATCCGATTTCGATATCTGAATACGTTGTCTATTCAGTTTGTAAGTTTTTACTGTCCTCTACTTCCAACAAATTAAAGTAGCAGAAGAAGAGAGCAATTGAGAGTTCAGCTCGATCACCTTGGATTTTGGCTTGTAGGCATGCAGCTCGCGAGCGCTTCTCTGGAAAATGCGGCCAGTCTTCCAGTTTCCTCCTCCTATGACTCTGCCGCCGCCGGAGCAGACAGGCTGCTGCTGTTCTGCTTGTCCGTATACTGCCGGAAGGATGCACGAAGCATTGTCCGCGGCGGTCTGCCTGGCACTGGACGTGCTCCCTGCAGCAGCAGTACTACTCCCACCTTTATCCAATTCGAAGCTCAGCTGCACGCGCCAGCAATACATAGCAATTGGAGGGTCAGATCAAGTATATGTAAGATATATCAGGATGCGCCTGTATATATATATATGCACGTATATAGTTCACCTGGCGGATTCGGGACTCGAGCAAGTGGAGTCGGTCCGTCAGGTTCCCCTTGAGATGCAGCTGATGATGAGGAAAGCCCGACGACGGCATGGACTTGCTGTGGTGGTGGTGGTGGTGGTGGTGGTGATGCGGACGTTCTCCGCCCTCACCGCCAGCGGCAGCAGGCCTTTCCTGCATGAGCTCTGCCATGAAGTAGTTGTTGGACTGTGGTTCCGGCACTGGGACTGGCACCCGCTGCTTCTCTTCTAGCTGCCTTAACTGCATGCCTCCAGTTAACCAATAGTTGTTTTATTAATTAAGAATAAAGAGAGAAGAAATTAACAATAATGAGGGCGTATGTATATACAGAATGTTGTCTTAAACACGATAATAAATCAACTGAGGGCGGGAGTAATGTCGACCCACCCGATGGTCTATCTGCTCCAGCCTGCCTAGCAGGCTGTCTGCCGGAGGAGGGAGAGCGAATGCTCCGCTCTGCAGTGCTGCTCTTCTCTCCGCGCCGAGTACCAGTACATCACCCATCTTTCTTCTTCTCTAGTTCTCTCTTTCTCGCTCTCCGCCGTCTGCATGCATTCATGTATATAGAGATATAAGAAGGTGATGCCAGAAAAGCCGGGAAATTGGGAGATAAAAGACCGGGCTGGGTCTCTGCTTATCTTCGTCTCTTGCCTGCAGGGATTACTGCCTTGTATAACCGTTTTTGAGATCCTAACTTTTGGGTTTGTTGCAGTCAAGACTCCAGAGACAAAGAAGGGATGCTGAGACACACGTGGCATGCAGTGCGAAACTCATTTCTTTTGCGTGCCTCCTGCTCATACCCAGTTGGACAAATCGTACAGGTAGAAACTTGAGAGAGACTACCACTTTTCTTGGCCTTGGTTAACACCTCGTTTTCACATCACTACCATTTTTTATTTTTCTTCATATATTATAATTTAGTATAGGGTTTTTTTTTTGCATTTAACTCTCTCAGACAAAAAAAATTCACAAATAGCCTCACAAAATTTATATTTACAAGATTGATCCTATCCCCGCCACGCAAGCGGCAGTCTAGATTAAGTTGAACACGGTGAACCATTCACCGTATTTAGACACGATGAATGATTCACTGTATTCTTTCTAAACTCTATATTTAGACACGGTGAATGATTCACCGCATTCTTCCTAAACTCTAAACCCCAAATATTACGTAATATCCTAAATTCTAAACCCCAAATATTACGTAATACCGTGGTAAAAAAATAGTGAAACACGGTGAACCATTCACCGTGTCCAAATAAGGTGAATGGTTCATCGTGTTCAATTTAATCTACACCATCATCTACGCTCGCGTGGCGGGAATAGAACCAATCTTGTAAATATAAATTTTGTAAAATTATTTATAAAAAAAGAATTTCTAAGAGGGCTAAATGCAAAAAAAAGCCCTTTAATATAACAACACCAAAATTTTTTATTTATTGTCATTATCGATTGGCCGTAAGATACCGCAATCAAATAATGAAAGACGGCTTCCTAAAAATATCTTGAAAAAAAAAATTTATTTTAAAATTTTTATCTTTTTTGTCAAATAAATACCTTGGATGTAAGAATTATATATAAAAACTCTATCTAAAAAATAATAAAACAACAGCTATGTCAAACGAGGCCTAAAAGTCCAATGTTATGGAATTACAAATTGAGCCAAATAATAATTGGTCGAATCACTTCATATGATGCTAGAATTCTCAAATGACTATTGCATTAGATCTTGCCGTGCTCAATAGACACATTTTCTTCCCTTTTTTCCTTTTTTTTTCAGAGAGGGACCCCTTCTCTGCCAAAATACTAAAACTCAAGCACATGATTGATTGGATTCCCAAAAAATAAGGTCATCAAGCACTTGAGCCATTCAGGCTTCAGATTTGTCACCTAATAAAAGTTCTTACAAACTTGCACCATCAATAAAACATAAAACTTCTCCAACCTTTAATTCTAGCTTACAACAAAAAGATCTTAAGCATTACTGCAAACAAGAATCATTTGCATTCGCATAACTTCAACCTATTCAGTGATATAAATCCAACCCAATAAATCAAGGTTGATCTCAGATAAGCCATGCTTGTTTTTGTCTCTTTTGTTTTTATGCTTACATTTGTGTGCTCGAATTGATACAATGCAGCCTGTGCACTATCACCTCCCTATTGCATGGGAACCTCAGTTCCAAATATGTTACTTCTGATATCGCAAGCAGATGTAGTTAGGCAGCCTTTCCACAATCTACAAAGCTTCCTGGATTGACAGTTATGCTTTTAGTGCAATTGTGGGTCTTGTATATGCCAACAAGTCGATCGGCTAGCTCAAACATATTGTTTCTAAGACTGCACATCAATGTGTATTCACAGAGAGATGTTAGCAAGGAGATATGAAAGCTGCAACAACAGAAACTAATAATCAAAGTTCATACATGGTAGGGCGGCATCATACCTAATGATAATAAACTGAGCATCTCTAGTCCGGTCTTTCACATAATGCCCAACAATAGAAACATTCTTAAAATCTGCAAGGAAGCATCCACACCATAATAACAAGAAAAGAAATGTAGAAAAATGTGACGTTACATGGGCACAAATGAGTAGAGAGTTTACCTAATGCAGCATCAATCTCATCCATGACATACAATGGGGTGGGTTTGTAATGATGGAGGGCAAACACAAGAGCCAGGGAGCTAAGTGTCTGCAAGAAGGATTCAGTTTTGATCAACGGTATATTCTTACGTCAAAAATAACACAAATCCTGTATCAGAAACAAATTCTGCTAGAATGATGTCTCGTAATAGAAAAATGATCAGCCGACGAAATAAGACATAAATACTTCTAAAAGCACTCTTCATGCATCTGTAGCCGAGCATTGACTAATTACTTCCAATTTTATGCTACGTATTTGCAATCTAAAAGGGCTGATAGTGTTATATTAATTTTTAAAAAAAGGTGAAAAGCAGAAGTAATTAAAAAGAAAAAAGAAGAAAATTTGGATTATCTTAAGATTCTACCAGACAAAGGAAAACCAGAAGATGAAAGATCTAATTTGATGACTTATTCAAATGTCAGCTATATAGGCATCATACAAAGTAATCAAAGCATAAAAATAGAATCCAGGAAGTGCGAGAACATGCCTTCTCGCCACCCGATAGATTAGCAATATTCTTCCAGCTCTTCTTTGGGGGTCTCACACTGAAAACTACGCCTTCAGAAAAAGGATCCAAGGAATCAACAAGTTCCAATTCTGCATCACCCCCAAGAGTAATCATCTGCAGTCCAAATTGTAAATAATTATGTTTGTCAACTTTGCTATATTTATTGGATAATTCATATTGCGGTAACTCTAATTATGAGTTCTCTTATTTTGCAGTTAGGACGACGATAAAAAGTTATCAAACAGTTACTTTCAAAAACAAAATCAGGATGAAATTTTAAAAAAAAGGCATGGATTCTGGTATATGCATCCAGAAAGATGTAAGAAGTTGCTCCAAAGACCTGATACATCTCCTTCAACTTCAGGGATATTATGTTGAATCCTGTCATGAACTCATCTAACCTAAAGTGGCATAAAGAGAAGGACTGATTATTTTATGCAGGAAATAATTGAAATAACAGTGACAGTAATTGACATAGACTCAGAATATACCGACACAGAAAATAAAAGAACTTACCGTTTCTTTCTCAACCCATCATACAGCTTTTTGAGGTCATCTCGCTCTTGTGTCACAGAATTTAGCTCATCCACGCGTTCATTGTATAGTAGAACCTTTTTCCTATATCTGGCTTAACAAAGCAGTAACTTGAGTACTTAAACCAAAAAAAAAAAAAAAAAAGCAGTAAAAAAGAATAAATAACACCATACTCTGCAATTGAATCCAAGTTTGGATTCATATCTTTTATCTGAGCTTCTAGCAATGCCACCATCTCCATTGCTCTTTTCATATCACAGGCGTCATTTAGTGAGTCCTCACTAACTGTTGCCTGAAGCTTTTCAGGATCAACTGCGTCCTTTTGAATTCTGTTCCCAGCAAAAGTCTGATTAGGAAAAAATACACTTGGGTAATATATATTGTGCTGTTAGATGAGGCAAAGCTTAAAACTTACTGGTCCATGTGTTTGACAAGATTCAACTGTATATCATCAACCCTTTTTTTGAGTGCCTTCACCTTCATCTCCCACTCTTTTGCAAGTTTTTTCGCATCTTGCAATTTGTACTCAGCATCAACCTATATAAGGCAAAGGTGGCTATGCGTAAACAAAAGTGGGAAAGGAAAGAAAATGCTCATAACGAAAGCAGCTACAAGAAAAATAACCTCAGCAGCTCGTAGCTCCTCCATCATTTTCTTTAATTTGTTGTATTTGGCCTTTGTTTCATCAAGCACATCTTTATGCTTGTCAAGAAGCTACAGACAACAAAACTGACAATTTATTCACAGTAAGACGACCAATTATTTATTGTTTCGTTCCTAACAAATCAGACTGAGTACCTCTTGAGTTTTCTTATAGTTTTCCTGAACTAAAAATGCCTTTTGCTCTATCTCTTTAAAAACGGACATCATCTTCTCTTTCTCCTCCATATTTTTCTCTTTTTCTTTCTTCGACTCTTCAATTCCCTTAGTTAATTTTTTCACGAATTTCTCACATGTCGCTATCTTAACTTTGTGACGATTTATTTCTGTACTGGTTTTGTCAATTTCCTGGCACGAGAAAAACAAAGGTTAGGAAAGGTACGAAAGTAGAAAACAATCTAAGACAAGTGTACCCACAGATTGGATATTTGTCACTTTTGATTTCTGATTCTTTAGCACTTCTCCACCTGCATTTTCGATTTTGTTCTGAAGCTCGAAAGCCTGGTATATCGAAGAGGCAAAGATATAAATATTATGCAAGCTATCCAGTACAATTCAGGGTATTTATTGAACCATCATATTACAAGGCAGGCACGCACGTAGAAAGCAAATCTACAGCAATAACATCACAGAGAAAGAACACTCCAAAACTGAGGTAAGGTCTAACCACTCACTCTATCTTTGAGTTTACTAGAGCATTTAGAAAGTTTGTCCAATTCCCTCTGCTCGGCAAGTATGATGTGATCCAACTCCTCCAGTCTGCAAAGATCATCCTCTTTTGGCTGTGAAGCAGTTTTCAGCGAACCAAGTCGCTTTTCATTGTAACTGTATTGTGCATTCAAACTGTCTATCTGTAGAAAAAGAAGACAGATCTCTGGAGATCACAAAACAAATCACACACAAAAGGAATATAGGAAAAGCAATGTACTTAGTATGTTGGTCTTTGAACATATTGCAAAGTTTCACTTAAGTCACTGAATTTCAATTTGCCACAATTACGCCACTGAAATTCAAATTCTATTTCAGTCGAGTCACTGGTGTAGTAACTAATTCATTCAGGCCACCAATGGCACCCAAATCAGCTGCCGCAGCAACTCAAGATATTATGATTCCATTGGCATGCCATCTCAAGAGATGACATAGCAATCAGCGTCATGACATCTTTTTAAGATGGGGTGGCAACATGATCAGCTCATCATCCCTTCATAGGGGATATTAAACAGAGTTTGGCGCAATGATCGGATTCTATTGCATCAAATCGACGTTCAGTGACCCAAGTGAAAGAGGGTGCCAGTTCAGTAACAGATATTGCAAATTTACTAAGTCATTATGTATACCTCCTTCCAACTTTTTGCCAACTCCATTTCAAGATGGGCTATCTCTCCTTCAGCAGCCTGATAACAGCTTCTAGCATCAGTAATTCTTTGTCGCAAGATGCTGAGTTGGTCAACAACTTCCGCAAGTTCCTTTTCAGCATTTACAATAACTTCTCCTGAAACACTTTCCCTAATAGATGTACCCATCTTACCACCTCGAGGCTTGGTTCCACCGCCACTCATTGTGCCAGACTTCTCAAAAAGTGCACCTTCCAGTGTCACTACGCGTCGAAATTCTTTATCCCCACCATATGCAATTCTTGTAGCCTAAAAATGTAAGATTAGAATAGAGTTACAGTCAATTCTTTTTGAAGATGAGCAACTAGTTCCTGTGAATATAATGAATAAAGAAAGGTAGGGTGCACCTAAGGCTGAAATACAGAAGCAAATGCAATAACAGGTCAGCATTCGGATGACTAAACATAGAGCATTAAAGCTAAAACAGATAGGTACCAGAACATGGTTTACACCCAAAAAAAAAAAAAAAGGGAAGGTCATCCCTAAACTAATCTTCCTAGACAAGCCTATACCTTGATAAAAATGATAGCTCAAGTGAGAGTTCCTCTTCATTCAGCACATTTCCTGCACTTAACAAGACTCGGACCTTTCATGGAGCAAGCTACGAACAAGCAAAATAGTGACATGGCAACAGTGAATGAACATCAATTCACTCCTAGCAGCCAAACTAAATGCATGATATTTACTTTTTAAATCTTAAAGAATAAACTAATCCAAGAAATCTAGTACATACCCAACATCTATACTTAAAGAGCAAAACATAGATGGAAGTATGGAACTAAAAAAAATAGTGAAAGAAAACTAACCTGATTGAGGTCTTCTGCTACAACGGTGTTCCCCAAGACAGCAAAAAAAGCCAACTTCAGTCTCTCATCTTTGACAGTTACCAGATCAAATAGGCGTGGAACATTTTCAGGAGTTTGAACTTTCTTGTTTAGCTTGTGCAGATGATCTACTTGTTTTTCCTGCACTAGAATATGACATGAGTTATGCATGGCATGGAAAGGCACCCTAAAAATAGACAAGTTTCAGCCAATAAATTCTTCCACATATTACATACAACTGCATGCTGGTAAATAAAACTAACCTAAGCAATCTAAGACGAAGAGAGCGAGGAAATCATAAAGAGAAAATAGAGTATAGGCAACACAAAGTAAACTAAGTACGAAGATACCATTATCATGAAAGTTGCAACGCCAAGATTCTTCCTCCGAAGTAACTCAACACAAGATTGTGCTGCTGCAGTTGTCTCAACGACAATGTAATCCAGTCCAGGACAGGCTGTAGATATGGCAACATCATATTTTGCTGCAGCGAGAAAAATGCAAACAAACCTTAGCAAATACTCATCGAACTGAGAATGACCGACTGCTAGTATGCAGTTTGTATAAGTTGCCAAGGTCGTAATTAGCAGATAGTGGGTATATAATATTTGGGGGGGCTCATAGAGGAAAGCGGATAGTAGGTGCCATAGTGGGCGCTAGAAAACCATAGCTCAAATATATATATTAAAAATATTTATAAATATATATATAGAGAGAGCTAGGCTGGTATACTATCGGTAGCAAGGAGGCTCCATGCTACCAAGTTGTTTTCAATTATCGGCTTCCAAATCAATGATCGGCTCCGTTAGACTTGATCTACACTATTGAAAGTATTTGAAAACTAAATTTCATAATTTTTCGACATTATTTGACTAGTGATCAAAAGGTCTCAAAATTGACAATTTTAATGATCGATGTGATGCGTTTATAAATTTAACGATGTAAAACAATCCAAACCTGATGAAATTTTTATAGAAAATTCTTTTCACTATTTAGAGTAAGATCAGTACCTCTGATCTTAAATTTAAGTCTTTTATCATCATTTTTTATGAAATTTTTATTTTCAGTCGTTTATTTTTAGACTACTCGTTTGATAGGTAAATGATGTCGAAAAATTATGAAATTTAGTTTCCAAATACTTTCAATAGTGTAGATCAAGTCTAACGGAGCCGATCGTCGATTTGAAAGCGGCATCATTGAAAACAACTTGGTAGCACGGAGGCCTCCGTGCTACCGATAGTATACCAACCGGACTCATATATATATATATATATATATATATATATATATATATATATATATATATATATATATAAAATGAGTCCGGCTACTATACATATATGTATATATAGAGTCCGGCTGGTATACTATCGATAGTACCAAGCGCTTGGTGCTATCGAGTTTTCCGCCGTTAGATTTAACCATTTGACAATTTCCACCCGTTAGATCATACTATTCAACCAACCACCCACTCAACCCTAGGGGACCACTATCATTCTAACATGAGACCACTATCATCCTAACCGCACATACCTTCATCTAAGAGCCGAAAACCTAATAGCACCAAGCGCTTGTTACTATTAATAGTATAGTAGCCTAATTCTATAGAATTAATATAATATATATTTTAATTATATATAATTGTATATATTATGTATTTTATTATATATATAGAGAGTTTAGGTTATTGGGCATATTTGCTAGCCCACAAAAACAAACCAGCAAATCCCTACTCTAATTACTCTCTCTCTCCCTCACTTTCCCTTGTTCACAGAGTCGCTTCCCCTAAATTATTTTTCTTAATATTATAATACTGTATTTATTTTGTATGTTCAACTATTAGACATTATTTTGTATCAAATTTTAGATAATGTTCTATAAAAATTAAACTATAGATAACATTATATTTAGAATTTCAAGCAGCTTGTTTATGGCTCGAGCTCGTTCAACTCGAAGTTAGGCTCACTCGAGCTCGGCTCGAATTAATTTCAAGTCGAGCTTGAGCCTAAATTTAGGCTCGAAATTAATTTCAAGCCAAGCTTGAGCTGAGAAAAGCTTGCTCAAGCTCGGCTCGTTTCCACCCCTACCCACAAGCATCTACTCGGGTGCAAGGATGCTTAGACATGCATAGACAAAACAAATGGACACACATGAACAAACAAACATCAGCAAATACATGAACCACAAAAAACGCGCACATGCATTTGAATGCTTGCACACACTGCAAAGAACCAAGCGCACCAAAGAACCAAATAAAATTTCTGTAAGCTATGAGACAGTCAGCAGTTTCTCCAGTAGTACATGTCAGCTGTTTCCAAGTGAATTTCTAATGAGAAGGTATACCGTATACTCATACGTCCACTAGTACCAAGGGAAATACAAGAAAAGAAAAGGCAAATTCATCCTTACAAAAGAGCTCAGTTGTGTCTACACCCTCCAATAAGTTACACATGCACTTAAATAGTCGGTCACACAAAAATCCAAAGGTGCATTATTGTGCTTAGTTAAAACTTCAATATTCAGCCACATGTTTCTGCTTTTAGATGCCACTAACTAGACAAAAGGGCATACACACATATTTTAAACTATACACGCAATTGAACATTAGAAATATGAAATCCAAAAGAAGTATTTTAGCCTAATCGAGTCTGTTACCAAGATGAATAAGGGAGAGGAAAAGCAGCACTTCTCAGGAGAAATTATAAAAAGAAAATTCTCGAGTGCATAAGAGAGATCCAACGAAGATTCTAAAGCAGTTTTGACAACCCAAACAGAGTATACCTATTTCCTACTATCGTAGTTTGAATTTAGTTAAACAAAATGTACTGATTCAAAGATCAACTGACATGACTCACATAACCAACGTAATGAGCAACATGAAAGGCTTAGGTACTGGTGACTAACGACCATATGCAGGTTGAACCCTGATCACCTAACTAATCATGAAAGTCTTAGGTAAAGATAAGCGAGAGTTCAGGAGAAAGGAGTACACTGTACCATCTATTGCACCAAGATCACCTAATCGGCCAAAAATTCCTTCTATGTCCTTTGATTCCTTGGCTTGCAGAATTGCTTTTAGAACTGCACCCTGAGTCTTTTCAGTTTCCAAAACAGACATGATCTCTGAAAGTTTCTGTCTGGCGGCTTGTTCAAGAGGAATAAGTGACTCTTCCTTCTTTAAGCTTTCCTGTAAAGCAATTCAAGTTATCAACTGGCACAGTATAAACGAATGTAGAGAAACGCGACTGCACAAAGCACATACTTCTTCAATTTTATGAGCTTCCGTCACTCCAAGCCGGTCTCTCTCTATTTTAGCTTGAATCTCTGTAATGCATGCGTTCTTCACTTTGATTTTCTTCACTATATCATTATTCTCTTGTTGAGCCTGCTCAAATTCTATTTGACAAGCAATGTGCTGAAGACAAAATATACTATCAAAAAACCATCATCATCAAGGGTGCCAAATCATTAGGCTAATAGCTGAATTTAGCAATCCATGCATTTTAGAATCATCAAAATATATAGGGGTGGAAAAGAGTTAACTAAAAGTTCAGCTAAACAAAACCAAACTTAGTACTGCAATTTGTTGAATTCTATTAAATACTTGATATGTTAGGTGAATGACAACCCTGAGACTCTTTATATAAATATATTGAAAGATGACAGGTCCGATGAGAAAAAAAGAAAAAATCATAGAATCTGCTCTTTTTTTTATAATTAGTCAAACACATATATAGGCACACCTTTTCTTTCAAAAGCTTGCTTTCAGCAGATGCAACGTCAAGTTTCCCTTTATGCTCAATCTGCTGGTTCTCCCAGGGTTCTAACTCTGCCCGGACTTTGATGAGCTCCAAATGATGCCTCTCAGTTTCGTCTGTTTTTGAATTAATGTACAATCATAAAACAGTAATAAAATAAAGCTAATAAGATAAAAGGAGATATGTTATTTTTGCCGCAGAATCACCCCGAGAGCTTTCTTTAATTTCTTCTAATAGCTTTTCTTCCGCAAGCAACAGCTGTTGCAGTTTGGGTATCTCTTCCTCGAGTTTTGGAATGAGATTCGAGGATTCGTCTATATCTTTCATAGATTCATCTAGTTTCGATGTATCCTGTAGGAAGAACATAGATGAGATGCTTGTCATAGCTAATCAAAGAACCAAATTAAAAGTTCAACGTGCCTTTTCAACTTTGTCATCTAATTTTTTAATCTTTTGCTTGAGGTGCTTTAAATCTTCTCTGTATTTCACATCTTGTCTTTCAAACTCCTTAAACTGGTCTTTACAGGTTCTCATCTCAGTGTCGAGTTCCTGAATATTAAAGCAAGATCCAAAAGAAATCAGTAGCGCTAGCATTAGAATGATGACAAGAAAGTTATCAAACTTTCTATTGATAGCACAGAAAATAAACCGATCATGTAAAGACGTTAATCTTATCCTGCTGACAAGCAAAAACCATTAGGGATTTGAAAAAAGGCAGCATACAAAAAGCGGCCATTGCATTGAACATTAAGAACTCAAATGCACCGTTGCAAGAATGTATGTGCATGTGCGAAAATGGTTGTGGTGATTGTATAGGGACACATGTGCATGTCATTTTTCCTTTCCTGGTGAGCAGAAAACAAAAATTTACTTCTCTGGAAGCTGTGAAAGAACATATGATGGCTTCTTGTTCATTGCCCAAAACAGAGTTGTACAACAAAAAAGGATTTATGTAAAGAACACAATTAAGTAGGACATAGGACCTACATTCTTAGGAGAAGGTCATTGAAGATTTGAGAAGAGCAGAACATATTATCCAAATGCAAAACAAAGAATTGGAAATTATTGCTTTATATTCTATAATTAGGTGTGGTGGAATCTGATAGTGGATTCAAACAAATAACTAAAGCCTTTAAGAAGCATTATAGTAGTAAACTATTCTATGTAAAGCTAATGCTGCATTTGATAAAGTTATGATGAATTGAAATGAAATGAAAGCAATGAAGTACAATATCTTTGATTTCACTTAGAAGAAGGGTGGCCATCGTGACAATTTTATTCAGAAATATAACTACTTGCATTGCACGATTAATTTTGAGCTAAGGTCATAGGAAGATAATGCAAAACTACTTATTGATTACCTCTTGTCTTTTCACATATTTATTGTATACACTTTCTAGTTCCTTCAATGTAGAAGTATTCTGTTGAATCTTCTCCCTGTAATAGGAATAGAACAATTAGCCAGCTTACCATTTACGTTCTGAAGCTGATAATTTGCTTCAGATGCAAATACCTCTCACTTGTGAGATTTGTTTCCAGGTTTGACACATCCTCTTGCAAGAGAATAACACGAGCAGCAGCATCATCAGAAGACAATTTAGTTGCCTTCTCTTGCCATTTCAAAAGTGATAGTTCCTTCAACATATATTCCTCTGCTTCATTTTTGACATTCTGCAGGACAGGAGTATACAGTGAGTTGCCCCATGCAATAAGAGCTGAGAGGAAAAATGTTCACGAATCAAACAGATACCTCTAAGCTTTCTTTTTCTTTCTCAGCTAGTTTCACCATATTCACTGATGCAGATCGTTTTTCATTGAGGACCTCAAGCCTAAAGAAATGGTATAACATAATGAGAAAAACCTGTCTGAAAGGAAAAGAAAAATGTACCCATATAGTGTTTATGCATTATATTCTCACATAACTATAAATCATTGCCAAACTGAGAAAGTTCAAGTTGACACCTACAGAGAAGAGGTAGGAGGAAAAAAAAGATTTATTTACTAGATAATTTAAAGAAAAGTGTAAGAAACATAAGTATGATAACAAACAATATTATATGAGGAAAGGGCCAAGAAACAACCTCAATATTTTGATTCCTGTCCTCACCTAAGACGTAAGGTGGTAAATGACCTATAAACTTGCTCTGTACAATGGGCTATAAAATGATGTCAATTGTGGCAGAAACCAATGGTAAAAAAGATGACTTAGCCAACAGGAAAAGCCGTAAACTGATTCAAATCCAAAGGTCAATGATCAACATTGCGGTCCTAAGATAGTATATAGCTTCATGTCTAGTTTCAGTTTTTGAATGAAGCCCGATCGACCGTATGTTGTGCTCAACATCAACTTGCTCAAATGTCGAAGACTAGATATCATTTACACTTGTCGCTAGCATTAGATACGAAACAACAGAAAGGTTTGTTGGAGTCAGTAAAAAGATATAACATGGCCCTTTCATAGACAGGCTATTACTAATTTATTGTCAAAATAAGGTACTCATCGGCATACAACTGCTCTCAAGTACGTCAAGCACAACATGTCGTGACCACAATTTACAGGTCACCAACAACATATTCATGGCATGATTACTGTTACTGCATTTAGTAATAGGCAATACAAAGTTGAAATTAGACCACTTCTTCAGAATAAAAAAGCTGAATAGAGTGACAAATTAAAAGAGCGAACTCACTGTTTGTATGCTTCTTCAATCTTTTCCACATACTGATTTGTCCCAATAATATCCTCCAGATATTCTAAAAAGCCCTCATCATGGGCCCCTTGAGCCTTCGGTTTCATTAGGGAAATCTGCTCGACCTCACCCTGGACAGAAACCATAAAAGGACCTTAGACAGCTAAAGTTTGTCACCGTAGCTCATTGGTAAAATCAAAATTTGTCCGGTTGCATGTAACATCTTCAAAACTTTTCAACAACGTGATCACACAGTACACACCCACACAGCTTTTGAGTTGCTCAGCAGTGGTTTTTCTTTTTTTTTTAATTATAGTACTAAATAACTTGCTAAGATTTAATTTGAGAAAGTCTCAGAATGTTCATTTTTCACCTGTAGAATTAGAAAGCGGTTGTTGTCGAGGTCCACTCCTTTCCCTTTAAGCATTTTGGTGACTTCGGTGAAATTACTTGCACGCTCGTTAATGTAGTATCTAGAAGAGTTGTCCCTAAAAGCAATCCTTGTAACGACAAAGTCACTGCCCTCGACAGCCTCATAGGTTCCGCCAGCCTGGTATAACCGCGCAAATGATGTTCCTTTTTTTTATGATGATAATAGATAATTGACGTCGACCTAATAGAAGCATACCAGATCGACAATTTCTTGGAAGTGGACGGAAACTGCAGCACTGTCCAGATTTTGATGGTCGCTAGAATTGTGTATCAGCTCCGATACTTTATTCAGACGCATCTAGGGTGAAGAAGAAAACAACGAAGCACAAGCACAACTAGATCAGTAGCAAAATGATACAAGGCAAATATTTTAATTTTCCTTTCTCTTATAATTCATATGCGCTCAATTGGAGAAGAAGAAGCGAGGAGAGAGGTTTACCTGCTTCGCCCGCTTCCCAAACACGAAGAGCATCGCATCTATGACGTTGCTTTTCCCGCTGCCATTAGGGCCCACCACTGCCGAGAAGCTCTGCTCAAAATAGATATAAGAAAAAAAACAAAAAAACAAAAGCTGAAGCTAGGGTTTTGCCGAGGAGGAGGAGGAGGAGGACGATGAAAGGATAAAGAAAATTGGAGAAAGGAGAGGGAGGACCTTGTGGAAGGGGCCGATGCGCTGCTCGCCGGCGTAGGATTTGAAATTGCGGAGCACCATCTCCTTGATGAAGAGCCGCGGCCTGCTCTTTGGAGGCGGCGAAGGAGAGTCGCCGCCGCCGCCGCCGCCGCCGCACGCCGCCGCGCTCGGACCCGTCGACTCTTCCGCCATGGGAGCGGAGGGAGGGGAGGAGGGGGATCGGGGAAGAAGGGTTCGAAAAAACGGAGCGTTGTGGTTTGGGCGGGAAAACAAAATTCTTCGGGAGGGAAAAACACCGAAAAGGAATCGTACTAAAATGGCGTACCGACACTTCACAAGGCATCTAATCTCAAGTTACACTACATTATTATTTATGTCCGGTCAATTATTTTTTAAAAAATATATATAATAAAAATATTTTTTTAATTAAATCAAAATGAGACGAGTGAATTCTAAAAATAATTTGATTGACTGAAAATACCAAATTATTCCAAATGACCGTCATATTTTAAACTTTTTTACGAGATGGAAATCGTCGATTGCAAGTATGGATACAAATTGCGCGGATCCAGGTGAGAAAAGAAAGTTTGCCTCGAAATGGCTTGATTCTTATTTTTAAGATTAAGTTATTAAAAAATTACAATTTAGCGCTTATGTTAATTATCTCCTATAAAAAAAATGCCCAGTCCATCACATCATTTTGTAGAGAAAAATATAATTAAAAAATTTTTAAAATCAAAATAAGATGAGTGAACTCCAGAAGAGTAATTTGATCGGTTGGAGGCACCAAATCACTCCAAGTAATCATCACAATTTAGACTTTTTCACGGAATGGAAACCGTCGATTGTAAGTATCGATGCAAACGGGGCAGATTCAGGCAAGGAAAGAGAGCCTGCATGAGCCGCCCTCTGCTCACTATATAATCCTGACTCAGTCAAGACTCATCGCACACTTTCGACTTGATACCAACTATGATGCCCTATTTCCCAGGAGGTCATCCATCCTAGGATTATTCTAATCCTAACACACTTAACCTTCTTAACCTATTAGACCTACCCATCGCCTAAAATACTATAATCGGGTTAAGAAATTTAATTATATTATATACCATATATAGGACTATTCCAAATTCTAAAAATGTCACAAGAATCGTATAAATTGAATAAATTGCTCAATAAACTATCAATATTGATAGTATTAGTAAAATAGAAAATTTTGTTTATCTAAATTTTTAATATATTTTTTACTTGCAACTTAGATGTATATTGAGATGTGAAACAATGGGTATGCCAACTCGTTTGAGTGATTACCGTCTAATTTGTCTTTTTCTAAATATTCAATTAAATAACCGTGCAAAACAAACGTAGAAATATATAATTTCGGTAATCTTATTATTAGGTATGAAATTTTTTTAATTTGTCAATACTTTGTAATTTTAGATAGCGCGATCCAAACATCCCTTAGATTTATTTGAGATGGCGACAAAATGTAGGATTGTAATTAGGGGTGGAATTGGACCCGGTAATACTATGCCCAAGCTCGGCCCAAGAGAAAATGTTGGGCTTCGGGTCGGGCTTTTACCTAATTCTTTTTGAAAATTAAGGCCCGGTCCAAGCCCAAGCCCAATGCCCAATACACATCAGGTTTTGTGGAGGCCCATTTTATGTATTTATCATATAATACATAAATACTATTATTGTATAAAATTAAAATAAAATACCTATTTTTATTGGTGTTTGATCACATGAAAGAAATTAGTATCTAATATGAAACTAAATATTTTGTTAATATATAATATATCCTCATATATATATATAAACATATATCATTAATACCAATATATACTATATATGATTTACTATATCATTTATTTCTTTTATAGATAAATATTATATATATATAATTAAATATTTTATTTTGGTAATTAATATATCGGGCTTTCGAGCCGGGCTTGGACATACCCAAATAGGCCCAAAATTTTTTCGGGCCTAAATTTTTAAGCCCGCCCGAACCCAAAGTTATGCTTTCAATACCCAAAGCCCGGCCCAAACATGGCCCATCGGGCCGGGCCTTGTTTAGGCCCGGGCCCAGTTCCACCCCTAGTTGTAATTAATACAATTTTTAATGCAAGGGGTGATTAAGACCGGGTCTAAAATGCAAGGGGACTTTTGATAATTTAGCCTATTTTTACTTCTATTTATCATTTTCCATGTGTTACTCAAGAAAAACAAACTAATTTTTGGCATATTTCTTCTTCTTCTTTTTTGAGAAAGAAGTAGCACGCTATTCGCTTCGTTTATTTTTTTTTTTAGAAATAAACTTAACTAGAAATGTGAATAAACTAGGATTCGAACTCGGGACCTCGGGTACCAACCACCAAGTCTTTTGTCACTTGCGCTAGGAACGGTCGGTAATTTTTGGCATATTTCTAACTAATCGAGAAGAAGGGATCCCTCACCTTCTACTCTATTTTCATAGCAGATCGAGACGGATTTGGCACAAATTTTTTTTTTTGGCTCGTACTTATCGCCCCGTTTGGAATGGAGTCATTACTCGAAACTCACAATACGAGCGGTGTGGTGCAATTGCTCCTGTGCCAAAGTGGTAACGGGTTGGGTTGATCTGTGCGGGTTCGGGTTTGGTCGATCGGACCCTCGTTTCACTGGATTGAAGTACGGAGGAGTACGATCACAGCAACCTCGGTTCAAATTATTTTGAACCGGAATCAAAATGAAAATTATAATAATATTAGGAATAAAAATAGTTCATATCTATATTTGAATTATTCAAAAAAATATCTAAAATTAAATTAATAATTATATTTATAATTCAAAACAAATTGAGACTTAAAAATTAAAAATTTAGAACAAAATTTTATCCTGAGAAGTCACAATTTAAAATGTAATTTTTTTTTGAAAAAGTTTCAATATTTAAAGTTTAGTTGGCAAGTAAATATAAAACTAATTTACTATTTGAATTCACATTCAAACTTAGAAATTATAATTTGATTTCCAATTTTAATTTTCAATTTCGACTACAAATTTAAATTTAATATTTTGAGTATAAAATTTTAATTTGAATTTAAATTAAATTCAGACAAAATATAATTTGCAATTTGCAATTAAAATTCAAAATCAAAATCAAAATCTAATTTGAATAAAAGTTCCGTATAAACATTCAAATCTAAAATATTCGATTTTTTTCTATTTTCACACTCTAAGCTATATATATTAGTTTTTTTATTTAATATTTTCGAGCCCTTTTTTCACGACAAGAATGTTTCTTGATATTTCATAGTTGGAACTTATATATATATGTTTGGTATAGTTGCTTTTTTTGTTTTTTAAAAAACTAATTCTATATAATTTAATATGGTAGAGGCAAGATTTTTTTTAAAAAAAATATTGCTATAGTTGGTTAGCTTACAATACATCAAACTAAGTGACAGATGAAAATTTGTTCAAAAAATTATTTTCAAGTTTTTCTTTTGTATTATTAAGTAAATGCTTTGACTGAAAATATGCAAGCATTCTATTGTTCACTCCTATAATTTTTAATATATAAAACTGGGGCAATTACTTATATGTACCTAAAAATTTTCGACTTTCTTATTTACACTTTTTAGAAGACTAATATTAAAAATACCCTTTTAACGTTCCAGTTATTTCGAATAGACACCTAGAGTTAAATTCTCTTAGCAAACTATTAGCAACAGCCGTTACATCTGTAAAATTGCTAATTACTATTTTGTCCTTTCAAATATACCCTTATATCGTCACCAACTTTTCTTATTTGCCCTTCAGTTAGAGGGAAAAAAAATATTTTATTTTTTTTTCTTTCAATATATTCTTCTGCCGTCACCAACTTTTCTTATTTGCCCTTAAGTTAGGAACAAAATAGATATTTTCACTATTTTAATTGGATTAATTCAAATCTTAGAATGATATAAGAGTGTTGTAACTAATAACATGATGATAATTAAGATGTCACATCACTTTCATATTAATTAGCGATATATCAATATTTAGTCAATTAAATTAGATTGTAAAACTAATTATAATAATCTATAAATTTGTGGTGATACATAAACTGACACCTTTTAGTTTAACTAATTTGCGGCACTTTTCTTTTTCTGCCACCGAATGTGACCATATGAGTGATGATAAAATAGATATTTGGTGGCGAAAGTAGTATTACTATTTTAGGTTACTTAATCTTTGACAATTTTTTTGGTTGCCACCATATGTAACTATATTGTCACCTTATCTTTGACACTGATAATCTATTTTCTTATAATAAAAGTTGATATAAAAAATTAGAATAAATTAAAATTTGAGGGCTCTCTAGTCAAAAGTAAAATGCAATAAATTAAGCTTTCCCAATATTTACACGTTAATTATTTACTCTACAACATAGTTAGTTAATTTGCGAATTATTTACGAATTACTGAAAATCTGAATAAAATAATCCATATGTGATTTTCTTTTTCAAAAAATTAGAATAAAATGCAAATTTTTGGGTTAGATTTATTATTCGCGAATAATTCGCGTATGCCGAACTATTCGAGCAAAAAAACATGTAGAATTTTTGGATAAAATCCCTTTCTCCAACATAGTTAGTTAATTCGAGAATTATTGCCGAATTATTCGCGAATTATTGAAAAACTTCATGATCTTTCGGGATTTGGATCATAAAAAATAATGAAGATGGAGACCACAATAAATTTTGCTATTTTTACTTAATCTACTTTATTTTATAGCTTCATATTTTTATATTCTTAAGAATTATAATTATTTATGCTAGTAGCATAAATCTAGAGAAAAATGTTTAATTTAATAGCCAAATTTTTAATTGGTCGGCGTATAATTTCTGTATAAATTACGTATCCGAATAATTAGTGAATCCATTTTTTAAACCGTATTTCGTACTAAATTTAAAAAGGGCTTTTTTTGCAAATGGCCCCCTAAAAAAAATTTATTTTAAAAATAGCCCCAATAAATTTATAATTGTAAAAATGGTCCTACCCCTGCCACGTAGGCGCCACGCGGGAGGGCTGGGAGGTGGGGTGGCAACTTGAACACGGTGAACCATTCACCGTGTTCAAACACGGTGTATGGTTCACTGTGTTTCTTTTATTATTCGCGCGGATTGATCTACACTATTTTTTTGGGACAGTATAAGTAACTGAACACGATGAACCATTCACCGTGTTCAACTTGCCAACCCAGCACCCACCCGCCTTCGTGGCGCTGACGTGGCGCCTGCGTGGTAAGGATAGGGCCATTTTTGTAATTATAAATTTGTCGGGACTATTTTTAAAATAAAATTTTTTTAGGAGACCAATTGCAAAAAAAGCCTATTTAAAATTTAAAATACGAATTTTATTTATATTATATTCATACTGATTTTTTGTCAAATTTGAATTAACTAACTATGCTCGACAGGTGATAGATTCAAGGCAGAGATGGATGGCAAATAAAGATAGATATATAGAAGGTCACATATTGTGTGGGGGTATGGAGGACCACAGTCCAGGCAATAATTTCTCCCTTCCATGGAATAAAGGGAGTAGTGCTTACAACTTCTTGTGGGATTCTCTCTTAAGAATCTCAACCATGGCCCCAACCAGAGCAACTGCAGGGTTGGCAGCAACCTTGCTAAACCTCCTGCACACCTCCATGTGGGCCCTGAGCGCCTCCTCTTTCACAACATGCCGCGCTGCGCTGAGCCGACGCAGCTCCTCCGCGACCGCCTCCGAGCAGAGGCCGCAGACCCACCGCCCGCAGAAGCCACTTCTCACCCGCGCCACGTACGACCGCGTGCACTCCTCGGCCAGGCCGCAGCACTCGCAGTCCACCGCCGCCGCCACTTCAGAAGCCGCAGAGCGGGAGGGGAGCCTCAAGTCCTTGTACTTGAAGATCGAACGGGGTTCGTCGGAGGCGTCGGAGGCCGTGGCCGTGTTCCTAATGAAGTCTAAGGAGAGCCTCCTAGAGCTTGTTCCTGGAGCCATTAGCTAGTAGCTACTGCAGCTCCAGGAATAGGGTGGTGAAGTTGGGGTTTTTATAAGTTGAATATATATTATGAGAGCCAAATATGATTATAGTGTAAAACTACCCTTCTATGTTTTGTGGAATTACATGAGTGACATTTTTTTTTTTTTTTTTGGTTGGAAACAATGGCTACACACATGCATGCTGCATAATAAGACCCGGCAATCTTTATCCATAGCCACGGGTACCCAGAAGTTACTTGCAAATTTACGTGTGTGGATACTAGTTTTTTTACACAAAAAAATATAGATAAAACGGATTGGTACCTGTTAAGTTGTGGGCATTTTGGATAATCCGTGGGTACCCACATATATCCACATATATATTTTTAATCAAAAAATATATAATCTTTACGTTATTGACTTTGTAATTATGAAAATTTTATTAATTTTGTATCATAAAAATTTAGAATAATAAAATATTTTTATATTATATAATTTATGCGTTTTAAGATTTTATATTGTTTATTGTATGTTATGATATTTTAAACAATAAGTTATGTTATACTTTTAAAAAATTTATATATATATATATATATATATATATATATATATATATATATATATATATATATATATATATATATATATATATATGTGTTTGCATTTGAAAAATATAGGAGCAAAAAAAAAAAAAAAAAAAAACTTGCGGGTAATTCGCATATCTATCCGCCTGCCTATGGGCGGATATCGGTAAAAATATTGACTACCTAAAAATTTACCGATAAAATTTATCCACGTCCATATGATCCGGAGGTATAATGACCCGCCCGCGAGTTATCTTAACCCGTCCGTTTGCCAAGTCTGTGCATAATGAGGATCACATGTTGCATACATAGTTTTCAACTTTCCGTCCTCTATGGTATGTACGTTACTTATCCCATTTCCTTTTAGTTAACAAGATCTTTATTTGTGTTATTGACTTATTGTTAATCAGTATACACATTAATAACTTTTTAAATACCATATGGTCAGTTAATATAGAAAACAAAGGCGATGATCATCGTTACAAGATGATCAATGCATTTCCATTCTTCTCATCTGCGTTCTAGATATTGGCGAATGATCACAATCACCTTGCGAAAATCCGTGCATACATATGCATTATTCAAACCGATCAATTATATACACACACTCACAAACGCGCGCGCGCGCACACACACAATTAATCCACACAAAATAAATTGACTAAATTACAGAAAACTCCCCGTCAAAATCTGATTTTTCACTTTTTTTCTGTCATTTAAAAATCTACATTTTGCCTCCCTAAAAAATAAAAAATATGCACTTTGCCCCCGCCGTCAGTGTTCCGTGAGGGCTCCGTTTATATTTTATTATTATTTTTTTAATACCCAAAATATACTTGAAACCTTCCCCTCTCTCAGATGCCCCTTCTCCCTCCTCTTCGACGTCGCTCGTTGCGTTGCTTCGCCCTCCTTTGCCGCCTCGCCGTCGCCCACCGCCCGTCCGATCTCACGCACGCCCTCGCTCTTCTCCGCCGCCTTGCGCTCACCTTTGCTCACCTCTCCCTCACACCCGGCCTAATTTACTCCCTACCGTCGTTAAAATGGATGGATGACAATGATACAGGAGGAGCGAGAAAGCAGCTGGAGGAAAAAAACTGTAGGGTTGCAGGATTGGGAAGAAGATGAACAGGGCGAAGGGGCATTTTAGTCATTTTGCCATCAAAGTTAACACCGTACCCCATGTGTACATTTTTTATTTTTTAGGAGGGTAAAATGTAAATTTTTAAATGACAGGAAAAAAAATAAAAAAATCGAATTTTGATAGAAAGATTTTCTGTAATTTAGCCAAATAAATTAGTAATTGTGGTCAAATAAAAACCATGTCCATGCACCATTATTCCAGAACGAACTATTGATCAATATTTACTCAAAAGAAAACTAGAAACCAAGTTTAGTCCATATGTACATGTGTGCAATAAATATAATATATCTGTATGATCTTGTTTTTCGTAGTTCAAATTGAAAACATCACTGGTTATTCATCTCTCTTAATTTACTGAGGCTCAATACACATTTATTACAATTTGCATGCAACTATAGCTATGTTAGTGTATACTTGTAATTTATCCCAACAATGGGGCTCGAGACATTGATATGTTTGCTAGTTGAGATAAGTCACGAGTTGACATGCAGTCACCACAAAGACATGGACAACAGTTAGTGGCTAAGATCAGTTGAGTTTGTTCAGGGGCTCTTCAGGGTCAGATCTTGTGGCTACAGTTGAACCCATCATGTATCATATATATATTTATGAAATGCTAAAAAGAAAAGAATGAAAATGACACGAGTGTGAGTAAAGAGAGCTTGCGCATATCTTACGTAGAGGGTCATGCAAACCATGGGACTTTTGCCTTTTGTGGATAAATCCTATGCAACAAATTAAGTTAACTGGCTACTTGATGCATATATGTATGCCCAATATATATTGAGGCAGTAAAAAAACAATTCAATGCACTGAAACAATTAAGTTTTATTTTGATAAATACTGTTGCGGAACGGTGGGCAAATTCAGTGGATTGAAGGTATTGCAATAGGAGAAGATAAAGAGCCAATTTAAGATTATTACTCACGCACTCGACAGAATTCATAAGAATTTTGAGATTTCTTCATTGATCGGTCTAGTTAAGCTTTGCATTGGCTTAACCTCTTAATCTGATATTAAAACTAGCTTGATTCACACATTTAGGGCATGTTTTGTTCGCGATTGGAATAGGAATGGAAAATGGAATTGAATTGCTTTGGAATGAAAAATGGAATGACGAATCATCCCAAGACGTTTGGTTCATTAATGGAATGGGTATCGGAATGAAAATCTAAAATTTTTTAGAGGGTGTTTTGATTAAGAGAGAGGAAAGTGATGAAGGGAGAGGAGGGGAGGTATTGGTGGAGGAGAATTTTTAGTAGTTTACTTTGGAATGGGCCAATCCGGTATTTAAGGCCGGATTGGACCATGATTTAGTCATTCACATTCCAAAGTAGAATGAGAGTTGGAATCTGATTCCTTTAAAACAAACAACAATCATTGGAATCAATGAATCTCATTCCGATTCCATAGTCTAAAATAGGTGAACCAAACATGCCCTTATTTCCGACCACCTTTCTTCGTATCACCACATTTATCATACGTCAAGAGGATCTTAAGCTTTTGGATTTGCTAAGACTCTTACCAAAGAGAAAACTTTAGAGCTTCTACCGCCGGCGAGGTGTGGGATCGCGGCAAGGGCTCACGAGTTAGTTAGATCATTGGGAGTTGGTCTAGAGGGTACTATTTTATAAAAGTATAAACTATGTAACATTTTAGGGATTCAAAGTGCTGTTGTAAATCTTAAAGAGGATAATTATAATAGTTTCAGTTTAGTAGTTATATACTCTGATGCTTTATATACCCATATCATGTATGTGTTGTACAGATTAGCGTATGTTCCGTTTCGTGCGGGTAAAAAATTATTGCCCGTTCGGTGGGTCTCTTGCATATGCCTGAGCGAGTCCAATTGGCGGGACTCGGGGCATGACATAGTGAAGGGCTATCAACGAGCCAAACACGAGCGAGCTAGGGCAAGCTCGTGTTCGGCTCGTTCCTTAACGAGTTGAACACAAGCCAGCTCAAAAAGAATTGTGAGCCAATTAATCTTGGGTTGGACTTTCTGAGCACGCCACAGATCGAGCCTAACATGAGCCATTAGTGCTTCCAACTTTTTGGCCCTTGGATCAATTTGGATTCAAGCTTTTGGCCCTTAGATCAAAGTGCCCTAAGAGTCAACAATTGTGGCTCAATGTGTGACCTTTATTATGCATCATTTAAGCTGTAAAAAACTTGATTCAAGGGCCAAAAATTTGGAAGCACCAAGGATTTGGTGCTTGCAGAAGCTATATATATAGAGAGAGAGAGACAATTAGGCTACTCTACTTTAATAGCACTAAGGTGCTATTAGGTTTTCAGCCCTTGAATGAAGGAATGTGCAATTCGGATGATAGTGGGCCCCTAGGGTTGAGTATGTGGTTGGTTAAATAGTATGATCTAATGAGTGGAAATGGTCGAAGGGATAGATCTAACGACGAAAAACTTGGTAGCACCAAGTGCTTGGTGCTATCGATAACATAATAGTTGGACTCTATATATATATGTGTGTGTGTATATATATATATATAGAGAGAGAGAAAGAGATAGAGAGAGAGAGAGTAGGGCTGCTATGCTATTAGGAGCACAGCATCCCTTGTGCTCCTAAATTTCTAACCATCTATCATTGATGGATAGTTAGGATTAATTTCTCTTTTTTTTTCTCATTTCTATCTCAACTTTTTTCTCTCATCCTTTCTCAATTTCTTTCTCAATTTCTTCTATCTCTCTATCAATTTATCTTTTCTCTCTCTCTCAGCGCACACCTCCACTATCACCTCCCTCCCCTGCAGGCCGCCGTCGTCGTCCTCCCCCCTCCCCTATCCCCTTCCTCTCCCTCTCCCTCTCCCCCTGGGCCGTCGTCGCCGGAGGAGGCTGTGACGGCGGCGACAGGGGTGGGGGAGGTGGTGTGGTGGTGGCGGCGGCATATAGGGTTTTTTTTTTGGGGGGGGGGGGGGGGGGGGGTGTTGATGGTGGGAGGTAGGTTGAGGTGGAGGTGATTGTGGGGTAAGTGTGTGAGAAAGAAAAAAAATCGAGGATAAATTGAAAGAGAGGAGAAATTTAGAGAGATATAGTGAAAAAAAAGAGAAAAATCTAGCCATCCACCAATTTTGATGGATGGCTAGGAATTTAGTAGCACAAGGACTGCTGTGCGCTGTGCTCTTAATAGCACAGCATCCCTGCTCTCTCTCTTTATATACATAGTCCGGCTACTATCCTCTTAAGAGGATAGCAGCCTTTGTCCTATCAAATTTCGGGCCGTTAGATCTAACTTTTAATCATTTTCAACCGTTAGATTATATTATTCAACCAACCACCCACTCAACCCTAGGAGGCCCACTATCAACCTAACCGTAACCACTCTCATCCTAGCCGCACATCTTTTTATCCGAACGGTAGAAACTTAGGAGGACGAAGGCTCCCATCCTCCTAAAAGGATAGTAGCTGGATTCTATATATATATGTATGTATGTATGTATGTAAGTATAAAGTATATGTATTCGAGCTATATCAAGCCGAACATGAGTGGGATGACCTCAGATCGTGTTCGGCTGATTAAGATATTGAGCTAAAAACTCATCTCGTGTTCGGCTTGTTTATTAAACGAGCGATTTGATCTTGAGCCCATTTCGAGTCGAACACGAGTTGGCACGCGAATAGCTAGTTGGCTTGCTAACCCTAGTCTAGCGTATGGGTGTGTTTGAATAGGTGTGTTCTTTTAGTAAAGAGTTGTGTCTTTTGGCTAAAGATAGAACTGTTGAATAAATTGTATCTTTTCATATTTAAGAATGTGTTTTTTTTTTTGTAAAAGATCATATTCTTCGTGAAGAGATGTGCTTTATGTGTATTCAAATCCTATAAATAGGATTTGTTTATGAATGTTAAGTGAGAAGTGTAATTATACTCTTGAGTGATTAAATTAAATTTGTATTGTTTATTACGTTGTGAATAAAACATGCAGACAATAGCTGGGTGTCCCACAATGAAATAGTTAAAGCAACAACTATGAAGTGAGAGGAAAGCGGGGAGGCTATGTTGTTGTCCACTAGAGTTAGGGCCTATCTTCTCTATATCTTAGTTCAGTGATCATGGAGCAAGTCGTTGGGATGAAGGCGATGTCGAGGATGATGTTGGGATTGATGGGAAGGACGAAAGGTACGTAGACCCTCTCTCACTTGGAGAGCGTTGGGTCCTCCGCCCTTGCCGCCGCCCCGTTGATGAGACGCAAGTGCAAGCGACATTACGGTAGCTACAACGACTCGGATTCTTTGAGAAAGACTACGCGTATCCTTTCCTATATAGAAAAAGCCACTGTGATTTATTAGAGAATCAATATTATTGATTAATTAGAGAGCAAATATTATACACAATGTAAAAAAATAATTTCATATAGATGGATTGCGACCCTTTATAAGAGTTCGTTATTGCACTAAACTATTCTAGGTCCATTCCATAACAAACTTTTATTATATGCATACTTTTTTTTTTGAGAAAAAGATAGCACGCTACCCGCTTCATTCATTTGGAGAATGAACTTGGCTACAAATAGTGAGGCAACGTAGCCTCATAGCTCAAAGAAAGAAGAAAAAAGAAGTAACAACAAAAGTAATCAACCTGTTATCCAGCTCAACAAAAGTCCCTCCACTCTCTTCCCAACTCGTTGATACGCCTGACTACGAGGAGAGGGTCAGCAAAGAGGATTCCAAAAATCGCGTTATTTATTTCCTTCCAGATTAACCACCAGCACGCTGCTACAGTAATTAGATCCTGCAGAATCACCTCCGACCTAATATTTTTGGTCTGTTTATTCCAGATCGTCAGCACGTCCTCCACTTCTGTAAACACTAGATGTCCTCTAAGGTCCGAAAAAGCTTGAACCTAGTGTACACACATCCTATAAGGAGGTGGTTCACTGTCTTCGTAGCCTCACCACAGAAGACGGAGGGGGTTACTCGACCATCGCTTTTTCAATAGATTATCAGCCGTGTGGATTTTCTACTTGAGAGATAGCCATAAGAAAATCTTTACTTTTATAGGTATTTTTAGTTTCCAAATGTGAATCAGCATTGTATCTCAGATTCCTTTCCCTCGAGTCATCATATAGACCGATTTAATAGAGAACCCGTCTCCTGTATTCCATCTCTATCATAATTCATCAGGTTTATTTGTCGTCTGAAAGGAAGCAAGCATATCCTTGAATTTCCTTAGTCTTACTCGCTTGTCCCGAGCCTTGTTCCAACTCCTCTCAAAACTTTTCGCCATCTCCATCCGTTAGGCGAGAAACATTCTTTAATATAAACTTACTTTGTAACAACCTTATCATATAGTTCTGAAAAATACGTCTTCAAAGAAGCTTCGCCACACCATCTATCCGACGAAAAGTCAATGAGCTCTCCATCCCCAAGCTCTTAGTACAATCCACATTTGAAAATCTCCCTTTTGGACAACACACTCTTCCACCACTGGAAAGCAGGTCTGAAAGTTCTCCTTTCGTTCAACGGTCTCCTTCCAAAATAATATAACGTTCTAAGTAAATTGTTCCATTGCAACTTCCTCTTCGTAAGTAGGCGCCACCACCATTTAGTAAGTAGAGCACCATCATTCATAGTTGCCAAGTCCTTAACCCATAGCCCTCATTCCTTTATACTCCTACACACAGTACTCCGGGCAACCATATAGATGCCGCCCTTATTGTATGCGCATTCTTTCCAGAAGAAGTTTCTCCATAATGCCTCTAACCGTTTAATTACTCATTTCGGTGCTCTGTAAATGAAAGAATAGTAGAGTGGCAAATTAGCTAGAACTGAGTTCACACTAATAGTGTAAGCCTGCTACCCCCCTCAAAAGTAATTTAACTTGCCAACCATCGATCCTTCTTTGGGTCTTCTCGATTAAACCTCTCCAATCCTTCTTATACAGCGCGCCGTGTTGGACAGTGGTAAACCCAAATATCTGGTCGGTAAAACCGCAATCTTGCACCCCAAGTCCCAACCTTACATTTAGGCCCCGTTTGGATGGATCTAAAAACGTAGCATAGTTAAACTATGCTACGCCCGTAGAAAAATTTTCCTACGAAGCGTTTGGAAGCAAAAAAAATGAAGTAATTTTTGGAGTATAGTTAGACTATACTCCAAAAAATGGAGTAAACTTATAATCCAATCCAACCAAAGGAAAAAAATTCCACCATTATTGGGCTAGCTCTCTCACCCCAAAAATGTATTAAGTTTTAAATTTCAAAATTTAAATTTTAAATTTTAAATATCAAAAATTTAAATTTTTAAATTTTAAATTAAATGTCAAATTTTAAATTTTAAATTTTTGATTTTAATTTAAATTTTTAAATTCAAATTTTGAATTTTGAAATTCAAATTTCAAATTTCAAAATTTTAATTTTTAATTTTTAATTTTTAATTAAAAATTAATATTCAAAATTCAAATTTAAAATTTAAAATTTAAAATTTAAAATTTAAAATTTAAAATTTAAAATTTAAAATTTAAAATTTAAAATTTTAAATTTTAAATTTTAAATTTTAAATTTTAAATTTTAAATTTTAAATTTTAAATTTTAAATTTTAAATTTTAAATTTTAAATTTTAAATTTTAAATTTTAAATTTTAAATTTTAAATTTTAAATTTTAAATTTTAAATTTTAAATTTTAAATTTTAAATTTTAAATTTTAAATTTTAAATTTTAAATTTTAAATTTTAAATTTTAAATTTTAAATTTTAAATTTTATAATTCAAATTCAAATTTTAAATTTTGAATTTTAAATTTCAAATTTTAAAATTTAAAATTTGGAATTATAACTTTTAATTTTTTAAATTTTAGATTTAATTTTTGAATTTAAATTTAAATTTAAAATTTAAAATTTAAAATTTAAAATTTAAAATTTAAAATTTAAAATTTAAAATTTAAAATTTAAAAAAATTTAAAATTTAAAATTTAAAATTTAAAATTTAAAATTTAAAATTTAAAATTTAAAATTTAAAATTTAAAATTTAAAATTTAAAATTTAAAATTTAAAATTTAAAATTTAAAATTTAAAATTTAAAATTTAAAATTTAAAATTTAAAATTTAAAATTTAAAATTTAAAATTTAAAATTTAAAATTTAAAATTTAAAATTTAAAATTTAAAATTTGAAATTTAAAATTTAAAATTTAAAATTTCAAATTTGAAATTTTAGATTCAAATTTCAAATTTGAAATTTCAAAATTTAAAATTTGGAATTATAACTTTTAATTTTTTAAATTTTAGATTTAATTTTTGAATTTAAAATTTAAAATCTAAAATTTAAAATTTAAAATTTAAAATTTAAAATTTTTTATTTCAAATTTTAAATTTTAAATTTTAAATTTGAAATTTTAAATTTCAAATTTTAAATTTCAAATTTTAAATTTTAAATTTTAAATTTCAAAGCTTTTGAATTCGTACTATGTGAATCCAAATAGCTAATAATTTAAATTTAACGTTTCTAATGGCTAATTTTTTAAAGATATTGAGAAATCCTATAGAATTGTATAATTTGTATCCAAACGGTTTTTAAAATGAACCCATGAATTTTTTTGGAGTTACAGAATTCTACATTTCATCCGAAGCAATACTATGGTATTTAGACTCCATAAAATTTTTTTACTGCGCATCCAAACAGGGCCTTAATATCGTGCATTGCTGGAGTGAGTTGAATTTTTACAAGTTGAGACTTGAGCCGGGCTTGTTCGGCCTTCCAAAGTTTGGCCCAAGCCGGCCCATTAAACTTCAGGTGTGGGAAGACAGTCAAATCCAGCCCACAAATCTGTAAAAACTGCAGATCTCTCGTTCCTCCTCGCCAATTCTCTCCTGGGAAGCAGGACAGTCTTCTGAAGCAATAATGCTCTCCCTCCCTTCCTCCGCCCGTCTTCCTCTTCGCTCCTCCCTGACCTCCCTCTTCTTCTTCTCATCCTCCTCCTCCTCCTCATCAAGTCCTCCTCCGGTCCCCCTCGACCCGGCCGCCGTCCTCGACACGCTGTCCAGCTACGCCAACGACTGGCAGCGCGCCCTCGAGTTCTTCCGCTGGGCCACCTCCGCCGCCTCGTCCCCGCTGCCCCCCTCCGTCCTCGCCCGCATCGTCGACATCCTCGGCAAGCACTTCGAGTTCCCGCTGGCCCTCTCCCTCCTGCCCTCCGCCCCTCCCCCCGACCCCCTCTCCCTCCTCCCCGCCTTCCGCTCCCTCTTCAACCGCCTCGCCGCCGCCCGCCTCCTCCCCGACGCCCTCTCCGCCCTCCGCCTCGCCTCCTCCCTCCGCCTCCCCCCCCCCGCCCCCTCTCCCTCCTCCTCCTCGACTCCCTCTGCGACCGCCGCCTCGTCGCCGACGCCGAACCCCTCTTCCTCCTTCCCCATTCCCCCTACCTCCCCTCCCCCCCCGACACCAAGGTCTACAACCTCCTCCTCCGCGGCTGGCTCAAGGTCGGCCGATGGCGCCGCTGCCGCGAGCTCTGGCTCGACATGGACCGCCGCGGCGTCCCCAAAGACCTCCACTCCTACTCCGTCTACATGGACGCCCTCTCCAAGTCCGGCAAGCCCTGGAACGCCGTCCGACTCTTCAAGGAGATGTCGCGCAATTTGGCCCCCGACGCCGTCGCCTACAACACCGCCATCCACGCCGTCGGCCTCTCCCAGGGCGTCGACTCCTCGATCAGGCTCTACCGCGACATGCTCGACGCCGGGTGCCCGCCCAACGTCGCCACCTACAACACGATCCTGAAGCTGCTCTGCAAGGAGGGCAGGTTCAGGGAGGCGTACTCGTTCGTCAGCCGGATGAAGAAGCACGGGTGCGAGCCCAACGCGCTCACGTACCATTGCTTCTTCCAGTACCTGAACCGGCCGCAGGAGGTTCTGGCGCTGTTCGAGAGGATGGTCGAGAGGGGGTGCCGGCCGAGGACCGACACGTACGTCATGCTGATCAAGCGGTTCGGGCGGTGGGGGTTTCTGCGGCCGGTGTTTGTCGTTTGGAAGAAGATGGAGGAGCACGGGTGTAGCCCCGATGCTTTCGCGTACAACGCGCTGATCGACGCCCTGCTGCAGAGGGGTATGGTGGAGATGGCGAGGAAGTACGACGAGGAGATGCTCGCGAAGGGGCTCTCCCCCAAGCCGCGAAAAGAGCTGGGGTCTAAAAGGCAGGATGAAGACAACGTGCTAAGTGGAGTTTTTTGAGGGGTGGGAGTGAGGATTATCGTCTGATCTTTGCATTCTTTGGCAGAAGAATAGAATGGGATGCCGACTGAGGCTGACATAACATTTATAGGTCGTAACTTCGGGAAACTGAGGGAGAAGTTAGTTTGCCTTGTGCATCCTTAATGTAACGGCGGCCCTTCTTGACCAATCAATCTGAGTTTTTGTTGGCTGGCCGGCGGATACGGGGTTTTCCTGATATATTTGAAGAATTGAGCTCTCGGAGAAATTCTGTGGCAGAAGAGCAGAGGGCATATCAAGTTGGAGAGGACAGAGTGATCGAGGTGTCTTATACGAGCGGAAACTAAGAATTAATGGCATGAAATAACGGTATGTTTTCTACATTTTCAAATTTATTCCATTTGGAATCTTTACTTCACTCTTAACTAAGTTCTCTTATATGTGTGTACTACTAACAAATGCGTAAGCGTAAGTTAATGAAACAGAGTCATCTTTATTCAGCTCGTTGATCTGAGAATTATCTTTTAGTTTACTTAATGGACGATCGAGATAACATATGTGAGAATTATTTTCTCTTATGTATGCATAACGTGAATGAAGGCAAGAGTGAAATGTAGGTTAATGAGCCAGAACAACTTCGTAGCTCTGCTTAATGGATGATAAAGTTATGTGAACTCTATATTTGTTGCTGCGTTATTTCATACAATGATTGCATCTTATCAATGTTCTTTGACTTTTGTTATATATACTTTATTTAAGTTCTAATATATATTTACATATTTATCTGTGGGGCTTGTAGCTTCTTTTCTAAACATGATTGTTTTCCTTTTGATCAGCGCTGTAACTGCTGCGTCAAACTCATAATAAGTAACATATGTATTTTTCTAGTACTGTTAGTACATTTGAGTTACATTTACGATATTTTCTTTTTCGTAAATTTTTGTGTGGAAGCTGCAATTGAAAGATGAACTATGATTTCAAAACATTATATCTGTAGATTTGCTTGCTGATTATAACAGTTTTGTTAACACCAGGTGCCAATTTCAGCTTATAATTGTACTCATCATAAGTGATTTTGTCTTTTTAATATAGAATGAGGTCTTATTTTACAATGATTTATTTAATACTAAACTTGGCATATCAATTTACTTCAAATGGTGATGTGAATGAGGTATGTTAAGGATGGTTTTGTAATTCATATTGAAACTTGATTTGTTAATTAGTATCATTTAGTAAAGGATTTTGACGTGACGAGATACATTACTAAGAGAATAGTAACCAAGAGTTATTTTGCATTAAATAAATTAAAATGATTGTAGATATAAATAATTTTACTAACACCATATTAGACACTTAGCTTGAGGAACATTTAGCCCATTTGGTCTTGAAATGTCATCTCTAAGTTCCCTAGAATCTCAGGGCGATCCCTTCCAACAAGGCAAGATATAGATAAATTGCATATCTTGCGAGCACACCCATAACACATTTGGCGCAAGATCTTTATTTCGGTTTCGTTATCTAGCCCTATTAATTGTGGGGACATGAACAAGTATATGGGTCCCATCTAGTGCACCAAGACAAATGTGCATGTTAAAATTGTACATTTGTCATTTACATATTGAAACTAATTATATGAATTTCAATTGATTGATAGAAAAATAAAGAGTTATACGTTGAACCACTTCCACCTTTCATCAGCTGAGTTCTCAGGGATTGGTTTAGGCTTTCTTAATGAAATTTCATGACATCGCAAAATAGCAGTTAAGACATTACCAAACTGTCTACTAATTGTCTCCCCCAATCTAACATATTGTTTTATTAAATATCCATTCTTCACATCATGTGCAACAATATGTAGAAAGAAAGCAACCATTTCCTTTATTGACGTATTTTGCATCCCGCTTAATCTCACAGTGGTCGATAGTAGGTCACAAAGTGCATGCAATGTCCTTCGATCCATACGAGTGTTCCCATAGCATGCCATATCATTGTTATAGATTGTTCTCTTAATATTTATATGCTTTATGAAGTGCCTTTGTGATGCTTGTCTTCCTCCCCAACGGTATCTTATGCGTTGTCTAAAATAAAAGAGTGCCACCACTTACATTAAAAGCAGCAATAATCTAATCATCTCACTATAATGCTCACAACCATAGGCAGGAATTCATTTGAAGTTAGATCCATCTTCAACATTACTAAAATAAAGCAAATAGAAATAAGAATTTCAGCCAAATTAAAATAAAAAGTAGTTAAACAGTACTTACAATAATGATTTTAAGATGTAGAATTCAAGAAAATAGGCCTACTATCGACCATAAGGCACTAGAGCTACCTAAAGCACAACTTATCTAAAATAGGCCTTTGGTTTGAAGCTGAACAGTTCAACACAAGCAACCTTATAATAAAGCAATGTTAAACCTGAGAAATCAAACATGAATGAAACAAAACCACACAGCTCTTGTAACCGAGTATTCCAAAGTCCAAATTGATCCAAATCCGAACTGATTGATACATAAAGTGGCTGAGAACTAGAAATTTGAAAACTGTACAAGCCCACTGTGCCCAATCGCCATTACTTCGCTCTTTTCTTTGTTTTGTTCCTTGTTTCTAAAAGAAATCTGCCAGCCGTACACACTATATAGGGGTGTACATCTTACAACCCTTGGATCCAAGGGTTTATAAAACCCCTTTGTGTTTTCAGTATTAATAAAATAGTTGATATGATAAGTGAGTAAATTCTAGCCTTTCAAAGGCTACGATGTAAGATTTAAACCTACAGGATAGATGTACAAGTAGCATTGCTCTTTCTAAAATGCTGTGACTGCTTAACTGTAAAGAACCCAATCAATTTTGAAAAAAGTTGCGGGAGAAAAATAACGGGTTGGGTTAGAAAACTTAAGATTACCGCAAGCCATTGATATGAGGATATACATTCCCAAGTGAATCCAGCATTACCGGCTAGACTACTTGGTGCATTTAGTTAAACACTATCTTATTTTTTTTATTCCTGTTGGATACTGGGTATCTTAAAAAGATAGCGACCTAACGCACCCTAAAAGTTACTGTCCACCTCTCTCCATTCATCTCATCTCATAATTTTTAATCAAACAAACAATCTCACTTCCATTCCATATTCCTTCATGTCATGGAATGTAGGTGAATTCTCATATTTGCTAGTTGACCCCCTTATTTTCTTGCTTATGTTTAGGATATCTCTCCAGCTTAAAGTTAAAATGGCAAATTGCTAAACTCCTTCGGCCCCTAAACATGGAAATTTAAAGGTCAAACCTCTGATACTCTCTAACTCATAGGATAACTCAATTCCACGTTACTATCCAATTAGTAGGACTTCAAAACTTTGCATTGCCATCATAGTTGCTTGTTAGGATGTACTATGAAAAATCATTGAATTAAGATCATGGCCATATTGTTAGAGCGACAATCAAGGATTTAGTTGCTCACCTAACGTTGATTCTTATTCACAGCATTTTACTATGCCCCGTGGTTGTCACATGCTCTACTTTTTTATGGCCAGTCTGCAGTGCTAGCGGGCAACAGGAGCTCTTACCTTAGTGTGGTGAAGTGTTGTAATGGCTGAACAATATGATATCAGGCAAATTGAGTTAACTCCCACATGGTGCATGTCGAAGAGTTTTTCACCTTACATCATGAGGTATACAATTTAGTTGTCCTTTATTTTATTTATCGTACTGGGCCCTGCTATAAAGAACCGCTGACCTCTCTGTTTTCCTGATCTGAAACCTTGTATGCTTCTGGCATATTGGGAAAATGAAAGAAATATAGACATTAAAGGCCATGATGTTTAATTCCAGGTCTTATTTTAATCTATATGTTCATTACTTCTTCATGAAAACAACAGCTTTGTGATAGACGAAAAGCAGTGCCAGTGTACCCGGCTCTCGTTGTATGGCGTCCTTTGATCTATGTGGCACATTATTTCTCAGAAATGTGGTAGTTTTTTTCAGTTGATTTTACGTTCTTACACTGTCAGATCCCATTCCTTCATATGTCAAAGGGTTGATGGCATCATATGGAAACATTAGCAATAGAACAACTAATGTGTAGGCACAGACTCAGCAATTGATTATGTTGGAGACAATAGATTGAAGGTTCTATACACTTTTCTCTGCTAACATGCAACTGTTAAGGAAAGAAAATGTATCTAAACCTCTATATGCCTGCCAAGGTGAGGAAGCGAAAGAATGTTATCATTCGCAGTTTTCTTCAAACTTGAGGAAAAGATCAAGTGGGTGTTGAGCATCCCCAACTATATCAGGAAGTGAGTCGGCTCAACTGTGTATTTTGCTATGTTTTAAAACTCAAAACCGTTTACGACCTAGAAATATTGCCAGGTTACGAATCACTGGTGCAACCATTGGGCTGAATGACGTCAGCATAACATCATAAATACTTAATTATTTTTTTTTTATACTATAGAAAATAAAAATAAAAATACCAAATATAGTATTCTATGTTATATATCATTAAAAATGTATTCAAAGTTTAGATTATTAAAAACTGATACATATTTTCAATTAATTAAAATAAAAAATAAAAAAATTCGATTGTTCTTGTAAAATCAGGTCGGTTCACCGGTTCACTGGTTGAACCACTGGTCTGAGTGGGTCAAAGCGGCCTTTAAGCCAATTTGGTTTTATGAGTTGACTGAAACGTTTTGGGCACTAGGTCACGGTCCGACTGGTCGGGTCAACCGGATTTGAAAACATTGATAGTCTGTAGAGTGCTAATATTAGAAGAATCAAGATTATTTTGTGCGAGGATTTGTGGTTTAATCTAAGCAAGTATTGCTTTCATTAGAGTTTGAGAGGGTTTGTGATGTCTTGTTAAGCTTTATTGTTTTTTCTTTTTTTGGTGTGTATTATTGTGTTTATGGGATGTGCAGAGCACAAGAAAGAGTGTCCTGAGTAGGGATGTCAATGGGTCGGGTTTGGGTCGGGTTTTAAAAAACCCGAACCCGAACCCGACCCCCAAATTTGAACCCGAACCCGGACCCGTACCCGACGGGTTTTAAAAATCCATACCCATACCCGACCCGACCAAATACCCGAAACCCGTAACCGAACCCGAACCCGAAACCCAAACCCGAAGTACTATATTTGAAAATATATTGTAGTAAAATTAAAACTTTTGAGCCTTTGAGTGTACCATTGGATGAAGATCCAATGGATAAAAATTATTATGTATTATATATATTAAATAAATAAATAAATAAAAAATATATAATTTATTCGGGTTCGGGTTCGGGTTCGGGTCGGGTACATACAAATCCATACCCGTATCCATACCCGTCGGGTTTTTATTTTCTATACCCATACCCGAATCCATATCCATTTAGTTCGGGTAAATCCGACCCGTTCGGGTTCGGGTTCGGATAATTTTTCGGGTACCCATACCCATTGACATCCCTAGTCCTGAGTTAGTGAATGAATATACTCTCTCGTAAAAACATTCATGTTGTTATTTTCTCTTCTTTCTTGTTATTGTTTGGAGAAAAGCTCATAGTTTTTCCGTCGTCGGTAAACGGACGATATTGTGTAAACTTTCCTGCAATAGAGAACGAATCAATCTCGATTTAAAGAATAGAACAGAAAAAGATTTGCTTTCAAACTCTCAAAGAGAAAGGAGGAAAATAGAAGTAAAAACTCTGCAAAACCAGACCATCCGTTGCATTATACACAAACAACAGTGCCCATCCTTCAAAAGAAATGATTTCTACAAATATCAGCACACATCTTAAACAAAATTACTTGCTAGTGGATGGCACACCATCTTGGATTGGATTCAAATTTAATGGTCAGTTGAGACAAAACAAGCAAGACCACTACAAGGAAATTCAGGGGAGAGAGAGACATCACAATGATGAAGAACTGCAACAGCTTAAAATTTCAGACCCAAAATCTCAGACTTGCCGGTTCCCTAAATCAAACAGTTCGGATAACAGCATGGCGTAATCTATATCATTCTTTGTTCAAAAACTCAAAGATAATTTCAGTCAACAAAATATCTCAAAAGCATAAAACAAATAAACCCTACAATAGCTGGCTAAGCAGCATAAATTTCTTCCAGATCCAGCACTTGGAACTGCCCTCAAATCTATTTCCCCAGGAAGCTGGCTGGCTACCTTAGGCTGCAGTAAAAGCCTTCTTACCACCGCCCGTCGATCCAGCCGGAATGACTTTCAACACGTTGAACCTCACGGTCTTAGACAGAGGCCTAAAAAACATTGACAACACTTTCTTTTAGTTCGAAACACCACAAAATGCAATTCGAGAACAAAAGCAAACAATGCGCTTCTTAAGAAACTTTATAAGCTCACCTGCATTGGCCGATAATAACATGATCTCCTTCCTTCACACGGAAGCAGGGCGATACGTGCGCAGGTATGTTCGAATGCCTCTTCTCGTATCTATAAATGCAGAAATATATATATATATATATATATATATATATATATATATATAAAACAAATTATTTCCTATTCATCAGACAAGTGTTGGAATAGAAAAGTAAGAAAAGATCAATTAAACTTGCCTTTGATACTTCTTAACAAAGTGAAGGTAATTCCGACGGACAATGATGGTTCTGTTCATCTTAGCACTGTGGCATGTGCCCGCTAAGATGCGACCCCTGATCGACACAGTTCCGGTGAATGGGCATTTCTTATCAATATAGGTTCCTGCATATAAGAAATTGACAGTGTAGTCTCAGTGGTATGCTCATATATTCATTGACATTTCAAAATAATAGCTCAAAGAAAGGTTTCCCACATAGTCCAACTCTTTTAATAATATAGTATTCAATGATCCACAGAACAAGCAGTTTTGTGCTTGGTACAACTATGAAGCTAGCAGTCTATGACTATTATCTAGACAATGTTCTGAATAGCAAAATGCAGCTTGCAGTTTGCCGGTCCACTGTATAGCGTAATAGTAGTATACAAGCACATAAGCAGATGCATATGCAGTTTAGATAAGTTTAAATATGAATATAGTGACTATAATAATAAGATTATATGGAATAGGGTGATAAATATAAAGAAGATATAAAAGAATTTAGAAGAACAAGCAAATATATAACTTTAAGCCCTACTTGAATATTCCTTAAGACATTGTGATTTTACATACATCGATAAAAACCAAAATAAATCAAGAAAATCTTGTATCACATTTGAGATTCAAGTGTTTGAGTAGCTAATGATAGATATACCATGCAAAATTCTACATCAGATTACACTTTACAATAGTAAATTGCTTAATTATGTGCCTGTTATGCAATACCTAAGCTATATGTGGATGCAACTTATGCTGTGTGGTCAGGCGACTATATGCCCTACCATGTGATAAATCTTCTGAAGGGGTAAATAAACACAATAGAGTGATGCTGTGTTTGGTGGCAATGATAACTTTGGCCTAAGGTAACATTTGGTTGCAGAACAATTGTTACCATAAGGGCTTCTGAAACTGCATGGTTTCAGGATAATAGGAGTAGATTTCCATCAGCCACAAATCCCTGCAAAATAGCCATGCCATTTATAGGTTCAATAGCTAAGCCTTTGCCTCCCATCTTTACGACATTTTGCTCTTTGCCCTCAGACAAGTTAAAAATCACTTTTGCTCATCTTTAGTTATAAATGTTGATTGCAAATTTGTTTGCGCACTGGTTGGAAGTTGTTTATTAACTATAATAACCATGAGGATAAAGTTAGATCCTTCGGCTTTAAAGTGGGAAATGGAGGAGTGAGAAGAAAAGTAAATGCCAACATTTCCTAACAAGTGTAGTGTTTTAAGCCAATAATCTTTACCTTCTAAACGATTTGCAGGCTTTAATATGGGTTCATGCATTGTAGAATCAGGCAATCTGAATGATGAGGAAAAAGAAGAAAGAAATTTGTCCATACATGGTTTAAGCTGCCTAGGTTGATGCTCGCACTTTATTTATTTTTTTTATTTTTTTTTGCACAAGTACTTCAAATTCAGTACTATTTACACCAAGAGCTTGCTAGTCATCGAGAAGGAGACTTGCCAAAAATGCAAGATTGTCAAATAATGCCTGAAAACACCACTAATTTAAGTGAAAAATATTAATGAATGTTGAAAGCGGTAAAGAAGTTAACCCAAACTACAAACTTCAGGGAACAATCACGACTGCAGTATAGCACCTAGACTAAACATCACTATATCAAGTGTCATGCAGGGCATAAAGCAAGATAAATCTAAAGATTACAAGATATCCCACGAGCTCTAGAGCATGAAATATGCAACCGTAAGATAGCAAAAGCAATCCAAATGGTTCCACTTTGCTCTAAATTTTCCAACTGAGGAGGAAAAAAACGGAGAACGGATTGGCCCCACAATCCAGGAGAAAAGCACAACATCTCTAATTACAAGGAATCGATTAATGAGACCAAACCTTCAATAGCTTCCCTAGGAGTCTTGAACCCAAGTCCGATGCTCTTCCAAAATCTGTTTCCGCCCTTGCCAGGCCTCTTTCCCTTTCCAGATTTCTTTGAGCTGCATCAACCCCCTCAAATCAACATCGATATCCCAGCTATCAATTGAAAAAGAAATACACTTGTAGTGATAAAAATTGCAGCCATACCATAAAAACACCTTAGGCTGCTTCAGGAACGCCTTCTCAGTCTGTCAGAAAAAAGGGACAGATTAGTTAAAAAAAAACTCAATATTACCTATTTTTGCACATGATCCAAAACAATACAAAAATGGGTGTTGTTTCATTAAAAACACGCCAACCACATGATTTCAATGTCTAAATTAACTATAATTTGTAAAAAATAAAAAAAGATAAAAATAGAACAGCCTTAGGCCTATTTTGGTCAGGCGGTGGCTAAAGGTACTGTTTTTATGCTTTGGAAGACCCAAAAAAAATCAAAAAGCACATCTAATCTTCCCTCCTCCAATACCATAAAATTGCTACGGCAACTACCACCGGAGCAATTTTATAAAATTGTGGTGGCAACCACACTCTTCTCCCGTGGCGGTTGCAATGCAATTTTACAGTATTCGATGAAGGAAGATTGGAGGTGCTTTTGGATATTTTTGGGCCTTCCAAAGAATAAAAGTGGTACTTTTAGCCGCCGCATTACCAAACTAGGTCTTAAATCTAATTAAAATTACAATCCTCTACAAGTAAAACCATGCATAAATTAGGTTGGAAGTGCCATGATAAATGGTTTGGCCACATAATATGCAAGATTTGCGCGTACTATATTCTTGTTCACAGATCCTCTGTTGCCACTAGTAACTTCTTATACACATGAACAATCTAACAACATCTTCAACATGCTATGTTCTCCTATACAAACAACAACTAAGACCTTAATTAATCATAATTAGCACAAACTCAGCAAACAACGTCTTCATCACACAATAATTGACATAGAACAAGAAGATTTAAATCCCTCAAACAACATATCGTAATTTATATGTCCATTCGTCCTACGGATCTATGAAAATATCTATCAAATCGAACCTCTTGATCTATATTCCTCTCAGAATCCCAAAAGTGGCAAAAAACCAATCCGTTCGTTAACAAATTTAACCCAAAAAAAGAAAAGAAAAGAAACATCCACAAAGACAATGGTGCAGATCCGAGGTTACCTGCTCCGCCATGGTCGATCAGAGGCAGAAACGCTAGGATGGAGATGGAGACGATACACGGGCGGCGGAAGCAACGGCGTATCCAAAGCCCTAGCCCCGGTTTATATACTTGGGAGTGGAGAACGAAAGATAACGGATCGGTATAAAAATTTATATGCGGGTTTAGACCCGATGTAACATGTATGGGTCGGATCCGGTTTGGATCATTTAATTGAAAGGGAAAAAAAGCTACTTGTACGGCTGTAGACCGAAAAAAAAGGTGTATGATATTAGCGCTGTACACGAGCCGGCTCGAAATGAGCTCGAGATCGACTCGCTCGTTTAGTAAACGAGCCGAACACGAGTTGAATTTTTCAGCTCGTTTAATAAACGAGCCGAACACGAGCTGGGGTCAGCTCGCTCGTGTTCGGCTCGATAACAGCTCGGATACATATATTTATATATTATATATATATATATATATAAATAAATAATTATATATAAATATAATTTTTTATTATTTAATATTTAGCTCAACCTAAATTAAATCCCAACTTAATTATAAAAAAAACTAATTTATATGTAAAGTTTCAACCATTAGATCAAAGTCTAATGAATAAGATCTCATAAATTTATTTTCTATATATATATTATTTCTAATCATTTTAACTTATTATTTCTGACCCAACTCGTGTTCATCTCGTGTTCGGCTCGTTAATAAACGAGCCGAATACGAGCCGAATTTTTTGGCTCGGTACTTAAACGAGCCAGCTCGTGTTCGGCTCGTTTATAAAACGAGTCGAACACGAGCCGACCCCAGCTCGCTCGTGTTCGGCTCGTTGACACCCCTATATGATATACACTCTCTCATTTTAGAATTTAGAATTTTTTTTTAAAATTTTTTGTATAAAAAAATAGGGCTTTTGCTTGTTTATCCTGCACAACTATTTAAAATTTTCAAATTTATTTTGAAAATACTAAAATACTCTTCTAAATCCTAAATTCCATTAGTAAATCATTATGGTTTGAGATATTTGAAGAAATTTTTGAAAATCAATGAGGACATTGTGGTCAATTAGGAACATATTAGATATATATTTGAAGTTTTGAAGGATATATTAGATATTATTCCCAAAAAAATTAACACAATAAGCATTCATTGTGGACTTTTGAATGAAGGGGTGTAAAATTTAAACTCTTTTTGAGTGCACAGGTAGGAGCGATCTAATTGAAAAGAAAAATCCTCCGTATACACCCATTTATACTGTGTACATCTTACACTTCTTTGATCTAAGAATTTAAAAAATCTCAAAGAATTTTTAGTATTTTGAAAAAAATTAATATAACAAGTGGAATTTATTCTTATTATAGATATAGATTGTATTCCAAAAACTTTGAAATATACAAATTTATTCTTATCATAGATTGACTACTTACTTATTAATTGTTAAATTTTTGCAGTTTGGATTATTTATGCCTTGGTAAAATTTAGGTTCCCTGAACACTTCTTTATGATTTATAATTGGGTTAGTTTCTTCAATACCCTCCTAAAAGATTGTAATTTTATAAATATTCCTTCAAATTGCAAAATATTATTGGTGTCCTTATATATATTATATAGGGTTAATTGCATACAGCTCCCTGTAAACATAGCGAATTGTAAATATATCCCTACAAAGTTCAATCTTCTTATGTTATTCCTGCAAAAGTCCAGTGATATTCATATTTGTCTCTCTAGTTTGTTACCGTTAGAGAATTATTTATTTTTTAACAGTAGATAAGTGAAATATCAATTATGCCATCACAAATATGTCCATCCAAAAGCCCCAATAGCTATAATCGTGCAGAAATGTCCCCCTAAAATTTTTTCAATGGTTATCTTCTTTCTCTTTAAAACCCAACCCAATCCACTATTGTTGCAACCTCTTCTCTCACTCATTTTCTCCTAAACCTTTTATTTTGAGCAAAATAAAAAAAATCATAGAGGAAATTGAATGGGGAAGCAACACGCGTTCGACATGGGCGAAGCAACACGCGTCGTTGATGAATGGGGACAGAGAAATTCTAGTTACGGGTTCGAAACTAGCATGAAGGAGAGAGAGAAAGAGAAAGAGTAAGAGGAAGAAGAGTTTTCTTTGTTAGGATTTTTATTGAGAGAAGAAGGTATAATATAAGAGGGGTAAAAATGTCAAGCTACCACATTGACTAATCATGGTTAAGTAAGTATTTTACCTATGGTTAACTAAAATTTTCTAACGGATCTTAACGGCAGAGACATATTTGAAAATATTAGAACTTTTACAGGAATAACATAAGAAAGTTGAACTTTATAGGAATATATTTACAATTTGCTATGTTTACAGGGTGCTGTATGCAATTAACGTTATTATATATATCAAAGTGTACATGTTAGGGTTTGGGTTTGGGTTTGGCTTCGGGGTTTAGTGGAGCATTTGTCATAGATTTATGGGTGCGTTTGGTTTAAAATGGGAAATAAAATCGGGATGGACATAATTCGAAAACGGAATAATAAAACCTTCCAATATGTTTGGTTTAGAATAATAATTGGAATCGGTATGGTTGATTTATATTTTTAATATTTTAAAAATTTTGATTATAAAAAAATAATTAAAATAAAATTAAAATTAAAATACAAAATATAAAAATAATTTGAAATTGAGTTTGCATATCAAAACAAAAAAATAAATTTATAATTTAAATTCGCGCAAAAGTTAAATATTAAAAATTTACATCAAAATATTGAAATGATATGCCAAAATTTTAAATGTAATTTTTAAAAAATGACAAGTAAAAATATATAAACTAATTTTTAATTTGATTCAAATTCAAACTTACTTACTATTAAATTTAAATTTAAATTTATAGATCAAATTCAAAATGCTTGATTGAATTTATATTTTAATTTAATTTCTAAATCAAAATCTAGAATTAAAAATTTAATATCTAAATTTATATTTATATTTTAATTAAAAATTAAAGTAAAAAAATTAAATTAAATTTTAAATAAAAAATAGAAAATATAATTAAGATATTTTCGTAAAGTGCATTCTTTTCGCTCGGATTCAACTTCCAATTCGACCTCCTAAGTGGTATTGAAAAAATGGGTGATTGGAAGATTTTCATTCATCCGGAAAAGGGATCGGAATGAGACTTTTGCATACCAAACACTTACAAACGGATTTATTCATTTTGATTCCGATTTTTGGATGAATGATATTTTAAATTTTTTGAAGAGGTATGTAGGATATTTTAAAGTTTTAGAAGGTTACGTTTGAAATTGTTTTTTTTTTTTTTTTTTTTGGGAGAAAGGTAGCACGCTATCCGCTTCGTTTATTTCGTATAGAAATAAACTTGGCTGGAAATGTGAATAAACTAGGATTCGAACTTCGGGACCTCGGGTACCAAACATCAAGCTCTTTGCCACTTGCGCTAGGGACGGTCGGTTACGTTTGGTCAGGTGGTGGCTAAAAGCACTGTTTTTATGCTTTGGAAGACCCAAAAAATCAAAAAGCACCTCTAATCTTCCCTCCTCTAATACTATAAAAATGCTACGGCAACTACCACCGGAGCAATTTTATAAAATTGTGGTGGCAACCACACTCTTCTCCCGTGGCGATTGCAATGCAATTTTACAGTATTCGATGAAGGAAGATTGGAGGTGCTTTTGGATATTTTTGGGCCTTCCAAAGAATAAAAGTGGTACTTTTAGCCGCCGCATTACCAAACTAGGTCTTAAATCTAATTAAAATTACAATCCTCTACAAGTAAAACCATGCATAAATTAGGTTGGAAGTGCCATGATAAATGGTTTGGCCACATAATATGCAAGATTTGCGCATACTATATTCTTGGTCACAAATCCTCTGTTGCCACTAGTAACTTCTTATACACATGAACAATCTATCAACATCTTCAACATGCTATGTTCTCCTATACAAACAACAATTAAGACCTTAATTAATCATAATTAGCACAAACTCAGCAAACAACGTCTCCATCACACAATAATTGACATAGAACAAGAAGATTTAAATTCCTCAAACAACATATCGCAATTTATATGTCCATTAGTCCTACGGATCTATGAAAATATCTATCAAATCGAACCTCTTGATCTATATTCCTCTCAGAATCCCAAAGTGGGAAAAAACCAATCCGTTCGTTAACAAATTTAACCAAAAAAAGAAAAGAAAAGAAAAGAAAAGAAACATCCACAAAAATCATGGTACAGATCCGAGGTTACCTGCTCCGCCATGGTCGATCAGAGGGAGAGAGCGTAGAAACCCTAGGAGGGAGATGGAGACTATACAAGCGCGGCGGAAGCAACGGCGTGTCCAAAACCCTAGCCTCGGTTTATATACTTGGGAGTGGAGAACGAAAGATAACGGATCCGTAAAAAATTTATATGCGGGTTTAGACCCGATGTAACATGCATGGGTCGGCTCCGGTTTGGGTCATCTATACAATCTATACATCTATACAATAACATTAAAGGGCGACCTTTAACCGTTTTGCAGCTTCTCCTTGATTTTGAATGTGGGCCCCCAACAATTTTTTCCCCCCTCTCTCACCCATCTGACCCGTGGGTCCCCTCTTTCTGGCGCCTCTGCTCCCCCCTACTCTTCCTACTGTGCTACTCTGATGTCCTACATCTCTCTCGATGCTGCCCTTCCCTCGCTCTCTCTCGCTCTCTCTCGCTCTCTCACTCTCTACCGACCCCTATGTTCTCTGTAGGGTTCGTACTCTTTTTCGGCGCATTGATGGCGCCGCTCAACCGCTGCTTGCCCGGATCTGGGCATTTAATGCGCCGTGGAACCGTTGGTTTTTCGGAGATGGGTCCGGCCTGCACCGTATGCCCCTATCTACCCCGGATCTGGGCATTAAATGCCATTTGGCCGGAGATTGACTTCTCCCCTTCTCTAACGCAGATCTGGCAGATCTCCCCGGATTCGCCCTTCTCTAGCGCATATTTGGGCATTTAATGCTCGCCGCGGGGCCGTCGCTTTCCGGAGATGGGTGAACCTCGGCGCCGTACGACGCCCCATCACCGCGCGGCGTGGGTGTCGTAACAGGATACTGCGTCGCTCGGCCGCGGCGCCCTGCCTCCCCTCTCCTCTCTCTCCTTTTGCTTTGTTCTCACACTGGTTTATATATAACCTCCCTTGGTTGATAAGTTCCTTGCCCACTTTCTTCCGAACTTGTAAAGTAGGTTCCTATCTCTGTTATTCTTCGTGCTGTGATTGCCCGCACAGAGGAGGTCTGATTTTCTGATAGTTTCTTCGGCTACTTCCTATTCTCTTCTCATGTTGTCTGGCGTTTGGATTTCCATGTTCCTTGGATTGTTGGATGCCTGATGGTTGCTTTGTTTATGGCCTGGGTTTTAGAATTTTTTTAAAATGAGATTTTTGCGATCTCTCGGTTTTCCTGCTTATACTCTTATATTTTTTTCGAATTTTTCTCTGTTTGCTGTTGGACAGTTTGTGAGAGTTAGCTTCTCTGCTGAATTTATTTTCGGATGCTGAATTTGCCTGCAATGGCATGGCAGTTCGAATTGCCTCGGGGCAGTCGCTACGGTCTCGCGGCAATCCCTGCGGCCTGCGGCTATTAGTTACCGAGTTGCTGTTAATATTTTCTTACTTTTACCTGGGTTTTACAATTTGGTTTTGGGTGAAAATTTTAAGATGCCTCGATTTTTCTACTTATTCTCTTATATTTTTTTCCATCTTCTTTCTTTGCCGTTGTTTTTTCTTCTACTCTTTAATGCGAGTTTTTCCATCTTCTTTGTTTGCTGTTGTTTTTTCTTCTACTCTTTAATGCGAGGCGATGATGAGGTGGACAGTTTGGGAAGGTTGCCTTTCCCTACTGAAATTATCTGCAATGGCATGGCGGGTCGAATGGCCTCAAGGCAGCCCCTGCTGCCTCGCGGCAGTCCCTGCAGCCTGTGGCTATTTGTTGCAGAGTTACTGTCCACACAGTATTTGACATAGTCCTTTGCATGAATGGACATCTATTTTGTTATGTTCTCAGACTTGACCTAATCTTTAATATTAGAAAAATTTATACAAATTTTTTTTTTGTTGTTTAATATTTTTTATTTATTGTGAATTTTTCGTCCGCCGCGAAGCGCGGATCCTTAACTAGTTTAATTGAAAGGAAAAGAGTAGTGCTACAGGCATACCCCAGCATGAGGTGTACATTTTACGCCATTGTGATCCAATGGCTGAGAATTATTTATTTTTTTATTCAAAAAATACTTGTTAACTTCACCCTTCTGTCTTTTTTTTCCCTCTTTCCCTCCGGATCTTTCCCTTCTCTCCCGCTCTCTTTTCCTTCGTCTTTACTTTCTCTCTCTCTCCCTCCATTCTTCGCCGAACTCGTTCTACGCTGCGGCCATCGTGGTCGAGCTACAAGTAAGAGAGTTTGACAAGAAGGGAGCGAGAGAGAGCTCTGAGAAGGTAGGCTGCTGGGAGAAGACGACGACACGGAGCGTCCTACAAGCGAGAGAGAGCAACGAGAGGCAAGCTCCTACCGATGGAAAGAGGCGAGTTACAAGCAAGAGACTTCGACGAGAAGGGAGATAGAGAGCTTTGAGAAGATAGGATGCTAGGAGACAACGACGAATTCTTAGAGAGAGAGAGCTTGAGGAAAATGAGTATATAGTGTGGAATGAAAAAAAAAACAGCATGAGAATAAAACAAACTTAAAAAATTGATTTAATCTCAACCACCCCTATTTGGGATGTAAGATATACACCCTAAACATGGGGTGTACAAGTAGCATTTTCCAAAGGGAAGGAAAATATGCTACTTTACGGCTGTAGACCCAAAAAAGGGTGTATGATATACACTCTCTCATTTTAGAATTTATAAAAAACTTTAAATTTTTTGTATAAAAAAAGGGCTTTTGCTTGTTTATCCCGCACATTTATTATGAAATTATTAAAATATCCTTCTAAACTCTAAATCTGATTAGTACATCATTATGGTTTGAGATAATTGAAGAAATTTTTGAAAATCAATAAGGACATTGTGGTCATCAGGGGTATATTAGATATATTTGAAGTTTTGAAGGGTATATTAGATATTATTCAAAACAAAAATAAACAAAACAAGAATCCATTGTGAACTTTGAATGAAGGGTGTAAAATTTACACTCTTTCCTGAGTGTACAGATATCGGCGTTCTAATTGAAAAGAAAAATACTACATGTACACCCTTTTATACTTTGTACATCTTACACCACTTTAATCTAAGGTTTAAAATTTTTTGAAGAATTTTTATTATTTAAAAGAAAATTAATATGACAATAGGGGGAATACACAACACAAAGAGGCTGGTATATAAAGCTTACACCTAGCCTAGGGTGTATGAATAACATTGCTCTTTATTATATTCCAAAACTTCAAGATATACAAATTTATTTTTAGTATAGGTTGACTACTGTTAGTTAATCGTTAAATTTTTACAGTCTGGATTATTATGCTTTTGTAATTTTTTTTTTTGCAGTTTGAGTTATTATGCCTTTGTAAAAATTAGTTTCTCGGAATATTTTTTTATGATTTATGATTTATAATTGGGCATGTATGATATTTGAAGTTTTAGAGGGTTATGGTTGAAATTGTCTCTTTATAATTTATAGCCCATGTAGAACAACATGAAAGTTAGAATAAATATTAAAATTTATAAATACTATTAAATATAATTAAAAATATTTATTAAAGGTAAATGTTCATTTGGTTGAACGAAAGTCAATTCCAACTGATCAGCTAACGGAGAAGGATATATCGCAAACTATGCAATTTTCGAGAGACATGTTCGATGACTAAAACTTCGTAGGAATACATAAAATTCTGTAGGGATAAATTTGTAATTGTATTGTTTTACGACAATAAATAAGCAATTAACCCTATTTAAAATTGGGCCGAACCGGGTTGGGCTCAGACCGGCCCAAATATGGTTTGTCATATGTTATGTGGTTTGACCTTAGACTTGATCATTAACTAGCTAGGGTCTAACTTGTAAATGCTTAGTCTAACCCGATATAACAGATCAAATTAACTAAGCCTGTACATTGCATGGGATAGCGAATCTCCTTCGTTCCGAGGTGGTTGATGACGAGATTAACATTTTTATTTTTAATAACTTGAAATATTAACAAAATATTAATTAATAATGCAGTGTTCAATTATATGAAATAACTGTTGCACTCTAAAAATTTAAGCTAGTAGAATAGTGATATTTTTATATTTAACACTCTTCCTTCGTCTAAACTCGAGACTTTTTGACGGGCCCCTAATGTGGACTTGAATCAAATAAAAGAAAATTAGTAATGCTAGGAGCTTGGAGGATTTCCTGTCCTCGTGAAACAACTGTTATTCACCAAAATGGGAGGAAATTAAATAACGCTAGGAGTTTGGTGAGACTGAACTCAGAACTTCTTGCTTTAATACCATGTTAAATTATATTAAATAACTATTTTTCTTCAAAAGCTTAAGTTTATAAAGAAGATGCTTTATATTTTTATATTTAACAGCAGATGCTAATTAATTGAAGTGGTTTTTAATGTAGAAGGATAATAGAGACAGGCCTTGAAGTGCAGGGATCTTTTTTGTAATTTAGCCCAATAAGTATCACTCCAAGATAAGACCAAAAAGAAGAAAATTCTTACATTAGAAAAATATGGAATCATCAGAAAGTCAGGTTTGCTATGTAGAATCATTTTACTCAGAATCTCCTACCAAAAAACTGCTCTTAGTAAAAAAACTACTACTAACGAAGCTACCAAAAAACTGCTCTTAGTAAAAAAACTACCGAAGCTGCTACTACTTTTGGTTAGGGATGTCAATGGGTCGGGTTTTCAAAAACCCGAACCCGAACCCGACAACCAAATTGAAACCCGAATCCGGACCCGAACCCGGCGGGTTTTAAAAATCCGTACCCATACCCGACCCGATCAAAAACCCGAAACTGAACCCGAATCCGAAAATCCAAACCCGAAGTAATAATTTTTTTTACTATATTTCAAAATATTCCGTTGGATAAAGATCCAATGGATAAAATTATTAGGCATTTTATATATTGTATAAATAAATAAATAATATGTATATAATTTATTCGGGTTTGGGTTCGGGTTCGGGTTCGGGTCGGGTACATACGAAATCCATACCCGTACCCATACCCGTCGGGTTCTTATTTTCTATACCCATACCCGAATCCATATCCATTTAGTTCGGATAAATCCGCCCCGTTCGGATTCGGATTCGGGTAATATTTCGGGTATCCATACCCATTGACATCCCTACTTTTGGTGGAAGTTAAAAACTACCACTTTAGAATCGAATAATTGGTAAATTTGTTGTTGAAGAGAGGGTCGCCTGCGCGGTATTTTTAGTCTCCATAATCCGAACCAGAATCCTTCTTTTCTGATAAGAACGATTTTTATTTGGAGACTGAATCTGGATAACTTCGGCTAAACTTGTCAGATAACTAATTTCGATAATTTCGATCGAATCTCAAAAATTCCGGAATGTTTATTTCTTTCTAAACAAAATTCATTCATTAGACAACCGAGATCTCTTATACTTCTATTCATTGGATGGCTGAAATTTGGCGTCAACAATATCTAATTTAATCAGAAATACTTTTCGTTTCAAACTTAACTATCAATCCTTGTTACACTGCATGAGAATATATATATTTTTTTAATTGACTTTTGATTCTTCCTAAAATTGCTTTCTTGCACTGAATTTAATTTAGAATCAGATATACAAAAGTGATCAGTAATTTTTGCTCTGCACCCAAAAACACCTAAATACTTTTTCTTATTTCTTCTAGAAATAACTTAAGACATAATTTGGTCTTTGATAAAAGCAAGAAGGTGACTACTCAAAATGGCTTCAAACAAAAGCACATAAACCACATGTTTGTTGCTCTCACATGGTACCATCTTCCACATGCATGGTTTTGTTGTCTCCTACATACTCTGACTCATATCCTACATACTATTTATGCCTTCATCTTTTTCTCACTCAAACTCGCCAGCCAGAAATACTTTAATCGGAGATTTAATCTATTATATAATATAAAAATTTAATCTCTTAAATGTCAAAGATGAGAATTGAACTTACGACCTTGCAGAACAAAAAAGTTTGGAAGTAATACTGTTATCATATTACCCAAAAAAAAAAATCTAGTAAAAAAATGGAACTAAAAATATATATTAACAATAAAAACCAATATTTGATTAGTGTAAAGACTTAAATTTTTTTAAAAAATTTGCAAGATATTTTATATAAAAGAAATGAATAGATTATCAAGGTTTTTATGCATTTAGCCCCCTTAAAACTTTTCTTTACAAATGACCCTAAAAAAATTTATATTTGCATAAATAGCCCTCTCCTTGCCACACGAGCGTCTAGGTGGTATTTTAAGTTGAATACGGTGATTCAATCACCGTGCGGTGATTGGATTACCGTATTCCTTTTTTTACTTTTTTATCGTCCCTAAGTTAATAAAGAGGGACTAGATTTAATTATCGCGTTCAACATAAAAATGCCAACATGACGCTCGTGTGGCAAGGACAGGACCATATATGCAACTGTAAATTTGTTAGGGCTATCTGTAATTTCTTTTAAGGGTACTAAATACAAAAAAACCCTAAATTATCCAAATATGTAAACTCTGAGGGGGCCATGGCCCATGACCCATGGCCCATGTTAGGCCCCCCTTGTTCCTTCCCTGACTGGAACCATCCAAACTTCTATCCATTTGCAAATAGGGGTCTAAATTTTTAAATTTAATATTTATATATGAGTTTTCTTAATGCCAAAAATCACTTTTGTAAGTACAATTGACCATAGTTATCACATTTAATATATAAAATTAAATGCTAAAAATTAATTTCTATACTATAAGATTGAAATCTTGATGTCACAAAGATCTCTTCATACTGCTAGCATGCATTATTTATTATTTTTTGTTTACAGTCAATTAGAAAATTTTGAAAGTGTAAATGAAAAATATAACAAAAATTTGGATGGTTTTATTGCCTTCAACCCAATACCTTTTGTTCATACTATATGAATCACAGCATCTGTCTCTAGGTATTGACTTTGAATTAAATGTTAGGAGTTAGTAGAAAATAAAGGCTTGCTGATATTCAAACTCAGAACCTCAACGTATAGAAAACTATTGAAAATAGCTTTTACAGAAAAAAAAAAAAAACGTTTTCCATGATAAAAGGGTTTGGTATAATTAAAATATATAGTTTCCGAAACATGCATACGTAGGTAATTTCAATTTTCAGTTAATTTGCAATTTCTACCGAAAAGAAATTTGAAAAGCGAAAATGGGTGTCTTGATTTTTCTTAGATACGTATATTTTATGTGGAAACCAGCTGATCTTATGTAGATAAAAATAGACGAGAACGATCGAGAAAACAAGTATGAGGGTGAACAAAGCAATAAAAAGCAGGGGAACACAAGAAATTTACGTACGTGGTTCGGCCAACAGTGCGTCGACTATGTCCATATGCAAAACCTCTTCAATGCATTCTTCGATTAATTCACGACACAACAAATATAAGGAGTAGGTTGGATTATAAGAATGCCTCTCTAGGCTCTCTCCCACGTTTTCCTCTCTCCCTTGTGATATTACAATGAAGCTCTATTATAAAAAAAAAAAATTGTTACAAGGGTTTAAAGCCCAAAAACTCTAATTCTAGTAGGAAACGATTTTCGTCGCCTATCTACGACCCCAATTCACTTCTAATTCTCGATCTCCATTTGAAAACCCTCTCCAAGATTTTCCTTGACGATCCCTAATTTTAAATAATGAGACTACGATCAACTTAGAGTCAAATCTAACTTAAAAAATCCATCATGACCTTAATCTCCGGAGTCGAAACAACGAGCCGCAGAACTGGAAGTTTTTCCAAATGTCGGGCTTCGGAGTCCAAAACTTTGGCTCCGGAGCTGGATCGCCAGTCCAACCAAAAACACCTTTTGATTATGCGGAACTTCAGCATGGGCTCGGCAACTAGCTTGGACCACGGAACCCATCAATTTGGCCACGGAACTAAACATCCAATAACCTCAAAAACGTATTCGACAGTTTTTCATAGAATCGATACAGAACTTGGCTTTACATAATCCAACAGAAAATATATTTCGTTTTAAAATTTAACTCTCAATAATCTTTGTTAGTACGCTATGTGAGAATATTTTTTTTTATCGACTTTTGATACTTTGTAAAATTGCTGAATGCATTCACGCATACTTGGACTCCGTTCTTACACCGAATTTAATTTAGAATCAGATATACAAAGTCATGAATAATTTTTCTTTCATCGAAAACACCAAGTACTGTTTCTTATTTCTTCTAGAAAATAACTTAACATACATATATAATTTGTTCTTGATAAAAGCAAGAAAATGACCTCTCAAAATGGCTACAACAAAAGCACATAAACCACATGTACTTGTTGATCACATTGATAACACATTCCACATGCATGGTTTCCTTGTCTCCTTCATTCTCTGACTCAAATCCTACATGCTATTATTTGCTTCAACCTTTTCTAACTCAGCCTCACCACCACAGATAATTTTGCTCATACTATTCCAACACTAACAGTGATAAGGTGACAATTAATATAAGAGAAATGTTACTTGTGCATCTTTTGATGAGGTACATACATTTTACAATCCTATAGTGTAGACACTCTGGGTTTTGTTGGAAGCGTGATTTGTGCTGATACCAATTGTTGAACCAGGTACTTGCACTGATACCGATTATGTAATTCAGTATCTAAAATTCTAACATAAAATAATATAGAAAAGATACATTGAAGGAGGAAGAAGATAACTAAACTAATACTTTTAAAAATATCTAATTACATCATCGACGACACCCTCCAAGCTTATGCAGCATGTGGCTGATTCATCTAATTAACCAACGGCTAGCTATATATAGCTCTGAAGTCATAACAGATGACAAATCTAACTTTTACTGTGGATAATTACAATCCTACGTACTCTATACATAAGCTTTTAAATATAATCAATGTATAATTTGAATACTATCTCTAACTGAATTTTAGATTAAGTTTTGATTACTATTTCCAACAGGCTTTTAGTATTAGAATTAAAAAAAGTGGATGCATATGTAGCATTGCTATTAATGTACGAAATTAGTTCTCTAATCACACTGTTTGTCTCTTAAAAGATGTTGATTTGAACTAAAAGGGAGGAATGAATATAAACTGGGAGCTTGCTAGGATTCAAATTTAGGATTTCCATGTACATAACTTTTAAAAATTAATAGTTTCTAACAAAAAAAACACCATGATAAAGAAAGTTTATGTTAATTAATTAGCATTTGTTTTAATAAAGTTGTTTTTGAAACAAACGAGCATGGGTGTTTTCAGTAATTTTTGGTTTGCAATTTCCTCTGGAAAAAAAAATCAGAAAATAAAAAAAATGGAAGTTTTGATTTGTCTTAAATATGTATAATTTTCACTCGAAAATATTTTACGTGGAAATTACAAACACTTGAAGTTTTCTTTTTTAAACTAAGAAATATTTTTAGTTTTGTTTTACGTGCATGTGCATGATGCAAAGATGAGATTGAGTTCGATATATACTTGAGTTTCTGAGACAAACCCAATAGATAAACTTGTTTTGTTATTATTATTTGTGATGTTATATAGTTAAAGGTCCAAATATCCTATAAATAAATATGTGGATAAATAGATCTCAAAATAAAACTAAATGGGAAAATTAAGATAATGTGATACAATAATTTTCAATACTTAATTTCTTTTAAGAATTTATGTAGTTGGTCTCACCCTATATGGTAATAATTTTTAGCTAAAACATTCACTCAAGAGATCAACAGGGGCTTCATTATTTTAGCGATTGATATAACACAACTTTTCATAAGAATTCTAAGATCAAAACTCAACATTTTATATCATGACTAGTACTTCGAAAAAAAAAAAAACAGCCCGAAAAAAAGCACCATGCACCTGTTTTGTCATTGTCAAAATATATACGGGTATACATGTCCAATATATTTAGCTGGTTCTGAATTATGTACAGTAAAAAAATGTTACTGTACCGATCGTTCATAGCACAAGTGGTAAAGAACTTGATGGTTGGTACATGAGGTCCCGAGTTCGAATTCTAGTTGATACACATTTTCAGCTAAGTTTATTTCTAAAAGAAATAAACGAAGCGAGTAGCGTGCTACCTTTCTTTCAAAAAAAAAAAAATGTTACTGTACGTGCGCCTCCTCGGCAAAATTCAAGCAATTAGGGACATTGGAGGGGTCGCAAGCAACTTATAATACATTATTTTTTGATCATCATATATCGATGTATAACACTTTGTTATGAAGATCCAAAATCCAGTGATAAATATAAGATTGTTGCAAAAATATATATCACTCAATCTAATTATTATTATTTTTTTATCAGAGACTCGAAGCTAATTGTTTCATTTTAAATACTTATTTTGTTGTGAAAAATACTTTAATGTGAAAATGAGAGTAAATGCACGTTCCATGAAAAGAATATATATATATATATATATATATTATATATATATATATATATATAGAGAGAGAGAGAGAGAGAGAGTTGAGCTAGAATACTATCGATAGCAAACGGACACTTTTACCATCCATTTGTTTTCGATGATGGAGCTTCCAAATCGACGATCGGTACCGTTGAACATGATCTAGAGCATTTAAAGTATTTAGAAACCAAATTTCATACTTTTTCGATATTATTTTCTTGTCCATCAAGTGGACACAAAAATGAATGGTTGAAAATAAATATCCTTTAAAAAGTGATGATAGGAGTTTTGTAATCAAGATCAAGAGTATATATCTTGTTTTAAATAGTTTAAAAAATTTTCTAACAAAAATTCAATTAATTTGGATATCTTTACACCGTTAAACAAGAAAACGTCTCATATCGACCATTAAAATTACAAAATTTGAAACCTTTTGATCATTAGGCCAATGATGTCGAAAAAGCATGAAATTTGGTTTTTAGATACTTTAAATGCTCTAGATCATGTTCAACGGTGCCGATCGTCGATTTGGAGGCTCCATCATCGAAAACAAATAGGTGGCAACAGAGTCCGTTTGCTATCGAGAGCATTTTAGCTCAACTCTAGATCATGTTCAACGGTGCCGATCGTCGGTTTGGAGGCTCCATCATCGAAAACAAATGGGTGGCAACGGAGTCCGTTTGCTATCGAGAGCATTTTAGCTCAACTCTATATATAGAGTTGAGCTAAAATGCTCTCGATAGCAAACGGACTCCGTTGCCACCCATTTGTTTTCGATGATGGAGCCTCCAAACCGACGATCGGCACCGTTGAACATGATCTAGACCACTTAAAATATTTAGAAATCAAATTTCAAATCTTTTCGACATTATTGGCCTAATGATCAAAATGTTTCAAATTTTGTAATTTTAATGGTCGATATGAGACGTTTTCTCGTTTAACGGTGTAAAGATATCTAAATCAATTAAATTTTTGTTAGAAATTTTTTTAAACTATTTAAAATAAGATATATACTCTTGATCTTGATTATAAGACTCTTCTCATCACTTTTTAAAGGATATTCATTTTCAGCCGTTCATTTTTGTGTCCACTTGATGGATAAGTAAACAATATCGAAAAAGTATAAAATTTGCTTTATAGATGCTTCAACTGGTTTAGATCATGTTTAACGGCACTGATCGTCGATTTAGAAGCTCCATCATCGAAAACAAATGGGTGGCAACGGAGCCTGTTTGTTACCGATAGTATTCTAGCTCAACTCTCTCTCTCTCTATATATATATATATATATATATATATATATATATATATATATATAGTCCGGCTGGTATACTATCGGTAGCACGGAGGCGCCTCCGTGCTACCAAGTTGTTTTCAATGATGCGGCTTCCAAATCGACGATCGGCTCCGCTAGACTTGATCTACACTATTGAAAGTATTTGGAAACTAAATTTCATAATTTTTCGATATTATTTACCTATCAAACGAGTAGTCGAAAAATGAACGGCTGAAAATAAAAATCTCATAAAAAATGATGATAAAAGACTTAAATTTAAGATCAGAGGTACTGATCTTACTCTAAATAGTTCAAAGAATTTTCTATAAAAATTTCATCAGATTTGGATTGATTTACACCGTTAAATTCACAAACGCATCTCATCTACCATTAAAATTGTCAATTTTGAGACCTTTTGATCACTAGCCAAATAATATCGAAAAATTATGAAATTTAGTTTCCAAATACTTTCAATAGTGTAGATCAAGTCTAGCGGAGCCGATCGTCGATTTGGAAGCCGCATCATTGAAAACAACTTGGTAGCACGGAGACCTCCGTGCTACCGATAGTATACCAGCCTAGCTCTATATATATATATATATATATATATGTGTGACTAAAGCTACACACAAATTAAAGTACATACGAAAATTGGAGACATCCGATAAAATTGGAATGGAGTACAAATGAAAATTCGTAAACTTTAATATTATATGTTACTTTTTTTAAAAAAAACTTTGATGAAGCAAATATAATTATATGAGTCAAATATCTTGGTTAGAGTACTGAAGAAATTTTGCATGGTTCGTATTAGACATTTCGTCAAAGAGAAAAGTAACTTTATACTTCATTAAGTGGGGAAAAAAATAAATATTAATAATCTAGTTCAACAACACAAATTTTCATGTAATTTACAGTAGCACTAATGAGATCAAACCTTACATGTAAACCATAATATATATATATATATATATATATATATATATATATATATATATATATATATATATATATATATATAGAGTCCGGCTGGGATACTATCGATAGCACTAAGGGCTTGGTGCTATCGAGTTTTCCACCGTTAGATTTAACCCTTTGATTATTTTTACCCGTTAGATTATACTATTCAACCAACCACCCACTCAACCCTAGGGGGCCCACATCATCCTAACCGCACATTTCTCAATCCAAGGGCTAAAAAACTAATAGCACCAAGCCCTTGGTGCTATTGATAGTATTCCAGCCTAATTCTATATATATATATATATATATATATATATATATATATATATATATATATAGTCCGGCTGGTATACTATTGGTAGCACGGAGGCCTCCGTACTACCAAGTTGTTTTCGATGATGCGGCTTCCAAATCGACGATCGGTTCCGTTAGACTTGATCTACACTATTGAAAGTATTTGAAAATTAAATTTCATAATTTTTCGACATCATTTACCTATCTAACGAGTAGTCTAAAAATGAACGACTGAAAATAAAAATCTCATAAAAAATGATGATAAAAGACTTGAATTTAAGATCACAGGTACTGATCTTACTCTAAATAGTGAATAAAATTTTTTATATAAATTTCATTAGATTTGGATTGTTTTACACCGCTAAATTCACAAACACATCACATCGACTATTAAAATTATCAATTTTGAGACCTTTTGATCACTAGCCAAATAATGTCAAAAAATTTTGAAATTTAGTTTTCAAATACTTTCAATAGTGTAGATCAAGTCTAAGGAGCCGATCGTCGATTTGGAAGCCGCATCATCGAAAACAACTTGGTAGCACGGAGGCCTCCGTACTACCGATAATATACTGCCTAGCTCTAGGCTCTCTCTCTCTCTCTCTCTCTCTCTCTCTCTATAGAGCTAGGCAGGTATACTATCGGTAGTACGGAGGCCTCCGTGCTACCAAGTTGTTTTCGATGATGCGGCTTCCGAATCGACGATCGGCTCCGTTTGACATGATCTACACTATTGAAAATATTTGAAAACTAAATTTCATAATTTTTCGGCATTATTTGGTTAGTGATTAAAAGGTCTCAAAATTGACAATCTTAAATGGTGGATTTGATGCATTTGTGAATTTAACGGTGTAAAACAATCCAAATCTGATGAAATTTTTATAGAAATTTTTTTTCGCTATTTAGAGTAAGATCAGTACTTTTGATGTTAAATTCAAGTCTTTTAACATTATTTTTTATGAGATTTTTATTTTCAGCCGTTTATTTTTAGACTACTCGTTTGATAGGTAAATGATGTCGAAAAATTATAAAATTTAGTTTCCAAATACTTTCAACAGTATAGATCAAGTTTAACGAAGCCGATTGTCGATTTAGAAGCTGGATCATTGAAAATAACTTGGTAGCACGGAGGCCTCCGTGCTACCGATAGTATACCAGCCGGACTATATATATATATATATATATATATATATAAAGATCGTTATCGTACGTGCGTACATTAAAAACATACATAGTTTGAAAAACCGTGAAAATTAAAAGCTTACGATCTATACTATTTAAAATATTTTAAAGCGCAGTATTTCATGGATTAATTATGTCTTCCAATTTAACCAAATATAAATAATGTACTCGACGAGACTCTTGTTTACAATTTTTAGTACTCAAAGCAATATTGTCTCCTTGAACATGAACAAGCTACTAGTTACTTACTACTTAATTAATCGGGACGTGCAAAGATGGTTATATGATTCTTTTGTTTTTTAATCACACACTAAGGATTAATCTAGCATATTAATGTTAAGAAAATTAGATAAAAATGATTAGAGTACCTATAATATAATATTTCTCAAAATGAAACGTTTTGGAGTATATAGTAGAAAAAAACAGTAATTTAGACATTAGTGGATGAGAGTTGCTATGTCATTAATTATGGTCTACAATAGTCACTTGAACAATATAACTTGTAGCTTGATCTTAATGATAATGAAAAGATAATTTCTACATATATATATATTCAGATACAGATACGACCAATTTAGCATTAAAGTTTTAGAAAAGTGTGACGTAATTAAGCTAAGCCGAAAATTCCGTTGAGTTCGGATAATTTTTACACTCGGCATGAGAAATCTTTAAACGGTCATAACTTTTCGCTCGAGTATCCGATTTCAACGTCAAATTCGAATTTGAAAGACACTTTTCGAGATCCATGCATCGAACAACAAAGTTGTGTCAACCGCATTTGGAAACTAAATTCAATTGTTCGGCCTTAGTTTTGTATTTTTAGGTTATTTTTGAAAAGTTTTATATTTTTTTTTAATTTTGAGTCCGATTATTGGATTATTTCTAATCAGATTAGGTTTAGAGATATACTAGAATTTATTATCTTAATTTATAGTAGGGTTCGTGTATCGCCTCTCTACATAATTGTGGCGTTCGGTTAATCAATTTTTAAAATTGATTAATAATATTTTCGTCTTTGTCGAAGAATTGGTTCTTAATGAACAATATCTTTTTTTTTTTCTTTTAAAATTTTCATGCTCGTAAGGCATAACGCATGCATCAATTTCACGTATCAGAGACCTATATGTATACATAATTTATTCCGTAAAAACCTTACAAATTTATTCCGTACAAGAAAAGAAGCTGAGTAAAGTATAATTCCGTACATAAGACCACACAAATGCACGCTTTTTGACGCGACAACCACAACTATTTCATACAGTACTAGTCCATTGTAAATTTACATATATATATATATATATATATAATATTTCTCTTAATTAATAAATTATATATATTGTATTTACTTTTGAGTTACAATCATGTCCAAAAATAGGAACCCAAATCATTGGGGGGCGTGGGCATGGGAGTTTGAGCTCTTTTGGAACTTGTTTGAACATGGAACTTTGACCAAGCTCATCAAATCCCCCCCAAAATTAATTATTCTCTCTCTATTTATATGCTACAAATAAGCCTATAGCTAGCATGTTACTACACATGGTTGCTACAAAATCTATGGACAAAGCTTATTATAGCAAGTCACTTCACCTTTGTAGTTTGAGAAGTACTTCCACAAACAAAATGTGATTAAACTAACTAAAAAGGTAAAAATGTGTGGAGACCCCTCAATCATAAGCTATTCTGAAATAACCTCTTCAACTATTTAAATTTTTATGCTTTGTTAAATAAATTTTTTTTATTAAATTTAAATATTAAAGTCTGTCGCGAAAGTTCTTTACATTTATTAAGAAATAAGTCACCACAGAAATCACATTCACTTTTCAGAAGCGAAATTTAAATTTCGCTACTAAAAGTAACCATAATTTATGGTCATTTTAAAGAATTCCGGTCCCACAATTAATATCCAGAAATTCACATTTAAAAAAAATATTGGCAAATTAACTATTAGATTTGCCCACAAAAGTGAAACATTTAGATGCAATTTCTAAACGGCCACAAATAATTCGCCAGAAAAGTAGTGTCTGCTAGTTTTATGTACTAAAATATGATTAAAAGTTAGTAAGTTTGATAATTTTTTTTATTTTATTTTGGCTGAAATTACTTTATTCGAAAAAAAAAACTAAAAAAAAAAGTTGAGGGTGTCATTTCAGAATGGGTTATAGTTGAGGGGGTCTCTATACATATTTACCTTAAAACAAATTGAAAAGGGTACGTATAGACTTTGAGAGTGAAATGGCCATTTCATCTCATTGGATGTTGCTCAATAATGGATGGGTGGATCTTTTTAAGTTGGATACACTGTGGATCACTGTACCACTTGGCTCAAGGAGTAGTCAAAGGGGAAACTGGGTAGTTCAAAAAATCGTGAGTACGTATAGGACTTTGATCACGTTCTTGTTCTTTGTGTATCTCCATTGTACTTTAAGATATATCATCATGTGGAAACCACTAAGTATTGATCTAATTAAGTGACCTATATATGTGACAAGACCAGTTTGAGCATACAAAAGTAGGTAAAACTTTATCTTTGGCTCATATTTGCATGTGTCGGGTACATTAGAAATTAGAGTTTCAATTATTTTCTTCAAACTATAAACGTGTTGCAGATGCAGTAGTACTACTGACTTAGTCTTTTAGTCATTACAGTAATATGGTATTCTACTGACCAATGCATCATTATATTACTGCATGCTCGCGACATTATAATATGTACAAAGGTTTTTGCATGAAAAATTAATCTTTCAAATGTTATCTACATCATCAAATAAAGCATCTACATATATATAGTAAGATTTAGAAACCTAATTAATATTTGATGTTTAGTCTTTTAGATATTATAGATCACATAAAATGTAATATTTGGATTGTAATTTTATTATATTTATAATTAGTTTGTGGCGCATGGATAATCGATCTGAAGCTTCTACTTGCACTCAGCAATAATGTGGTAGCGATTTCTATGCCACAACATAGCCCAAATCATCGTGGGGGTTGTATAACACCAGTTGATAAAGTGCCACATCATTTCAATACCAGTAATTTATAGACATATAATATTAAGGTTAGAAATTTATAATTTCGTCAATATTCTTCTGAAGTTAATAATATTACTAATGCCCTTCAATTAAATCAGCACCAATATATCCTTACTAGTTAAAATCTATTTGAAACTGAGTTTTACAACTACTGTTTTTACACTTTATCTCTTATCAACGGTACCTGTTTTGAACTAAATGACAAATTTAAATTTTTTTTGTCTTATTTAATTGGAAAAAAAAAATCACATAACTATGTGTGTCTTTCTTTTGTTAATTGAAATTAGTGCTGCAATTTTACCCTAGATTTGTAACTACTTGTATGGGCCTTTTCCTTTGTAATACTAATGCATACACCATATAACCGACCGTCCCTAGCGCAATTGGCAAAGGACTTGGTGGTTGGTACCCCGAGGTCCGAAGTTCGAATCCTAGTTGATTCACATTTTCAGCTAAGTTTATTTCTAAAAAGAAATAAACGAAGCGGGTAGCATGCTACCTTTCTCTCTCAAAAAAAAAAAAATACATACGCCATATATAGGATGCTCATAAAATGTAGGTTTCCTTCGACGTTATGGAACAGAATTACGGAAAGATTGAAAGACTGCGTTATGTACGATGAGAAAATACGTTGAAAAAAATACCTCGTTCGTTTCTGTACGTAATATTATATTATGCATATCACAATAAGCCGATTGCGATATATTTCTTACAATTCCACTGAAAAATGAAAAAGTATATTACTATATACTTTCCTTGCTACTCCGTTTTGCCTAACGGTACTACAAGATGAGACTCAATACGAAACTGGCCGTACGTAGTAGAGTATTGTAAACTTTTAGTCGTGATGCAAAATCTTGACACGTAAAATAATCCCACATTATTATCTAAGTAATATTCGCATATTTTGGTACAAAATGTGGCTGTGCAATGCGCTTAATCCTGCGAGAGGATAAGGTTTTGTTTGAAGTGAACACAAATTGAGAGGGGAGGGAGAGAGAGAGAGAGAAAGAGGTTGAGAGGGAGAGACGTGTTTGTCCTTAATCCTTGTTATTGTATGCCCCCAAGAAGAGAGCTGAAAGTCCTGCCCCTTTCCGTCCCCAGCAGGGTCGCCACCCGCCCTGTCTGCCTGCCAGCAAAAGCGAGGACACCCCGCATGAGCCGACGGACGCCACATGGCACCCTCAATCTTTTTCCTAGAGATGTCAGAGGGTACGAATATCTAAAATTTATAAGTTTAATCGACGCTAAGAGGGCATTTAGATCCACGATAATCTAATGTAGCTCAAGTACAGTGGTGTTCGAGTTTTTCTGAAATGTGGTTATGTTTTTGTTGTTTGTTTTGATGTAACTCGTACAGTCTGAAAGTTAAATTCAATCACTTTTTCTGTTTATTTTGGTGTAACTTGCAACTGATGAAATTAGTTTTTTGAATTCTATTAGTTGCTTTAATGTAAGTAAGTGGATTCCGTTACTTCCTCAATATAATGGTAAATTTACTCCTATAAAATTCAACCTATTAAATAATTAAATTTCTCATTATTATTTGGAGGCCTTTTTGCATAAAAAATCCACTAGTTTTGGGCTTTTGCAAAATTGGATCGTTATATTCGATTTTGCAGATTCGGTTCGGATTTTCAGTAAACTGACCAAAATACCCTTCTTACTTTTTCTCTCTCCTCTTTTTTTTTTTTTTTTTTTTTTTTTTTTTTTTCTGTCGCTCTTTTTTTTTCTCTCCGAAGAAGGCGGCGGAGGCGGAGGCGGAACGCCTCGCCTCTGCCCCCTCACGCCCTCACCCGCGCACCCCCGCCCTCCTCGCCTCCGATCCCGCCGAGGCCGCGCCGCGGCGCAATATATATATTTTTTCCCTCTCCGACCCTCCTCCACCCGCCGTCCCCGCCGCCACCGCCGGCGACGAAGAAGAAGTGCTTCTTGAGGCCGATAAGCACGCCGGCGAGGGAGGGAAAAAAATATAGTTACATTCCGGCGAGGGCGGTGGGTCGTGACAAAAAAAATTGTAGAGAGAAAAAAATAAGAATAATAAAAAATAAAAATAAAAATAATATTTTTTTCCTATACGAAAGAACAAAAATAGAGAAAAAGAAAGAAAATGATGAAATTGCACTATTAAAATAAAATTAAACTATTTTAAAATAAATTTACACTGTTTTAATGAATGTTGCACTATTTAAAAGAAAAATTACACTCTTTTAGGATGAAATTTACACTCTTTAAGCACAATTGTACTATTTAGAAGAATTTTGCACCATTTCTCTCTTCCTCTTCTTCTTCCTTCTTCCTTCTTCCTCCACTCTCCACCCTCATCCCCCTCTCTCTCTCTCTCTCTCTCTCTCTCTCTCTCTCTCTCTCTCTCTCTCTCTCTCTCTCTCTCTCTTTCCTCACACTTCTAAATTAATTTTGGGCCGGTGCGGTCGAAGCCGGAGAGGGAGGAGCGGCCGTAGTCGCGTGGGTCGAAGAGGTAGACGGGGAGGAGGGAGAGGTCTCCTCTCTCTCTCCTCGCATCCGTCCTCCTCTCCTCCTCCTCTCCACTCTCTCTCTCTCTCCCTCTAGCCTCCTCTCCGAGGCCTCTCTCTCTCTCTCCTCTCTCTCTCTCTCTCTCTTTCGTCACACTTCTAAATTAATTTTGGGCCGGTGCGGTCGAAGCCGGAGAGGGAGGAGCGGCCGTAGTCGCGTGGGTCGAAGAGGGACGGGGAGGAGGGAGGGGAGGGGGCGCGGCGGTGGGGGGGGCGGTGGTGGGGGCGCAGGGGGCGCGGCGAGCGGCGGGGGCGCAGGGGACGCGCCCCCTCGGGCGCGGGCGCAGGGGGCGCAGGGAGCGCCCCCTGCGCCCCTGCGCCCGCCCATGGGGGCCCGGGCCCGGGCGGGGGCCCGGGCTGGGGCGGCGCCCCTGCGCCCCCTGCGCCCGCGACCCCGCTGCTCGCCGCGCCCTCGCCGCTCGCCGCGCCCCCTGCGCCCGCCCACCACCGCCCCGCTACGGCCGCTCCTCCTCCTCCGGCTTCGACCGCACTGGTCCAAAATTGATTTGGAAGTGTGAGGAAAGAGAGAGAGAGGGGGACGAGGGTGGAGAGTGGAGGAAGAATGAAGAAAAAAAGGAAGAGGAAGAGAAAGAAATGGTGCAAAATTCTTCTAAATAGTGAGATTTTGCTTAAAGAGTGTAAATTTAATTCCAAAACAGTGTAATTACTCTTTTAAATAGTGTAACATTAATTAAAACAGTGTAATTTTTTTTAAAACAGTGTAATTTTATTTTAATAGTGTAATTTCATAATTTTCTTTCTTTTTCTTTATTTTTTGTTCTTTCCTGTAGGAAAAAAAATTTATTTTTATTTTTATTTTTTATTTTTTTATTTTTTTTCTCTCTACAAATTTTTTTGTCACGACCCACCACCATCACCTTTTTACCCTCCCTCGCCGGCGTGCTTCTCGGCCCCAAGAAACACTTCTTCTTCGTCGCCGGCGGCGGCGACGGGGACGGCGGGTGGAGGCGCCGCGCGGCCTCGGCGGGGTCGAAGGCGAGGAGGGCGGGGATGCGCGGACGAGGACGTGAGGGGCAAAGGCGAGGCGTTCCGCCTCCGCCTCCGCCTCCGCCGCCTTCTTCGAAGAGAGAAAAAAAAAGAGCGAGAGAAAAAAAAAGAAGAGAGAGAAAAAATAAGAAGAGTATTTTAGTCCGTTTACTGAAAATCCGAACCGAATCTGCAAAATCGAAAATAGCGACCCAATTTTGCAAAAGCCTAAAACTAGTGAATTTTTTATGCAAAAAGGCCTTATTTGGATGTAATCTTAATCCATTGAAAAAAAAAGTAACTCTAACCCATTTTAAAGGAAGTAGAGTTTAAGTTTTACTATTTAATAAATTTTTTAGAGAAAGTTGAGTGTGGTGGAACTTGAGTTCGATACTCTAGAAGGGAAACAAGAGTAGGTGAAGTGGATATTTAATGTAACTTGAGTTACATTATTTTTTTGACTTACAATAAAACAATGAGTATAATTTCGATTATGAAAATAAAAGTAAAATCTTTTCACAAATTCGGATTTGGGTATTATTTTTATCAGAATCTGACCCGATCCCAAACCTGAAGACCCGAACCAGCTTAATGTTATATAGTGAGGTCAATTGCACGGTTAGTCCTCTAACTATGAGGTGGGTGATGCTTTCGTTCTTAAACTTTGATTTTTTGTAATTTCTAGCTTAAATTTTTAAAATTATTGCAATTAAGTCCTATTACTTAGTTTAGTTAATTAAATATTGATATATCGCTAACGTAGAAATAATATAATATTGTGATTGGTGATGCACCAATAATTAAAATGATACATCACATTTACGTAAGCAATGCATCTATGTTTAGTCAACTAATTGGGTTGTAGGACTTGATTGCCGCAATTCTGAAAATTCAATCCAGAATTTATAATAAATTAAAGTTTGAGGATTAAAATGTCACCCCTCTGATAATTTGAGGATCAAACATGCAATTTTCCCGTATATATAATGTATAAAATTTAAATTTATAATTTATAAATTTAGATTTGAATTTGATATGTTTTAAAGTTTGGTAAAAAGAAATATTTGCTTTTGGGTTTGGGTTTCAGTTTTCTTACCGGATTCGGTTTTGGTTATGGATTTCTAAAAATCCGACGGGTTGGGTTAGGACTTGGGTTTGGGTTCAGATGGGTATGGTTTGGATTCTTTAAAACCTGCCCCAAATCCGATCCGTTTACATTCCTACTTTTCCCCTTGCCACAAAAAAAATGTTGATATAAAGTATACAAATACTGTTGTCTAAAAGTTCAAGTTTTGGAGAAATCAATTGTTTTACGTATTTTCACATGATATTGGTTTCCAATATTATTATTATTATTATTATTATTATTATTATTATTATTATTTTTGAGAGAAAGAAAACATGTTATCCAATTAGCTGAAAATATGAAGTAATTAGGCGGCAAACTTGAGACCTCAGGTATTATTATTATTTTTTTATTTAGATTAAGTTCACATTAATTTTGAGCTTATTAAAATATCGCGAGTTAAGTTCAGATGTGAAGGGTAACGTAAGCTTTTCAAATTATCTTGTGTCTGATCGAGACGCGAGAGATAGCTTAAGCTTTTAGAGATAAATAATTATCTCATATTTCTTCACATAGTACCAGAGTATTAATTTTTTCATATTTAATTCAAGTCTGCGTACGTGATATTCTGTCAAAAAAATTTCAAGCTTAAAGGCAAGGGAGAGAGTATCTATATAAAATATAAAAACACCATTTCTGAAAGCTTAAGCTTTTGGAGAAAAGAAAATATTTAAAAAAGTTGTTCACACCATTTATATTAGGGATAACTTCAAATACCACCCCTGTGGTTTCGTGCTTTCTCACTTTAGTGCCCTGTGGTTTAAAACGTATCACTTTATAAGTATCATGTGGTTTGGTTATTTTCTTTTTATTATCTTTTCGTTAATTTTTTCGTTAAATTAATGAGAAAATTAAAACTACAAGATAGTAAAGTGAATATTCGATAAACCATAGGTGGGATATTTGAAGTTTTTTCTGTATAATTTAACAAAAAAATTATGAAAAGATAACAAAAAAAGAAAATAACCAAACCACAGAGTACTAAAGTGATACGTTTTAAACCACATGACACTAAAGTGAGAAAATATGAAACCACAGGGGTGGTATTTGAAGTTATCTCTTTATATTATGAAGATTTTTGATTAACCCTAGATGAAATAACTGTTGTAAAAAAAATATTACTAATTAATTGCGCCGTCATAATTAGTGATGGTGAATCCGCTGGTGAAAAGTACAGGAGCGTTTAATTCTTTATTAAACAAAAAATAAAATTAGAGTGAAAATATATAAAAATATGCTGGTGAAAAAAAATAGAGTAAAAATATATAAAAATATGCTGGTTAGCATATGATAGCAATGAAGTTTTCAATAATTTATAGGGATAACTTCAAATACCACCTCCGTGGTTTCGTGCTTTCTCACTTTAGCGCCATGTGGTTTAAAACGTATCATTTTAGTACCCTGTGGTTTAGTTATTCTCTTTTTTTGTTCTCTTTTCGTTAATTTTTTCGTTAAATTATACATAAAAAATTTCAAATATCTCACCTATGGTTTATCAAATATTCACTTTACTATCCTGTAGTTTTAACTTTCTCATTAATTTAACAAAAAAATTAACGAAAAAATAATAAAAAGAGAATAACCAAACTACATGGTACTAAAATGATACGTTTTCAACCACAGGGTACTAAAGTGAGAAAGCACGAAACTACAGGGGTGGTATTTGAAGTTATCCCTAATTTATAATATGCCATTTTTAGGAATTGCGTGAGGTGTCCTAGTCTCGATCCTATGTTATTTAAAAATTAAAAAGAAAAGAAATTAAACTAGTTGGTCCCTAAACTATTAAGTAAATTGATGTTCTAATTCATTACTTCTAATTTAAATCATTACAAAGCTCAAATTTTTACAATTATTACAATCAATGATAGCATTATTATTATATCATTGCTATGTTAGCAAACAAGAAGACAATGTTTATTCGCTACACCTGATGCACCATAGGCAAAGAATTTTTTTAGAATTTATGATTTTTAATTTGTAGGAGTGTTTGGATATTATAAATCATATTTGATGGATTACATTTTAATTTGAATATCTTTATGCATTGGTTCTAATAGTGGTGCATAAACGAAGTAGTGCAAGAGGTGTATTTCATTTAGAATTAGTAGAACGAAAAATTCAAAATAGCTTTAATAGATTTTTTCTGTCTCTTCTCTCTCTCTCTCTCACTCAGTTTTTTTTATTTTAATTCTTTTGTACTCAAAAAACTTGTTTTTGCCTCTCTCTCTTGTTTTTTTTTCTTTTTTTCTCTCTCTTCTATGAGATTAAAAAATTTATCACAAGACTCTATTTACCCAATTTGGGAATTTTTAGCCCTTCAATAGTTTGCTAACTAGCTGGTAATTAACTTGGCTAGCATTTATAAATATTTCACATTTGGCAAAGTAATGTAGTATGTAATTTACAACAAGGCTGAAAAACTGAAATTTTCAGCAAAAAGCTGTGAGGTGAGTTTTAAGCCCCTCTATTCCGAGAGATTTAACCGTTCCATATTTAATCGATCTTTTCGTAATAGCCTGCACAGGGTGTATGAGTACATTTCATGCATCACACCTCTAAAAACTATGAGAGAGTCAAAATCAGAATCAAATTCATTAGATTTGTTTTGTGACATTCAAAAGGCCTACATACGAAAAATTATAAATTTTGGACATTGATTTATCACAAATCAAATAATGTTCCTGCCTCTATTACTGCCTCCGTTAATGATTTTTTTTAGACTATTTGATACATTAGTAATAGGCTTTCAAATTTTTATAATTTTTTTATACATTGCCCTTTAGATTTATATTAATCATTAAAAATTAAGTGTGGTGCATGAGTCGTACGGATACACCGGGTGCAGGTAATTAATAATTTCTCATATACCAATATAGTTAATGTGCACACAAGTCAACAACTAATTATCCTACAAACATGATACACATAATATAAAGTTAAACTTGTAGAAGAACTATGAGCTACATAAAAATCACTTAAACTTTTTGTCAATGTTATGTTCATTTTAAATGCCCTAAAAAATTTCCTTGCAATATCCGAAGACCAATACAAAAAAAAAGCCACAGTTCCAGTTGACCAAAAGCACTCAATATATCACTAAGTTTTACAAAAAAAAAAAAAAACAAGTAGGGACCATGTTAACTTGTCTTAGATATAGGAATTAATTAGCATAGCTATTTAAATAGTGTTCCATAACAAACTTGGGCCATCTCTAGCAATGGCATTTTGGTAATTCAGGGAACAATAAGCTGGACAAGCCCCAAATTTTAGGGGAACATCCTTCCTTAAAGAGTGACATTTTATAGGATCAAAGTTAATAAGAAAATAATTACTAGTCACTCAATAGTTTTTTTTTTTAAAAAAATTTAAAATTTAAAATTATTTTTCTTTTATTTGTTGGGGAAGATCTTAATTGCCTATATAAATTAGTGAGAGTCAGAAGCTTTTAGCTAGACTCTCTTTCTCTAGCTTGTTTCTCCTCTCTCTCTCTCTCTCTCTCTCTCTCTCTCTCTCTCTCTCTCTCTCTAAGTTGTTCTTCTTTCATAGCTTGTTACCATCCTTTTTCTCCCTTTCTAATCATTTAGAAGCAAAAAATGAGGCATGCCATGTCATTTTTCTCTCTAACCTTGCTCCTGCTTCTAGTCACAAGAGTTCATGGTAATCTCATCTCACAGTTTTTTCCTTTTTAAGTTCTCTGTTGAAATGACATATTCATATCTAAAAACAAACTTAAATTAATATTTGGTCTTTTCCACTTCCTTTTTCAGGTATTAGATTACTAATGCAAGAAGAAGAGCACATGGATACAAGTACTCACAACAAAATTCATGTGAGTGATCTTAATTTGTAGCTCTAATATTATTCAAACCTAGCTCTCTCACAGTTGTTGATTTCATCACTTGTGTATAAATACTTGGATACTTTTTTCTTTCAGGAGGAGAGTTTGAAGGGAGGAGGAGGAAGTGAATTTGTAGAAGAGGATTCCTGCAGGAATGATGGGCATTGTTCAGGTACAATGAAGGAGAGAAGCTCTCTTAGGAAAGTTGTTAAAGAAGCACATCATAGAGCACCAGAGTTTCATGAGGATTATTATGGGCCTAGGAATCACAAGCCTAAGCACCACTGAGAGAAATCATACTCAAATAGCACTAGATCTTTTCTCTTTCTTTGTACCTTTTTGGTTTCATACCTTAGTTTCTTTGTACCACTCTCTCCTTCCCCCCACCCCCCCCTTGTATGGAGCCAAACAATTTTGTGATCAACTAAAATTTCCAACAATGTCACTTTCATAACAACTACTCTCTCTCTCTCTCTCTCTCTCTCTCTCTCTCTCTCTCTCTGAATGAGATGATTGATACATCACAACTTAATTATGAGAGTTAATGTTGTGTGTTTCTGTTACTAAGTAGTTATCCTTTCAACTGTTGATACAGGAAGGAGTAGGAAACTCATTACACAGACAATGACCACATCAAAGGTGGGAGTTACTAATAATCAAAAAACAAACAAAATGTTTCCTTTCATTTTACAGTATCTTTGTTTCTCATGGTTTAGTTAACTGATCATGGGACTGTACAGAGTGAGAGGAGCAGCAACAAGGCGACGACGGTTGACGCCCCGCGAAGCGGCCACGACTCGAAGGAAGTCGCAGACCCAAACCGAGAGGACCTGCGTTCTGCCACGCCCGCCTCGCGGCCGTCAGCGACGACGTCGTCCTACCCCGACATTCTAGACATAGCTGGAATGGACTATTCTCCTGCAAAAAGAAAGCCTCCTATCCACAACTGAAACTACCAGCTTATAATAAGCACAAAAGTTAGAAAAAGACTAGCTTAGCTAGGGAGAAATAGAATATAGTAGAAGAAGTTGGACAGCATAGCAGAAAATGCTGCAGGTTTCTTGGCCAAGGTCTCCTATTTTGTATGGACATACTACTGTTAACATTTCATCATTCTTCCCAAATTATAAGAGTATAAACTTGCTCATTGAGTACTAATTAATAATCCTCAAGTATAACAAGTTGATCAGTGGGTACCCACTCATTGTGATTAAATGCAATAGGTATAGTGGAAGAGACATAGATAGAGAGAGGTTTGTCTCATGTGTGTGGGAGTATGTATATACAAGCACATTGGCATTAACTTAGAATGAGAAGTGTAGCAGGTGCCTCACATTATGGGGGAGGGGGGGGATATATATAAGAGGACTATATAGCTGCTGTAATGTTGTTTTCACTGATGGCCAAAGTGGTGGGGAGTCTCTCTCTTTCTCTCTTTCTCTCTATGGGGTTGTGTGGGCTTGCGATGTCGGCGAACGGCCGAGCATGTGCTCGGGGCGGCCCGGCCGCGGATGGCGATGTGATTGCATGGGATGTTGGTGGTAGAGGATGCAGTGCTGCAGTGGTAGATCCAGCCATGTAGAATGAAGTAGAGAATGAATCCAGACACTTTGTTGCACTCTTGACACTGGTGGCAGCTGCAATGCTTAAATTGCATAAGCAACTAAGGATCCCAGATAATGACACGAGATACAGAACACGACACGATTCGGACACGATGATTCAAAAATTTTCAAAAAATTAGAACATGGACACGACATAAACACGGCTAATAAAACATAATATTATTAATATAATAATAATTTATTATATATAAAATAGTTAATTTTATTAAAATATTTTTTAAATTTTTATACGAATGAAAATTAATAAAATTATTATTGATAATTCATATATTTTAAGAAAAAAATTCTCTACCATACATAATTTATGTATAGTGCCCAAAAAATTTATATGTATTCATTAAAAAGCTCAAATATTTATTATCTTAACGGGATACGCTATGGACCGCGCCGAACGTGCGTTCATGGCGTGTCCGTGTCGGACACGAGTCCGACATGGACACGCGTGTATCCGACACGGACACGCGAGGCTTAGAGAAGTGTCCGTGATACATAGATAAGCAAGCATATTATTTATGTGTAGGGCTACTATGCTACCATGCTCCGAAAAGTATGGCTGCGTGCTTCCACTTTATTTTCGATGATAGGACGTCCATTTAAATTAATGATTAACACAATTTAATGTAATTTAGAGTATTTGAAGTATTTAAAAATTAAATTCTGTAAATTTTTCACTTCATTTACTTAGCTAGAGCAATGCCTAAATACTAACAATTTTAATGGTTGATATAAGATAATTAATATTTTAACAGTGCAAAAGAATTCAAATTGATTGAATTTTTCAACTAAAAATATTTTCACTATCTAAAGCAAGATCGACAATTCTGATCTCGAGCTGAAAAATCATGTCTTGCGTTGTTGGAAGATCGTTTCATTTTGACCATTCTCGACATTTCACGCACAGAAGATAATTTTTAAAAATAGTGAAATTGGTTTTAAGCGACTTCAAAAGTTTCTATATCAGCGTCGATCATTGATTTGAATGTCTTTTTGTGCGCAGAAATACAGGTAGATCAATCAGGGATTATTGTCAAAAAATTAATTTGGATTCATGAAAGTTTCACTTCATTAACATACCCGATGAAGTTTACTTTGGCGTTTTACTGGCAAGAATTTAAGTGCCCATCGGCACAGGCCGTATCTACCGTACCGTATCATGACAATAAGATACCAAAATGATACAGCCCCCGTGTCAATGACACCGCTCAAAACTCTTTTTTCTTTAAATTAGTAAGTAATTTTCTCAATAAAATTTAAAAGATTTGATGAAGATATATAATAAGCAATTATAAAATTTTGTTGCTAAAAAAAATAAATATTTCATATCATTATGTGTCGGTATACATGTATTTTTTGTGACTGGCACGCATCGGCACAATCCGGCACACACCATAATTGCATAGTGATCCTTTGAAGTTAAAGCCAGTTGACAACAAAAACTGCATGAGGTATACAAGACCTGGAGCTTAACACTTCATGAGGTATACAAGACCTGGAGCTTAACACTTCACGAGTTAACTGGCAACGGAATGGACCGAGTTTTGTCGAGCTGGGTGATATCTGCGTCTTTTTGAGTGTTCGATTTGACGCTGCAATCGTTTTTAATCATTTTTAATCACTCTTCTTTTACCTTTCTTTTTAGATCTTTTTCCTTTCGATTTTTTTTCTTCTCTTGAGGCCCATACTGCCTTACTCTATATAGCTAAATTTATTGCCTAAATGAATGAAGTAGGTAGCGTGCTACCTTTTTCTCAAAAAAACTTGTCCAAGAACATTTTCAGTGTAGTCATCGCCTATCTCCTATACATCTGATCTTGATAATTCTCACCCATATTATCATCTTAGCTACCTCAAAATATTTCGAAGCAAAATCTTGTATTTCGAATCTTGCTAGCATCATATTTCACAACCATATTACCAACATATGACAAGAGGATGATAAACGCCATTTTAGAGAACTTCTAAATAGCACAAAATGAAGTTGTTTGGATGTTGTTGATGCAAGAAAAATAGTGACAGCCGGTAGACGACTCGGTTCACATAATTAGCTGACGTGGGCAAATTAGAGAGCGATATTTGGTACGCCAGGAGTTGAGAAGGAAACACCCGAAGAGGAAAGAACTCTAGGCGGAAAGGGGTGTGAGAACGTGGGAGTAATTCCTGCGGCCCATAAAAGTACGACTGTAGCGCTCCCCATGACGCGAGCCATCCGATAACCGCGGGCTGAAAAAAATACTATAAAAAGTACCAAGACACATGTAATAGTGGTCTTTCCACGAATACAAGACCACTGCTTTTCAATTACCTTCAATTCCAGCATTTCACTATTTTCTAGGAGTAGAATAGTCTGTAGCTTTTCCATTCCTGCTGTTTACAAGCTTTTTAGGAGTAGTTAATAGCTAGCAGTACCTCAATCTTTGTAACTCCTCCAGTTGGTGAAATATAAACGATTCAGCCGAGTCTATTCTCAAGTTCAGTTCGTTTTAGCATATTAAGGAAGAATCTGGTTGAACCTATCCCTTCTCAACCAAATCGCTTGATCGTGGCGCATTCGAGGGTCAATCCAAGAACCGATCCCCATTCTGAAGGCGCGCTTGACTTGGTCAACGACTTGACCTGGTCGACATCTCCAGAAGTTCGGTTCGCGGTGAAACAGATGTCTCTATGAATTTCTTGCCATAAATCACCTTGGAGGAATATCATCTTCATATAAAGCTTTATTTCACATCAAGTTCCAAAGGCTCCATAGCAGCAGTTAATTGGGGAATAATCAAAATACTTCACTGTTTTACAGCCACCAAGTACATCTACTCAAGGACTATCATCTTTTCTAACTAAATGTTTTACAACCAACATTGCCAATATTGTACATGTATGTAACTCTTTTCTGGTTTTGATTCATGCAGTTCTACCAAGTACTCTCCCCTTAAGAAATTTTAGCAGCTATAAGTGTATTACCAGTTTCGTCAATTTCATTGTGGGAACGATCAGAGATCGATATTGTATGTTGCAAAAGATTTAAGAAGAGATTAAAGCCATAGCATCTTTGATCTAAATTGAATGAGAAATTGATACCTTAGAAAAGGACTTCATCATCGCAGTTCAAACAGATTTTGCACCTAATAGAATTTATGCCTAGAATAAGAAGTCCTGAGCGAGTCAACCCTAGTCTCCTCTAATTCTCTGAAACAACTATGCAATAAGCCATGCTCTGTGAAATAATGGAGCTAAAACTAAAAATCACTAATATTGTTAAAGGATTCTTATAAAAGCACTCCTAGATAAAAACCCCAGGTTCCACAATTCACTAAGTCGAGAGATGAGGGCAGTGATGGATCTTAATGACCCGCAGATGCCATCAAAACCAGATCTACTTTATTCATTTGAGATCCCAAAATCAAATACTTTTTTATTAGCTATACAAACAAACTGATCTGTACAACTCTAGATACGCAGCTACGAATTGCATCATAAAATTGCAAGAAAGAAATTACCCAGAAGAAGATAAACAACAGTAAGAATGATGCCACAGTTATCACTTTTAAAGACGATAATTAAGGGAAACTGGATTGCATACAACAACAGTACTTACATGTTCAGGAGAATGTACAAGTAATCGAGCTTGATAAGATTCCTCGACCTTCTGTGTACCTTTAGTTCAAGAGACGTTGTTCTGAAGAAGGTATTGTTGTAGGGAATAGATTCTCCATTTTATATGATTTTTCATGAACTCATAGAGAGAATCATGTTGACCCGTAGTAGTACTTTTTTTTTTTTTTTTTTCCGTAGCTAGAGACATACAATGCTTCATGAAGAATGATGAGGATGCCGGTCTATCAAGTCAAATAATTCATCTCCCAAACCAAATCCGAGCATCCTGGCCATGTCACACGTTTTCAACTTGGGTTTAGGATAGTTCTGTTGCTTCAGCCAAGAATACACACTAAAAGCTTTATTCATCACAAACAACTCAAGGGCCTCAGGATTGAAGACAACGCCGAGTCTCATACTCATCTGCCAAATGATGAAGAAACCTAAATAATCAGTAGACTAAAAAAATAGAAGAAAACATGGTATTTTACAAGAATAAGTATTTTGAAAATTAATAAAAGATTCTTGATCATAACCAGAAAAACTACTGGGATGTTAGATAACTTAGGAATCTGTATTACGATAATTACCTGATGAGGGACCAACATCGCTGCATATCTCGCGAGCTCTCCAGCTCTCCAATCAAGCAACACAGGGAACCATGGATAAGAAGCATCAAGTCTCACAAACCACAGCCTTATATCCGGGAACTCTGATAGTTCACGTGTATCGTAAGGATCCTCTCTTTCATAATTAATAGTGAAACCAACTGTTTGCTCCAAAAGCTTTCTTGATTGAGCTGAATATTGCAGCAATTTCTAGTGAGTGATTAAGCTCACGAACACTATAAAATTAGAACCTTTCAGTTTCATAATGTCAGCATACCTGCGTTAAGGGAGTTGATTTCACCTAATGATTGGATTGGAGATAGGTCGAGCCGTCTTATGACATCAGTGTTGAGTACAATTTCGAAGCGTCCCTCAGTTGGGGGTAGTGGAGGTGCAACTTGTTGGGTATCTGTTGAACAAAATATAAGAATTTCAGTCATCTGATCGACGACTCCCTATATTCACGCAAAATCCAAAAGTAAGATCATGATTGAATTTCAAGATCCAAATACAATATTATGTGTGGAGTTGCTCTGCACTATGTTAAATTAGGCCCAGAAATCACACAAGACTGGATGCTCTTCCACTTAAACTTATCTCCATACATGCAATTTGGGCATATGAACTTCGAAGCCACTTCCATACACGCAATTTGGGCATGTGAATTTAGAGGTTTGGCAAGCTTTCTATTCGATATTGTGAGCTGTTTGAGATGATAGAGAATATTATCAAAAATAGTGGCAAATGACAGTAAGTTTATAGCTGGTTTCGACTCCTTGCTGGAAGCATCATTTTGTTTGGGATACTTTTTTGATTTCTACCCATAATTCCATCCACTGACCCTCGATTTACCTTCTGCAGTAAGGCAACGTAAAAACTCTGCTTACATGTCTTACCATCATTTAAAAAAGAGATTTTAGTTGAAGAATCAATTTCCCAACAACAGTAGGAGTAATAAGTCATGCTTGGTGTAATATACTAAAACTAAGTATAGTGCACCGAACTTTAGCCAAATTGACATAAAGTCATGTTAAACATGATTAAAATGGGTATGGAGAAGTTTAGGCTGAGTTTGAAACGAGTTGGAATCAGTTCGGATCGAAACAGAGTTTCAAAAGAAGTAGAAATCTAGTTTCCTAGACTTTCCGGACGCTGGGAAAAGTATTTCGCGCGCCTGAAATCTTTCGGATCGCCCGGTCAGGCGCTAGATTCTAGCGGACGCTCTACCCAAGAGCAAAAGTTCGCGAAATATTAATTATTCGGGCGTTCGAATCATCCTGTGGGCGTCCGAGACCTTCTGGACTGTTCCTGCATGCGCCCGGTTCCATTTCCGAACACTTGACCAGAGAGGATGGGTTGCTTAGCTCGTTAATTAACTGGGCGCCCGGTTTGCCCTGCGGGCGTTTGAAAACAGTATCGTGCGGTTGGACAAGCGCCCGAATCAACTTTCGGATGCTGAATCCAAGGGCTCTCGGAGCTGCAGCCTAGGGCTTTCGGGCACCCGAAAGATCGGGTCGATGCCCGAAACTAAGCGTGGAGGCAGTGGCTCATTTAATTGCAAATACAAATGGTTGGGTGGTTTAAGTACAATTGTAGCACTCCTATAAATACCCCTTCACAGCTAACACTCCTCTCTCATACTTGTTTCCCTATCTCATTCTCTCTCTACTTTCTCTTTCTAAAGAGAAAAGGAAATCCTAGGCCTCCATTGTTGGGATTTTGGAGCTCATCTCCTAGCAAGGTTGGAGGAGGACAAGAGCACTTGGAGGGAGCCCTATGAGGGAGAAGACAAGCTTCTCAAACTTCATTTCTCTTGTTGGGAAGAGTAGAGGCGAGTTGGATGATTTTTAGGGTTTAAATTTGAAAGTTTTTCTAAATGAGGATTTTGAAGTCTCTAACTTGGTTAGAACTTCCTCTTTAGGGTTTCTTGGGAGCTTCAAAAGCTCAAAGGACAATTTCAAAAAGGTATAAACAGTCAAGATGGGGAATATCACTAAAATAGGTTTGATCTCCCCTTTGTCTAAAGTATTCATATTTCTATGCACGAAGCCTAAACTTCAATGTTCTCTTGAGTAAGAGTAGGTAGTCTTCCTAGATTTGCATGAGAAAAGTTTTGGGGGATTCATAAGAGGTTATGGATATATGATCTTGTATGTAGATGTTTTTTATTCTCTTGTTATGCCCCGTCATCTTGGTAGCATTCTTCATAAGCAAGTAGAACATAATTACGAGGACATATGGGCTTAGTTGCCATTCTAGTGGCACTAAATATAGGAGAAAACCTATGGTGATGAACATAGCGAAGTATAGGCAAACAATGAGAACTTGCTTGTAGGAGACACGTAAACATGTGATGATGTGAGTGAACTCATAGGTTAACCCTAGTATCGGCAGTAGCCTAGGGTGTAAACAAAGAGACAAGCAAATGGCATCACTTGTGTGGATCGCGACCCTGCAAGCCGCGACCCTACAAGCCGCGACCTTTCGGAAGAGTCATCATGAGAGAAGCTCGATTACCTTCAACTCCCTTATACCTTAACTTGAGGAAATACGATTACCCTCGACCCTTAGTGCTAATCGATTGGGGAAAAGTCCGATCACCGTCGACTCTCCATGAGACGTTTATAAGAATTGGAACCGAACTAATGAGTCTGCTAGAGTTAAGGAAACATCATGAGTAGATCTTTTCTTGGACATTAACATAATGGCATATTACCTTGGCGCAATGGCATCTCGATAGAGTCATAGTAGTTGCATGTTTTTCAATGCTTCTTTCTATTGTAGTAGCAGTTTCATTTATTTATTATCGTTCTACTTATGTCTTCTTTAGACCGAGTGTAGAGCACAACTTTCAGCGGTTGCACCTATTGGAAACTTATTTCAAGTTCTCACACCATTATTATTGATGCTTTTACAGAGCCATCCATCGTAGGTGAGGCGCGTGACCGCGGCAAGGGTGTCGGAGCTAGATAGATTGTCCACGAGTCGGTCTAGAGGAGTATTATTTTGTATGAACTTGAAACTTGCACTATTTTGGGTAGATGTTGATGTAAACTAATGTTAAAGTTGGAGAGTGGAATGGTATTGTAAAAGATTTAAATTAGAAGTTAAATTAACTCTGATGCTTTCTTATACCTATTCTTGTATGAAAATGTACAAGTTGGTGTACGTCACCGTTTCGCGCGGGTAGAGAAAACCCTGTCCGTTCGGCAAGTCTGTTGCACGTGCTCATGCGGGTCTGTTGCGCGCCCCCATACGGGTCCTGTGGGACGGGTCTCGGGGCATGACAGTTGGATTGCAAAATAAAATGCAATTATATAATAGAGTACATATTTTTCTCATATTTCGAGTATTCATATAGTAGGGAATTTGAAAGCAAAGAAGAGTGACATAGGAGTCTACTGGTCGATACCATTTTAACTCTTGCTTTGGATTATTTTGCAGCCTATTCAAACTCGGGCACAAAAGGAAACCATCAATACGACCATAGATCTGACATCTAAGTAGCTGATAAGAAAAGGATTTTCTCATTCTGCACTGACTTAAATTTGTTGCCAACTGTGTCCATAACTAATTACTGCTCTGCTATGGGGCTATTAGTGAAAAATCAAATCACTTACTCACTCGCTAAAAGACATCCAAGACCTATTTTGGAATGCATCGCCTACAGAAGTCACTTTTCGATTTGCGCAGCGCTATGAGATTCCAAAAATGCTTTGAGGTTCCACTCTTGTTATGCGCCCAATTACCAGGAAAGTATGATGAGACCTTGTGATGAGGGAGTATCTATCGAGGCAATGAATGCTTTTGGAAAGTTCCATCATACTTGTTTTTTCAATCAAGCACATAAAAACAGTGGAGCTTTAAACATTTTGGAGGTTTTAACGAGCTCTAAAATACTCGAAGCAGCTGTTGTAGGCTCCAAACAAGGCCTCAGTCGTATGTACCCTTAAACAAAAGAGGATTCTCTACAACCTGGTGGTCTAATATATGATATACCATAATTGACAAAACCAACTATGTCGGAAAATCTTTTAAAATTTCAAATCAACTACCAATGAAATCGGCAACCTTTCAGGGCCTTGCTGCCTTGACTGCTAGTGAAATCAACTCCTTTTTTCCTATTTTTGTGTTCCCTATTCTTCCAAGGCCTTGCTGCCTCCACATTGTAGCCAAGTTCATGTTCTTATTGAATGAAGCAGCCGTAGCATGCTACCTTTTGCTCAAAAAAAGATAAGTGCACATTCTTTTTATCTCAAAGGAAATAATTGTATATATTTTAAATTAAGTAGCAAATTACCAACTAGTGATTAAAGCTCAAATGATAGGCAGGCAAAGTTGCTAAAGGCCAGTTTTTTTTTAAAAAAAATCATAAAAGTAGAGGGAGACCTTCCTCAACTATGTGCTGTTTCAAAATAAACCCTCAACTATTTTTCTTTTTATTGTATTTTAATTTGAGTTATTATTTATCTAAATTCAATTGAGATCTCTCAAAATTAACGATTCTGGTAGCTATCAACCGATAAGAATTAATGGAATCTAAAGTGTTCATAAATTAATAATATCATTGAACTTAACAAACAACTGAGTTATATAAAATAGTAAATTAAAACAACAAAAAGCTAAAGGGAACTGATAAAAAAAGAAGAAGAATAGCTGAGTATCTATTTCAAAATGGCCTATATTTGTCGGGTTACCAATTATTTTTTGGGAGAAATGTATAAAGGCCCCCGAAGTTTTGCACTTTTACAAAACGGCATCTGAACTTTAATTTTGGCTATTAGCCTAAACTTAATCAACTAGTTCGTGTCACTCTCCTCAAGCAAAATTACTAATTATATAGCCGTTTTGGTCGCTTGTATTGCATATTAGCTTGTAAAATTTAAAAAAAACAAAGAAATCAATTTCTTTTATTCTAACATATGAAAAAATCTAGAAACTGAAGATAGATTCACTCTATTCTTTCAATCACGGTGCTTGATACATAAGTACGTGCAAATAATGCGACCAAAACGGCTGTTCAACTAGTACGTGCTTTTGCGAAAAAGCACCTAAACTTTTACTTTGACAATTAGACTCCCATAAACTTTATCGAGTGAAGATACTAACTGAGCAGCCATATTATTGCATATCTTGAACATAATTTTGTATACCTTCAAAACATCAAAATATCTATATTTTCTCTTCTATTTATGATAACAAAGAATCTATGTTTAATTTTAAGTTTTATAAGATTATATGCAATACAAGCGACAAAAACGGCAGTACAATAATAAGTAACTTCCCAAAATTAAAAGTTGAGACACCTGTTTGTAAAAGTGCTAAAGTTGAGGGGGGGGTCTCCGTACAGTTTCCCCCTTTTTGATCCCAAAATAATAATCCATTAATTAATTGTGAATGTAAGGGGGCCAAAGAGGAGCTCACCATCGTCGTCGCCTCCGGTGAGGGAGAGATCGAAGTTGCCGGAGGGGTTGAAGGCGACGGAGAGCGACACATCGCCCCTCTCGCGGCGGAGGGGATGGGCGGAGGAGGTGGGATCGATGAAGGAGAGGGAAGAGGAGCCACACCTCCTCGTCCTCCTCCTCCGCGGAGGAGGAGGGAGAAGAGAATGGGCAATGGTGGCGGTGGTGGTGGTGGTGGTGGTGGTGAGCGCCATTAATGGCCGCTGCGGAGCTTCTTCCTCTTTCGAACCACGAAGCAACGGCTGAGCTCTCGCCTCCTCAAAACCTCGCACTATCCAGTTGTGGGCTCGAAATTCTTCGCTGAACCGGGTGCACCACGTCATGTGTTGCATCGATAAAACTCAAATCAGGGAGGTGTAGGGATGTCTGCCGGCTGGATTGGTTCAGTAACCCGAACCAGAATCCGAACCCGACTATCAAATCCGAAATTCAAATTTAAACTCGAATTCGACAGATTTTAAAAATTCATATCTAAATTCGAATCCGAACAAGAATCCCAAACAATTATTTCTTGTCATCAAATTTCAACATAGCACATTAAATCTAAAATTTTAAAAGACATTCAAATAAAACATCATAACATCTATATATTATATAATGTAAAATCAATTCGGGTTCGGGTCGAATTCAGATGTGTACAGACAAAATCTATATCCGAATCGAAATTCATCGGATTTTCATTTTTTATATCCATATCTGAAACTATATCTGTTTAGCATCAGATAAATCTGCGCTGTTCAGATTCGGATTCGAATAAAATTTAGGGTATATGTACCCATTGACATCCCTAAGGAGGTCGTCTTCTATATAAGTACCAGTTGCACCACATCGTGCCTGTTTTGCCGAGTAGTCCCGACTGTGCAATAAGGTCTTTTTGAAAAAACTGTCGCGCAACTAAATAGTTTCTATATCTCAAGCCAATCAAATTTGTCTTTTTTAGAAAAAAAAAATACTAATTTTTTTAAGAAAATTATAATGGGATGGTTGAACTCTAGTGACAATTTGATTGGTTAGAAACATGGTAACGTTGTGTCATTGCCATATTTCATTTTCTTTTTCCAAATTTAGAGGTATGTTATAGTCCCGTAGGAGGTCTAGGTATAGAACCTGAAAAAATCACGAAATTAAATTAAACAAAACAAAAAATCTTAGTTTATTTTAGTTCGGTTTTGATCATACATAATTTGATTTTTGAAAAAATTTTAAACCAAAAATTTTAATTTGATTTGGATTGAAAAATTGAAAAAAAAATCAAAATACATATTATTATATGTACTAGTTGAGTGTACGTGTAAATACACGTCACAATTATTTTAATTTATTTTAAATTAATATAAATTTGTACATTATATTAATTTAAAATTTTACAATAAAAATTATATTTTATAGATTCATATGTTATATTTTAGTAGAAAATATTTGCAATATCCTATATTATTTTTTTTATATACATTGAATATTTGTATATATTTTTTGATTTCTGATGAATTTAAAATTTAAGTATGTGTTTTAAACTAAAAACATCAAATTTAATTTATATTTATTTTAAAATTTAAAATTTAATTATGATCCATTGTAATTAAATTTTTTAATTCTTAATTCAAATTTGATATCAAAAATTAAATTTAATTCACGATGTAAACTCAAATTTTAATTTTAATGTAAAATAGATAGATAGAAATGCTATTTTTTAACGGATTGATTATAATCGTTCGTTTTTATTTGAGATATTTTTTAATAAATTGATCATAACCGTTCGTAGGATTGGATTTATAGATGAAATACTATTTTTTAATAGATTGCTCATAATCGTTCGTTCTTATTTGAAATATTTTTTAATAAATTGATCATAACTCTTCGTAGGGAATATTCTTTTATTTTTTTTTAATTCTGTCTGTCATTCCTATACATTTTTATATATAGTATAGATATCTATACTAATCTATTAATCCCCAATATCTTGCTGACTTGGCGAGCTCTCCTTAGTTTGATATATTTTTTTTCCTTAACGGTGGACACGTATTCTCTCTCTGCCCCCAAACCGCACGTCCACTCATCTCCCCGCCCTCCCGGCTTCTCTCTTTGTGGATCTTTCCGCCTTCGCGTCCCCCCATCTCCCTTCATCTCTCCCTCCTCTCCGCTACCCTCTCCTCCCTCCCCATCTCTTCCCTCGCCCACAACCTTTCCTCCCTCCCCGACCTTGCCGACGCGTGCCCTCCTCACCTCCCTCCGCCCCCACCCCCCCCCCCCCCCCCCCCCCCCCCCCCCCCCTCTTTGTCGCCCCTCTCCTATCCTCCTTCCTCAGCCGCCACCCAGGGACGCCGACAAAATCTTTTTGGTTTTGGAAATTTCGCGGATCTTTTTGGTTTTGGGAATTTTTGTTCGCGGCGATGTGAATGGGGTGTTTTTGATTCGTACATTAAGTATGCTCTCGGATTTGGTGTTGATTTTGGATTAATTTATCTAATTTCGATCAATTTTAAGATAAAAAAGGCGTTTTTTAATGGGTCTTTCAGGATTTTCTTGAGTTTTATGTGCTTACAGGATTAGTGCTATGGGAAAAGATTATGACGATCGTTGTTTCTTTTCTCTCACCAGTTTGCAAATCGGGTATGTATGACAGATTTCATTCTTTAATTCCGTTGTTGGATTCAAGTTAATATTTTGGATTTAAAGATTTAATCTTTTGGTTAATTTTTGAATTTGAGCACAGTAATGTCCCAGTAGTGTATAATTTCCAACTTAGTTGGGTATAATCTATGAGAAAGAGAGCACAGAAAAAGATAGGAATACTAATTTAGTCTCTATACTATGACATAGGTGCATATGCTTTCCAATTTTAGTCCACCTTCTCCGAAATGGTCTTATTAACAATAAATCTTGGGGAAAAACTTTTAATAATTATTATTTTTTAATTGTACCCATGACTTTGTCCTCATGGTAAACTTGCTTATTTTTTTCATGTTAGTTTAGTGTTAGTATATCTATATTTTAAAATTTTATAATCACTGTGTATTATTTATCTTCAAATTAAACTACCAAAAGTACTGTATGTAGGCTATAAAGGTTTATTCTAGATCGCAGACAAAGTAGTTTATTTATGTGTTGGCTTCAAAATTTTATATGTGAGAGCCATCTATTTTGACAACTTAGATTAAAAAATCTTTTACCACGGCAATTCCTGTGTTCTAAAATTTATTAAAAATAATTTTTTGTGATTAAATTTGTAGTTTTTTTGTGTGCGGCATATGTAATTATTTTGATTGATACCAATTCTATAGATCACCCGTTCAGAGAAGCTTTGCTTCATGTAGAGAGCTTTTCAAGGAAGATTTGCATTGTAACTGACATATTAAATGATGTTGTGCATTTGCTGATGAAAAAAGGTGCCATCTCATGTTAGACAATTTCACTTGAATAGGTTTGGAAAGTAGCAGTTTTTATACTCTTTTATTGGTGAATAAAAGCTGTAGCTCACATCATGTAATCCATTGAGCTCTTGCTGGTTTTTCATTTTAACTTAAGCTTGCTCTGGCTTGCTTATTCATCAAACAAGCAGCCAACGAAGATTCATGAAGCAGCATTTTGAGTGTTAGGATTTCTATTATTGTGTTGTTCAAACTACGATAGTTTCTTGCTGAAAAAAATACTAGCAAACCCGTATAATAGCAGGAGATATCAAACGGATCTGGATTTGCAACACGCGGCATAAATTTGCCTTTTTTACATCTCACTGTCACTGTCAGATCCTGCCACCCACATCTTCACCCTGCTCGCCAACCGTGGAGATTCCACATATTGGTGATCTGATCTGTGCCTCTTTGTTCTCAAAGATCTACATCTTGCTACTGTGCACTATCTAAAAGCCGCACACTGAGAAGCCCTCATGGGGATTTTATAGGTTTACGCCACGCCTTACTAATCCAAACCCATCTGGTTTAAAAGTAATGTAGGATCAGCAGGGTGTGTGTATTCTGTGTTACTGGTTGTGAAATGCCCTAATGAAAACTCAGATTTTAGTGAAAGTTGCCGATGCCCATAACTGCCAGCTCATCTATAGTCTTTGTGGCTACCCAACAAAGTCTTTGTATACTTGACATACATTATAAATGAGAGAGAGAGAGAAAGGTTTATACAAATTTCGGTTTTACGCATAGTAGAACGTGTAGAAGATCAACATTGAACCTAACATCAAAGATCAACTTTTTTGCTGCTGCTTTGAATCATGTAGGCTGACTGGAAGCCAGAAGCATCTGAAAGATTTGGCGATATTGCTGAACTCACCAAGTCTGTTAATGCTATAAAGATTGATGAAGGAAAGAGACAAGGTTATTTTACTTCTGTCTCAGTGGCTTACATTTGATCAGTTCTCGGTCGCTGATGATGACTCTATTTATGGTTTCATCTCAAGATTCGAAATTGTCGAAACATCAAGACAGGCTGCTGCGAGTACTGTCGCAGAACCTACCGCATATCGCCTACCTCATGCAAAAAGGGAAGTCCAACAACGATTTATTTCTGAGAAGAGCCAGTGGGGTTGAAGAATGAGATTCAACACACAGACTGAGGTGATGAATCGGGTATAGAATTATTTACTTTATCAATTATACTAAAAAAAAATATTTTAATGATTGTAGATATCTGGCGCTTGAGTACGCTGAATACGGAATAGTCTTTGTAAGAACAGATGTATATGCATCTTTTTTAACTGATATCAGGGCAAAATGTTTAGATGAACAAGGAGGGCATTTCCGGCACATATTGCAATGGGTATGTTAGTTTTAAAGCATTTTACAGGTTGTTCTTCACGCTTTGCAGAAAATACTAACACAAGTTCTTTTCTGTATCTCTGTTTGGGAAAAATACATTGGAAGATACTGAATTTTTAGCTGATTACTGATAGCCATCTAAGGTTTCGATTTTTAAAATAAACAGCGTGCACAATCTTGCCGTATCGATCTATCACCCACTCCATGACTCCGTACTTGCAATTCATATGAAACTAATCTACTTAAATACTGCTCCAGGCATTCAAAAGAAGACGTATATGACATGAACTCTTGAGCTTCATTTCTCTGACAATTGTTATAGAGAATTGACTAATTACAGGGTAGCCCCTTATAATACTTCTAATTATTATTATTATTATTATTATTATTATTATTATTATTATTATTATTATTATTATTATTGTTCCAGTTATTTTAGCAGCGTCGCTCTTGATATTTCTTGATATTTATTGAATAGTCCAGAGTTCATGAATTTATTTTTGATGGTCTTTATGGATGGTAGGCAACAGGTGAATCTTCTGTTCAGACGATCTCCTTATAGTCATGTGGGACCCAACACGACCTCTTGAGCTATTAAATAATATTACAATACTACATCTCGACATAGATGGATAGTGGTGCCTTTCAAGGGCACCATTGTCGAGGTCCTCAATTAAGGTAATGTCGCTTTAGTCTTAATTTCTAGACAATAGGTGAAGACTTCTATTAGGATTGAACTGTAAAAAATTTACCGAACTACCCATTTTAATATGTATATGATTGGCCAAGTATACTTGAATTCTTGGCTTGAAAAACTATAATTTGCTGGTTCAAGTAGTAAGAGCAGAATAACTCAATGCAAAAAGTTTTCAAGGTCAAAGCTAATTGCAAAGTAGTTCTTCCCAATTAAAGCAGGCAACCTATAAATTCAGCAGATTAGCTTTTGTTGTTTCCTAAATAAATTCTACCGTGAGGGTACTCTTTTTTTTTGTTTGAAATTTCTTATTGGTGATTGTACATTTATACTTTTGCTCTTTCAATTATGAGAGCTCTCTCTCTCTCTCTCTAAGCATGTATACTAAGCAATGCAGAGGTAGGTAATGAATAAATGATAATTTTCTTCCTTGCTCTCAAGCTACTTGGCGATCTAATTTATATTGACATGGTAACATTAGAAGGAAACAAATATTGCATCACGGAACCACAATTTTTTTGTGTGAATTCTAGCACAGGAAGTATACTAAACAATATGCTTTCTGTTTTGTTAGATCCGATTTCAACTCCAAGCTCTTTACTCTTCTCTTTTGCAATATCACTAGGATTGAGTGATACCTTTTGTAATATTACTGCTACTGTATTCTAATATGATGTTTTAATTCAATTTGTTATGGAATTTTGATTGTTTCCATACTATTTTGACAATTTCTTTCTATTCTCTAATCCGACTTTTCTTCAAGTTGATAGTCATATGCTTCTGTAGCCATGGGATTAACTTTTGCCCTAATCAACTTAGGTGCTACATTGTTTACTCTGTTTCTTATACTAAATATGTATATATTTGGATATGTATATATATTAGATGTGTTCATATTTGTTTGGTCCTATATTCAAGTGCTACATTTTTTACTCGATTCTTATATTTGCACACTTTTTACAATGATTTTCCTATCTTCTGTTGTATTAGGTATATTACTCACTCCAAAGAGGAGGATACATTACTAAGCCCATTTGCTTTCGCTTGGTGATCCGCCATCAGTTTATTGTGGCAACTTTGTAGCCTCGCCGCCTGTTCTCTCTCTACTGAAGCTGTAACTGATGATTGAACATTAAATTAGTAGGGTGAGTTTGATGGCCTAGGGTAACTCTTATATCTATTAATAGTTTAAAAACTATTGATCGGCAAGAAGGAAAAAAGGCGTTTTACTTGGTACAAAAATGCAGACGAAAATCTAACTATCTGAGCTCATATTCATCGAATTTCTTTTCCATTTATTTGCTTTTGTTTGTTGCCCATCAGTTGTGTAGCAGCTTTGTTGCTATTCCTTTCTTTCCCGTTATTGACTATTGTGTATCTATTATTTAGTGAATCAGATACATATCATCTTACCACATTATGATGAGAAGTGCATTTGCTGTTATTTTACTCTCAACCAATTTACATATTTTTTTACTTAAATTTAAAATTATTTCATCTCAAATTTCTTATCTATTGAAATTGTCTTCTATTTTTGGGTTGGATTTTAGCTATAGAACATTGAGAGCTATAGTACATTGAGATAAAGATTTCTTAAGATACATAGCAATTGATTGAAGTACTCTGATTCAAAAATTGGGTTTTAAGTCGAAGGATTTATGCTAAAAAACAAGTTATTTATAGATGGTAATGTGCAAGAATTAAGTTCATTCTAAATATTTTTGTATTTGTAGAATATATTATTCTCTTTTTATTATGATAAATGTATTTTTAGACTCACATGTTTAACTAACATAGAGCAGAGCTTCCTATCATCAGTTTTATGGAAGAGTTGGTTTTCTTAGTGCTTTTGAAAAAAAAAATTTCTATTTTTACATATTATGTAGTATGAAAGCTCGCCATGATGCCCTGTTGGTTAATGGTTATATATATATAGTGGTTTACTTCTATAGAGTCAACCCGCCGCAATGCGCGGGCCCCTACGCTAGTATAGGAATGAAAATGGATCAAATATAGATCGGATAGTACCCAATCCATATCCATATTCACATTCTTATGTCGGATCCGGAAATGGATTCCGACATTGATCGGATACTAAAACCATATCCGATAAAAATGGATTTGGATACCGGTTAGATATTAAACAAATATAGATATGAATTGAATATTTAAAAAATATATATGCTAAAAAAAAAGCAAAGCTACTTAATTATTTTAAAAGAATTAGCAAAGTATCAAAAAAAAAAACTTAAGAACTCTAAATAAATAATTTAAAAAATGGATTTAAAGAGAATGTTACATGTTTAAATGAAAACCAATTTTGGATTCGAATAATCCGAATCCGAAGAACTATATCGAACCTGAATCTGAATCTAATTCCCAAAAAAAATCCTAGTTCAACATCCGACTCTGAATTCGAATCCAATTCGGATAGTAAAAATCGAAGCCATATCCAAAATATTTCAGATTAGGATTCAGGTCGATCGGGTCGGATTTATCCGACCCGTATTCATGCCTTTGTATGTATCTATGTATGTATGTATATATATATTTGGATATGCATTAAATATTAACGTATATGTAACTATATTACTTTAATGTAATACCGGCATCATGAGTCCGGCTATGGTGCTTGTAAAAGCACCAAACACTTGGTGCTTGTAAATTTTTTACCGTTAGATCTACCCCTTGGACCATTTCTACCCGTTAGATCATACTATTCAACCAACCACCCACTCAACTCTAGGAGGCCCACATCGTCCTAACCGCACATCCCTTAATCCAATGGTAAAAAATCTATAAGCACCAATAACTTGGTACTGTTAAAAGCAGAGCTCAATTTCCGGCACCATATAGGATATATCCCAAACCAATCTTATTATTCCATGTAGAATGACAAAGACTTTAATCACTAGAATAATAGTTTTGCAGTGAAATAATGTTTTTTTTAAAAAAATTATCATAGTTAAGTGCAATGTGAAAGTTTTTTTATTAAATATTGTAAACCCTATATAGAATAACTGTAACTGAGAAAACTTTTTGAGTCAGCCATAAAAATTACATGATTAAGATGAAAAGGCACAAGGAGAGAAAGAAAAGGATAAAAGAATTTCTTTCGAGAGTAAATGAAAATTTCCTAAGATAGTGATAATTTAAAAATGACGGTTCGGAGGCCTGATTAAATAATGGCTAAACTGAAGATTCGGATGCTAAAATGGTAGAATTTGGGCCCAAAGACAACACAAATCAAACAATTCGTCCAAGGACGTCCGCCATGAGAAGTTATTTTCGAATTGGGAATGCACGCTGAAAATGAACACCTGAATGTAAATTTATAATAGCTTTACTGAATCCAAGTCTTAATCGCGTCAAACGAGCCTTGATTTAATTTTAATCAATTTTCGCGCGTTTCTACTTCTCCATGTGCCATAAGGGCAGATCTTCTGCATCATCTTCTTGCATAATTATTATTGGCCAAAATATTGGCCATGGATTCTTCTAGCTACGGTACGTAATTTGTGATCCAACAAAAGTTTCGTAACAAAACTGTAGAGAGACCAGCAAAAAGATGTTGAGCAAGATACTAAATATAATCGTAGTACAAAAGAGAGGCGCGCAACATTGTATATAGTAGATGGAGAACTGAAAGTAATAAGAAGTAAGGAATTAAGTGTCCATCGGTACGAGCTGTATCTATCGTGTCGTATCGTGCCAACAAGATATCGGCGCGATACAGCCTCTGTACCGATGGCATAGCTCAAATCTCTCTATTCTATAAATTAGTAAGTAATTTTCTTAATAAAGTTTGAAAATTTTGATAAAGATACATAATGAACACTCAGAATATTTTGTTGCTAAAAAAAAAATATTTCATGCTATTATATATATCAGTACACATGTATTTTTTGTGACCGACAACCATCGGCCTGGCTCGGCATGCACTGTGCCATACCGCGCCGGCAAATTTCCGGCAGGACTCTGTACCACGGCATTTGAACCCTTGATAAGAAGTTGTTTCTTATACAAAGAATAAAAAATAGAGGCTTGTTTGGATTTCTAAATAAAATGTTCAGTAATATTCTATTCGGTATGAGTATCTTTGCTTTTTTATGATCAGAAGTTAGGCTTGTAGTCAAAATATCCAAAATAGAATAACATAATCAGCCTTCAAGTTATATTTTTTTAATAGGATAAATATCTCTTCAAGTTATATTTTTTTAATAGGATAAATATCTGCTTAGTAAAATATACTATCTTATTAAATTATAGATGACAAAATCTTTGAAAGAGCAAGATCATTGGCACAACTTCCAATTCCAATAGCTCGATCTGAGCTCAAAGCCATTAGAAAGAGGGCACGTCAAATCTTTGGCGCTAACCATAATCCCAGAAGCTTTAGCTACGCTCGAATTGTCGAAAAGATGTCAATTAGTTTACTTAAAATGTGCAGACATAATGTATGCTAGTTTATCCGCTTTCGAATAAGATAAATCACCTGGTTGGTAAAATATATTCCACTGTCAAATCACAGGCGGCAAGATCTTTTAAGGAGCAAAAATTAAACTACTACTTTATTTGATCGTTGGCACTAGCAACAATTCCAGAAGCTCAAGCTAAGCTCGAGCAACTAGAGAAAAACCAATTAACAAATTTACTTAAAACGGACAGACACAACACATACATGTCTCGATTGTAATTTAGTCCAATTTAGTCCCTACGCTATATAAACAGAATGCTAACCTATTAGCCAACAAACCTACTACATATTCTCTTTTTTATTATTACTTATTACTTACTTAAAACTGGAACGATATTAATTATAATGTTATATACAGAAATTTTTTGATATGTACCGCCGCTATCAGGCGATACGTAGAATCACCGCACACGACAGTACAAAAACCGCATGCCGTGAAAGGCGATGGCGTACGGTCAAAGTCAAAAGCCGCTCATCGTGGGTCGGTGACAAAGCTTTTTTGGGCTTTAAAAACACACAAGTGAATACGTATTTACTGGAATTAAAAAAAATAAATATATGCTACACGCACTTATGCTTGCCCCAAAAGCTTAATTTCCACCTAAAAATCAAGTTGCATAGCATAACACAAATGGCCTCAACGACGCCTCAATAATTTTATATCGGATACGGGAAAAAAAAAATTATGATTGAAAATATAAGATTTGAGATTCTAATACTAATAACCAAATTTAATTATTTTTTATCAATATTTTGAACTTAACGAATTATTAATACTGACGGGTCGAATCGTTATATTTGGTAGCAAAATCAGTTTATCAGTCGAAAGTGTTTGGCGATCTTGATTTCTATGTGTAATTTTGGCTTAAGACTTATATCCTATAATACAAGTGAGCAAATCCTATAGCATTAAAAAAGAAAAAAAATGATAAGACAAGTGAGCAAATCATAGCATTTGAGAGGCTAGGGTGGAACTTGCACATCTTATAGTAAGTGTACATGTAACATTGCTCTTTTTCTATCACGGTACTTCGTGTGTTAGATTCAGGGTCTATTTGTTTGTGCATAACTAATTTTCAGATTAAAAATAATTTTCAGTTTAGTAAAAGTTCAGGTGAAATTATTTTTTCGTTGCTGTATGTTTGATAGAAAGTTAGCGATTTTAGAATTATAAATTATTCTAGTTTCTTTTTGTTTAATTCATAATTTTTTTCTAGCACATAAAATGATAAAAAATTACATTAGTTAATTATTATTAGTAGTATTATTATTTACTCTTTTTTACTCTGCAATGGACTGCGTCGATCACCACTAAGGTCCTGTTTGGATGTACAGTTAAAAAATTTCATGGAGTTTATATTCTGTGGTTTTGCTTTAGCGAAAATAGGAAATCTTGTAACTCTAAAATATTCCACGGCTTTAATTTTTAAACTGTTTGGATTCACATTGTACGATTTCACTGGATTTCTGTAAATTAAAAATTAAAAATTAAAAATTAAAAATTAAAAATTAAAAATTAAAAATTAAAAATTAAAAATTAATTTTAGATTTAAAATTTAAAATCTAAATTAAAATTTAAAATTTAAATTTTAAAATTTTAAATTTTAAATTTTACAAATTTGAAATTTAAATTGAAATTTGATAAAATTGAAATTTGAAATTTAAATTTTCAAAATTGATATTTGAAAATTTGAAATAGAAAATATATATTTAAATTTTAAATTTTAAATTTTAAACTTTGAAATTTAAAATTAAAAATTAGAAATTTTATAAATAAATTTGAAATTTAAAATTTAAAATTTAAAATTTGAGATTTGAGATTTGAGATTTGAGATTTGAAATTTAAAATTTAAAATTTGAAATTTAAAATCTGAAATTTAAAATCTGAAATTTGAAATTTGAAATTTGAAATTTGATATTTGAAATTTGAAATTTGAAATTTGAAATTTGAAACTTGAAATTTGAAACTTGAAATTTGAAACTTGAAATTTGAAATTTGAAATTTGAAACTTGAAATTTGAAATTTGATATTTGAAATTTGAAAATTGAACTTTAAAATTTGAAATTTGAAATTTGAAATTTGAAATTTGAAATTTAAAATTTGAAATTTGAAAATTAAAATTTAAAATTTGAAATTTAAAATTTGAAAATTAAAATTTAAAATTAAAATTTGAAATTTGAAATTTAAAATTTAAAAATTAAAATTTAAATAAAATTTTAAATTTTATGTTGAAATTTAAATTTAGATCTTGATATATCTTTGGGGTAAGGGTGGTGGAATTTTTTTACTTTAGTTAGAGTGGATTGTAATTTTACTTTATTTTTTGGAGTATAGTTTAATTATACTCTAAAAATTACGTCATTTTTTTTTTCTCCCAAACGCTTTACATGATAATTTTTCTATCGGTGTAGCATAGTTTAACTATGCTACGTTTTTAGGAATATCCAAAGGGGGCCCAAGGGCGAAGTCAATTAGGATATTTTGAAAAAGTAGAGTTATATACGAACGAATTTTATTTTCAGTGAACAAAAAGACGGAAAAGAGCATTTATTTCTAAATCTTATAAAAAGATCTTGTATATCGAACATAAAGGATTCTTTCAATCAGTGGCAAAATTTTAGAGGTGAAGAATAGTCAAAAAGACTTAATTATTATACCCTTTTGGAAATTAGGTTTTAATTGTTACATTTATTAAACTATGGATCTTAATTGTAAGATTTGAGGAGCTAAATTGGTATTGACACAAATTAACATTGGAGACATCTAAAATTAATTAAAATTGACCATCATTTTAAATACATAATTCATACGTTGGAGTGTGTAATTGGATGGTGGTTTGCTTCGCAATCTACGTACACATTTGATTAAGATAGTTTGTTTGCAATAAACTAATAAAAAAGTTAATTCACCGACGCATTCAATAACATAAAATTTACATTTACACGTACGTATCATAGTACAATAACAAAATTAATAGAGCCACTAAATTATTAAATATAAGAAGTATGATACATTATTCAATTCCCAGTTATTTGGTTTTAGTACGTAGTATAAAGTTTAGGGTTTTAGTACACACAATAAAAATGAAGAGTATCTTTCCCTGTAGTGTCTCTAACAATTTTTTTTCAGAAATTTTGTTGTGCAATTCAAATTTCGTAAATTAGTTCTACAAATCTTGCTAACTTTGTAAATCAGTTACACACATCTTATTTAGTTCCTTAATTATAGTTAGAAGAGTTTTTTTTAAATTTTTTTAATTTTTTTTTGTGCAAAAACTGTATATATAAAACATTTAAACAAATTAGGTTTAAACTCACAATGTTATCTTATGTTTCAAGAGAGTCTTAATAATTAATAATTTTTGAAATAGTGGAAGAATTAATTAAAAAACCCTTGGGAAAATGTACAATTAATATATAAAACTTTGGAAATGGGAATCACATGGTACCATTACACGTACACTAAAAAAAGAACCATCACCAAGCATGATGTGTAAGAGGTAATTAAGAAGAAGAAGGTAATTAAGTGTGAAAGAAAAAATTAATGTCAAAGTTAATTACAAATTAATAACTGTATCTACTATTACTAATACTATACTAAATCTCTAACTTAGAGGAGATCTATGTGGAGTCCCTTTCCTTCTATTCATGTTTGTAGCAACCATGTCATGATCATCACTAGAAACCCTAGAAGCTAACCGCGAGTACAGCTTTAGCTCGGTCCGCCTCTTGCGAACGAAGTTACCGAACGCGCCACTCAAATTCTCCGAGTCCGATGAACCCGTGGCCTCGTCGCCTTCGACGATAGCGGTATGCGGTGTATCGTTACTCTCGTGATCAAATGCACGATCCAGTTCGTATGGTGCGGCGAATTCTGAGCTGATCAATTTCGAAGGCTCAAATGTCCTCGGGTGAATTGAGATGTTCTTCTTGCATGTTAAGACATAATCAACCTACATCGATCAACGAAAAACTTCTTCATCTAAACAAGATTATTATCCTAAAAGTTTAGTAGAGCGGTCTGATTGAAATAGAAATTGAAGTTCAGTAACTTGATTGAAATAAAATGAGATTTTAACGAAAGTTCAATTACCAATGATGCAATTTACTCATATGAAAAATGTAAGTAGTAGAATTTTATTGAAAATTATGATTCTCTTAATTACCTTACACTCAAGTGAGCAATGGATGTAAGGTTCCTGGAGAGCTCTATCACAAGTGGTGCAAAAATTTCCTGATCCTTTGAATTGCCTATTTTGTGGCCGCTTCTTTATGAAGATCACTTTGGAGTTGTTAATTATATATGACTGCAAATGTTAGTTAGAGATCATGATCACAAAACATGAAATTAGTATGATAAGTATATATTTTCACCGCGATAAATTATATATATAACCTGAATATTGGAGCAGTCGATGAGCTTCGCGAGATCCGACAACCGGACGACATCGTGGTAGACGTAGCGCCGCACCTGCACGAGGCGGTGGGAGCGGTGCGAGGGGTCGACGGCGCAGTGGGCGCAGATGGCGGTGCAGCAGTCGAGGCAGCATATGTTCTTCTCGTTCTTCCTCGCTGCCGCGTGAACGGTGCAGCCGACGAAGAACTTCTGCGTGTCCAGCGCCTCCAACCATGCCGGCTTACACTGTATCTCCTGAACAAACATAATTACAAGTGGTTATGTGAAAGTAGGTAATTGAACAAGTTCAAGATTGAGTATGAAAGGCCAAAAAATGACCCACCATTAGAGCACGCAAATTTAAGAAGGTTAAGCTGGCTAGGGTTTGGTATTATAGAGTGCCCCAAGAGAAGGGGATGGGATTAGGGTTTGTGGGGTATTTATGGATGGATGGGGATATATAAGAGAGCATGGAGGGATATATAAATCACATATTGTGAGCAACACACAACATTGAGTTAATAAATTTATAGAGAAAGAGAGATCTAGAGAGAGAGGTGCATAGGAGGAGAACGTGGGGGCTGTTTCCATGTCGTCGCCCCTATTGGCTATGAGAGGTTATTGCGTGCACCGGGTGTATAAGTACATTCACACTAGGTTCATATCTAAATCTCTATAATAAAAGTCTCAAAATTAAAATTTAATTGTAAGTAATCTAGCATTCTCTCATATATTTCATGTAAAAATTCTTTGGAATGATCTAGTCCAATGATATAAATAACTCGTTGGATCAAAACTACAATCCCAAAATACTCTAGCCGAATTATTAGTATTAGAATTTGTAATTACTTTGTTCTTATTCACAATCTCTTTCTCATCCCATGGGGAACTATTGGGGGCGTGGGCCTTTATTGCTTTTAATTTTGAAACTGCATGAGCATAGATTGTAAACTCCCAAAATACATGATGTTTCTAAATATAGACTTTTTGCATATATATATATATATTATAGATTATGTCTAACTATGGGTTTAAACTTTAATTTTAAAATACTACTCTTTATTAAATGTAAGGTGCAGTGTATAGAGTGCATGTGTATGTATGTACATATATATATATATAGAGTTGAGCTGGAATGATATTAGTAGCAAATGAACTCTGTTGTCATCCATTTGTTTTGGATGATGAAGCCTCCGGATCGACAATCGGTACCGTTAAATATAATCTATATCACTTAAAGCATTTAGTACCAAATTTTATGTTTTTTCGATATTATTCTTTTATTCATCAAGTGGACACAAAAATGAACGACTGAAAATGAATATCCTTTAAAAAGTAATGATAGGAATCTTGTAATATCTTGTAATTATGATCAATAGTATAGATCTTGTTTTAAATAGTTTAAAGAATTCTCTAATCAAAATTCAATTGATTTGGATATCTTTACGCCGTTAAACGAGAAAACGCCTCATATTGACCATTAAAATTATAACTTTTGAAACTCTTTAATCATTAGATCAATAATGTCGAAAAGATTTAAATCTGATTTCTAAATGCTTGAAGTGGTATAGATCATGTTCAACGATGTCGATCGTCGATTTGGAGGCTCCATCATCGAAAACAAATTGGTGACAATAGAGCCCGTTTACTACTGATAGCATTCCAGTTCAACTCAATATGTATATATACACACACACCTGGTGCAGGCAATAATATCTCCATGGCTACACAGTGTTCTAAGTAAGTTGAGGAAACACTCTCTCCTTGTCTCGAGAGCTCCGCTCCCTAAACTAACGCAAAAAGAAGGGCGCGGCCCGAGGAGCTTTTCATTTTATTGTATTTTATTTTATTTTATTTTATCTCTTATTTTATTTTATTTTATTTTTTTTCTACCCATTTGTGGATGGAATTGAATTGAGCCTCGACATTGCATTGGGCATTGGCATAGCAAGCCGCCATATTATATATTAATAATAAGTGGATCACTATTGCGTTTTGCATTGGAAATAATGCGATTTGAATTAAGGTGCTATAAATAATATATATATAGGTTTATAGAGTTGTTTTCCATATTGAGATTTGCAAATCCATAATCCATATTATTAAATATAAAATAGATTATTAAAAATTTTAAAGTTTAAATTTTATGACTTTTTCAATTTATTTTGAAGTGCATTAAGCATCGTACGGAATGATGATTAACGGTCATCTATCTTAATATCTATCTAAAAAAATATGAAATAATCGTTGTACTCTAAAAGTTTATTTTAATATTTTTTATATTTAATATTTTTCCTTACGTTTAGGCTCAAAATTTTTCATAGGCTTATGAGGTGAACTTGAATTTAATAAGAGGAAATCAATTACGCTAGGAGCCTGATGTGACTCGAATTTAAGACTTCCTGCTTTGATACTAAGTGAAACAACCGTTATTCTCGAGATAATTGTTAAATATAAAAATATTTAAACACTATTTTCTACCAGTTTAAACTATTAGAGTTAAACAGTTGTTTCGCATTATTTAACATGGTATCAGAGCAGAAGGATCTGAATTCTAATCACGCCAGACTCCTAGCATTATTGATTTTCTCCCATTTAATTCAAGTCCACATCATTAGCTTAGCAAATATTCTCAAGCCCAGACTTGGTGGAAGTGTTAAATATTAAAATATTTAAACACCGTTCTCTATCAGCTTAATTTTTTGAAGAATAATAGTTGTTTGCATTATTTAACAACCTGCACCATTAAAATGACAGAAAAAATTAACTCTTTCCAGTTCAACATACATTTTTATATAAAAAAAAATCTGCCGTTTATAGTATTGGTCTACACCATTAAAATAACAAATGCTTTTATTAACATATAAATAATATTAAATAATTATAAAATGTAGCTTTTAGAGACTTCAAATTAAGGGTCTGTTTGGCCTAGATTCTAGAAAAGCGACTTCTGAAGAATTGATTTTGGTTTGCAGAATTAATTTTGGTTAAAATCTGTGGAGTGTTTGGCTGAATTTAAATGGAAAGCGATTTTTCTGAAATGATTTTGTAAAGTTTTTTTGACAAATTCTTTTTAAGTTTGAAACTAATAATTTTTTTACTAAATTTTATTTTAAAATAGTTTAAAATTTGAATTTAAATTTAAAATTTGAACATGAATTTAAATTTTAAATTTTAAATTTTAAATTTTAAATTTGGACACAATTTAAAATATTATATTTTAATTTAAAATATAAATTTAAAAATTTAAAATTTAATATTTAAAATTTGAATTCTTAAATATAAATATAAATTTTAAATTTTAAATTTAAATTTTAAATTTTAAATATAAATTTGAAATTTGAAAATTTAAATTATAAATTTAAAATTTGAAAATTTGAAAATTTAAAATTTGAAAATTTGAAAACTTGAAATTTAAAATTTAAAAATTTTGTATATTAAAAATTTAAAACCTAAAGTTTAAAATTTAAAATTTGAAATTAAAATTTAAAAAAAAATTTAAAAATTTGAATTTTAAATTTTATAAATTTGAAATTAGTAATTTGAAAATTAAAACTTACAATTATTAATTTTAAATTTTAAATTTTTTCAAAATTTATATTTTTTATCTTAAATTTAAAATTTGAAATTTAAAATTTAAAAATTTAAAATTGAAATTAGAAAATTTGAAATTTTAAAACTAGAAAATTTAAATTTGAAATTTGAAATTTGAAATTTAAATTTTAAATTTTAAATTTTAAATTTTAAAACTTATTATTTAAATTTCAAATTTTAATTTTGAATTTTAAAATTTAAAAGTTAAAATTTGAAATTTGAAAAATTCAAACATAAAGTTTTAAATTTAAAATGAAAATGAAAATTTTAATTTAAAATTTGAATCTATAATTAAAATAAAAATGTGAAGTTTGAGTTCAAAATCAGAATCTAATTTCAAGAAATAAAGTTTAGCCGTTTCTAATTTTGGGTCTCGAAAATTAGAAAACTGATTCTAAAAATCAGAATCAGATTTTGGAAACGAGGTTGCCAAATACTTTATCGAGCCAAAAGTTACTTTTTGGTCCAAAATTATTTTTCAAAAGCTAGGCCAAACACCCATTAATTCTTAACGATGTTGATTGTTAGTTTAGATGCCTAATTGTCAAAAATGTTTGTAAAATATAGATACTTAATTATTATTATTAACAGCACTCCAACCTGTCTCAAAATTTGAGTAGCTAATTAATTATAGGGGACCATGACAAAATGGTACCTTGTACAATTAATTAAGCTGATAATTCGAGTGCATGGGACTTATTTTATAAGAATAAAGAGAAAAGAGTTTTGACTTTTGACTGGTACTGCGTAGGAGTTCATGATGTTATAAGGTTGTAGATTCATTTGTTTAATCCTTGCAACTGCTGTAGACCACTTAACAGTACAGTGAAGAGACCACTAACAGTGGTGTTTTGAATGCTGACACTTTCTTTTTCATCCAACACAATTATATTGAATTTATAATTGCCATATTTTTTTTAGGCTAAATTACATAAAATATTTCTGTCAAAATTTAATTTTTCACTTTTTTTCCTTATCATTCAAAAACCTACATTTTGCCTCCTAAAAAAATCAGAAATATTCACAGAGGTACGGTGTGACAAAATGACGAAATCATCCTCATCTTCTTCGTCTTTTCTCCCAGCCTACAGAACCCGCATCTTTGCCGGCGCCTTTCTCGACCCCAGCTGCGGCACCATTTCCTCACATGCTTCTCCAGCATACTTGCGGCCCTTTTATTTCGACGACTCTAGGAAGAAAATCGTGATGGGTATGGGTGGAGAGGTGGGCGAGGGCGAGGGTAAGGCGGCAGAGGAAGTTAAGGACGTGAATCTGGGCACGAATAGCGCGAAGGCGAGGCCGAGAGCGAGGTGGCGGAGTCGGGCGAGACGGTGCGGCCGAAGATGTTGGTGAGGAAGGAGGAGGAAGATGAAGATTTTCAAAGATATTTTGGGTATAAAAAATATGAGATAAACGGAACCCTAACGGAATGATGACGGCGGGGGCCAAAGTGAACATTTTTTATTTTTTGAGGAAGCAAAGTGTAGATTTTTTAATGACATGAGAGGAAAGTGAAAAAAAAGGTATTAATAAAAAAAATTTCTGTAATTTAATTTTTTTTTATATATATAACTATATTACTGTATTTTTAACTACATATATCTCCAACTATACTGAACTTATAGTATACATCCAACCAAATAATCCTTTGCATTTAGATTGCGTACTATCTGATAGTAGGAAGGAATGCGTTCTCAGGCCTATTTGAAACTCTCTCTCTCTCTCTCTCTCTCTCTCTCTCTCTCTCTCTCGTCTTAAGGTGCTCAATGTGTGTTCAGCAAAATTCTCGAAGATGTACCTTGAATTAGCAAACTGCTAGGGAAAATGTATGCTTAAAGCATTACATGCCTATTTTTGGATCCATAAATATATAAATTATTAGTATATTCTTTTGATGCACTCGAAAGATTGCCGTATTATGTAGATAAGAATCTTGATCAAATGTGTAGAAATACATACTATATTAGGCTAACAAATTATTTTTTCGAAATAAAATAAATCATCCCGCAGGTAAAATATACAACTCTAACAAATTAATTATGATTTTTAAGATCTATAAGGTATTATAATTAAACCTCCAGTTTGAATCACAAAAAAAAATTCTCATAACGAATAGATGATCATTGAATAACTTGTTTAGACATCCATCCATTCGAGTGTATTTTTAACCTAATGTTTTTGGGACTATATATAGGATCTTTTGAGAGGATCTTATTTTTAAGCTTCACTATAATACTTTAATTGAGAGATAAAACATGGGAGAGCCTTGAAAAGAGATTTTTTTTTTTTTTTTTTGTCTATCCAATTTATTTCTTTGTATTTTGTATTGTGGATTAGTCGAAGATGCATTGAGAAGGTTTTGCTCTTAGACGTAGGTCAACATATTGTTAGCTGAACCACGTAAATTTTTATGTTCTTATTTTTCTTATTATTTTGTTATTCTCATACTTATTTTTTTTATCGTTCTTGTCAAGTTTCTACACATAAGCTCCGATTTTTCGTTGCCCTATTGCGCCGAGAGGGTTTGAGTTGTGCTTAGTTACCTTTTGGCTTGTTTCTTCAAGAAGAACTTCCAATTTAAATGATAAAATAAACGTTTAAGTCAAAAGAGTAACAAGTTGAGAGTTACGAATCAATCAGAAGAAAAGTCATTGATTGTCTATATAATTATGATGATCATCGTGCATTTTGCTAAAATAAGAAATGCCACGCTCCGAGACCGGCCCTCATGTGCCTATCCTGGTACGTGCAATAAACCCACCGAATGAATAAAGTTTTTTTCTGCTTGGACAAAATAGTAGCATACAATAACTTGTACAATACATACAAGATCATGTACAACAGAATATTAGAGTTAAATTAAGCATATAATCCTTAGTCCTTTGTAAATATTTCAACACCTTCTTTGCAATCTTCCATTAATGAGATATTTGGATTGCTTTAGTATTGTTAGATGTCTCGAATTTTGGAACCATAAGATTTTCTAAATCTATTATGTTTTGGTTATCCCATTAAGTTAAGTTTAAATTATATTTAATCTAATTGAGATTATTCTTAGTCTTAGTGAATTTGTATTCCTATTCATATTTGGAATTTATCCATTATTATAATTTACCTTTATTTTATTGATTTGGTGCGGCAAATGAGAGAGAGTATAGGTGTATTTTTCGGGGATTAGAATTTTGTGAGAGAGGCATATTTTATAGACCACTTTGATTATAATAAAGATTTTCGCTACGTTTGCGCTCGTAGATGGCCAGTGGCTGAACAATGTAAACATTTTAATTATGTGACTTTATTTTTCTTCTTTCTTTCTCGAATCTATTTTGGTTTTTTCGCGCCCGACGAACTAGATCTTTTCCACTTTTGTCGTAACAAACTACTATCGCAGAAAATATGGTATCAATGTTAGTCGCGGATTCCTAACAAATATCTTTCTATTATACCAATAATATAGCTGATATTTGTTCTTGCTCATGTTTGTGTAGACCTGACAATCTCTACCATTACCCGCGGATAGCCGCGGGTTACTCGAAAATTTATAAGTATGAATACTAATTTTTCCTAACAAAAAAAATTATGGATAAAACGGATGGATACCCGTTAAGTTGTGGGCATTTTGAGCAACTCGCGGATACCAACGGGTACCTACATATATATATATATATTTAATTAAAAAATATATAATCTTTATGATATTGACTTTATAATCATAAAATTTTTATTAATTTTGTATCATGAAAATTTAAGATGATAAAATATTTTTATACAAAGGATAATTGCCTATATACCCCTCAAAACTTCGAAAATATCTCATTTACCCCTACTTATTTTTCTTTCCAATATACCCCTCATATATTCCTCCATTATTCAAAAATATTCCTGGAGTTACCACCCATTAAGTTAACTTGGGTTAAACGTGAGTTAAATATCTACCAGAGTTAAAAAAATAGAGATAATTACTTTTTTGCCCTTGGAAACTTGTGATATTTTTTTTTTACCCTTTAATTTCCAATATACCTCTGAAAAGTTTCTGTTTCTTTCTTATATACCCCTATTTTGAGGGTGAATTAGAAAAAAATTCGGATTTTTTCAAGAGTATTTTAAAAAACTGATTCTATGATGGGTATATATGAAAGGGGGGAACTTTATAGGGGTATATAGAAAACTGCCCCAAAAAATTAAAATGCCTCTGTTGCCCTTCACTTAAGGGCAAATAAGAAATGTTGGTGATGGTAGAAGAGTATATTTAAAAAGACCAAAAATCAAAATACTTCTTGTACCCCTATCTTAAGGGCAAATAAGAAAAGTCGGTGATGATGGAAGGGTATATTTGAAAGGGCAAAATAGTAATTTTACAGAGATAATAGATATTGCTAATAGTTCATTAACGAAATTTAACTCTACGAATATATTTGAAATAGGTTGGAATGCAAAAAGAGTATTTTTAATATTAGCCTTCTAAGAGGGGTAAATCAGAAAGTCGGGAACTTTTCAGGGTTATATAAGCAATTGCCCCTATATACAATATAATTTATGCGCTTTAAATTTTATATTATTTTTTGTATGTTGTGATATTTTAAATAATAATTTATGTTATGTTTTTAAAAATTATGTATATGTGTTTTACATTTGGAAAGTATAGGAGTAAAAAAAAAAATCTTGTGGATAACCCGCACACCCGTTTGCCCGCCGGCGGGCAGGGGATAGTTGACTACTCAAAAATTTACAGATAAATTTTATCTATGCCGATATGAAACGCGGAAATAATACCCTCCACCCCGCGGGTTACACAATCCGCCTGTTTGCCAGTTCTATGTTTGTGCAAACTCCTAACCAAAAATTTATAAAGAATATTTGCCATTTCCTGTCCTTTTAATTCTTTTTTTGAACATTAATACTTAAAAAATTTATCTCCATTAGTAGCAGGTGCAATATTAAGGAATAATATTTCATATTGAATTTATCTAGGACATTTTATATATAGGTCCTTCGAGGCCATCCAAATAAACCCCTTCGATCTATCTGTATAAATCTCTATACCGATGATATATATAAGACATGAATTTTCAAATTAAAATTAGTTAATAAAGCCACAGGGAAATGATTTTTCTTTGATACATTACTGGAGAGTATGTTTTATTATTAATCAATGCTTTCTTTTTAAGTAAAACTTTTGGCTACGAGTCAGGCCTTATATCTCTACTCATTTCCTTTGTAGTCTCATTTGATCTTAAAAATTTATGTGCAACCAACATGGTTTATTTCCTTCAGCAACTCAACTAGATGCCAATCTCCATTTTTAGCTATAGAATTCTTCAGGATCTTCTCGTGTTTTAGAAAGCGGTGATTGAAAAATTGATTACTCCTCTCGAACATCACTTTGAGTGGTACCATAAGGTACCACCTACGGGTGGCAATCCAGTTCGCTGTTCGCGAGCCAACTCATGTTCGGCTCGAAATGAGCTCGAGATCGACTCGCTCGTTTAGTAAACGAGCCGAACACGAGCTAAATTTTTCAGCTCGTTTAATAAACGAGCCGAACACGAGCTGGGGTCAGCTCGCTCGTGTTCGGCTCGATAACCGCTCGAATATATATATTTAATATTTATATTAATTTATATATATATATAAATAAATAAATAATTATATATAAATATAATTTTTTATTATTTGATTTTTAGTCCAATCTAAATTAAAGCCCAACTCAATAATAAAAAGTTAATTTATATGTAAAGTTTCAACCATTAGATCAAAATCTAATGGATAAGATCTCATAAATTAATTTTCTATATATATATATATATCATTTCTAATCATTTTAACTTATTATTCCTGAGCCGGCTCGTATTCGGCTCGTGTTCGGCTCGTTAACGAGCCGAACACGAGCCGAATTTTTGGCTCGATACTTAAACGAGCCGACCCCAGCTCGTGTTCGGCTCGTTTCATGAGCCGACCCCAGCTCGCTCATGTACCACCAACCCATATTCATCTACGAGTACCAAATTGGCTCGCTGTGCTTTCTCAGAAGTGACATTTGGAGGTTGATTGCTTACATTATTGAAATTGAAATGGGCTTTTCTTATAAGGGGCAATATGGGCCACACCGCGCGCATAAACGAGTGGGCCCAGCATTTGTCACTCTTGGTGGCTGTAAGCTTGTGGTGGTCCATATTGTAAAGTTTTGGCAGGCTTTGGTGATAGGGGCTGAAGGTGAACAGTTGGGGAATATGGGCCGCCATTTTAGGTTAGGACTTAGGAGGAGAGGACCAAAAATACATAATATATTTATTTTTTTTAAAAAATTATTATAATATGAATTATAACAAAATTTTGGTGTATAAAATTACAAAAAAAAAAAAAAATTCAAAAAAATTTGTTTACCGGCTCATAAATAAAAATTATGCTCGGTGCTCTTTCAAGTCACGAAATCTGTGAATTATTGAATCAATGACTTCTTGACTATTTCTCTTAGGGCATGTTTGGTTAGCCGAAAGTGAAGCGCCCAAAGTGGCACTTTTGCAAAGTAACGTCTTATCAGTTATTTGGTTTGCGAAAAGGAATATGAAAGTCACTTTACAAAAGTGAGCTGATAAAGTGAGTTATAACTAAATCTCACTCTTTTTACTTCGGCTCAAAAAATTTCGAAGTCACCGAAAGTGGAGAGCTTATCGAAGAGGTTATATTTGGTATTAACTTTAATCTTTGAATTTATTTTTAAAGTTTAATTTCACTTTAAATTAAAATTAAAATTATGAATTTAATTTCACATCCTAAATTCTATTTGTAAATTCAAATTCAACATAAAATTTTTAAATTCAAATTTGTGAATTTATATTTAAATTTAAATTTCTAAATTTTTATTTTTATTTAAATTTGAATTATAGTATTAAAATTTAAAATTTAAAATTAAAACTTTAATTAAATTATTTGTAGCTAAGAACTTAAGTTTTAACTTTGAATTCAAATTGTTCCAGCTATAAATTCAAATTATTGATTGAACTTGAATTTAAAATTTAAAAAAGTTGAAATTTAAATTCAAATTTAAGTTTGCTATTTACATTTAATTTCAATAATGTGGTTCAGTTTGAACTTTGAATTCGAATTATAAATTCAAATATGTAGTTTGAATTGTGATTTAAACATAAATTTAAATTTAAATGTTAATTCAAATTGTGAATTTATATTTGAATTTAGAATTTAAGATCAAAGAGTAAATTAAAATATGATTCAAATTATAAATTTAAATTATAAATTCAAATTTAAATAAATGTTCTAATTTTTATGTTTAACAAAGAGTAAATTAAAATATGATTCAAATTATAAATTTAAATTATAAATTCAAATTATAAATTCAAATTTAAATAAATGTTCTAATTTTTATTTTTAACTTTTATTTTAGAATTTAATTTTAGTTATGAGTTATAATTTAAACTTTAGATTCAAATTGTAAATTTAATTTATGTTTAAATTTTAATAATAAATACAACTCTTATTTAAGTTTAAATTTTAAATTTACTTTTGAATTCTAAATATAAATTTAAATTTAAATTGTGAGTATAAGTTGTTTGTTTATATTTTCACTTTTCTATATATAATTAAAGAATCAAAATTACAAAACTATAAATTTTCATGTTTCACTTTATAGTCAACCAAGCACTCGAACTGAAAAGTTACTTTTTTCACTTCAGCTATTTTGGGGCAACCAAACATGGCCTTAAAGAATTTCTAAGAAAATTATCATCAATATTATTTCGGAGGCCGGGTATGATAGTATTCATAGCCGAGAAAATGCTGATTAGGTAGTTGCAGTTGAAATCAAAAGAATTAACACAAGTTTAACTAATTAGGGGAGAAAGCGAGAGAGAAACGTTCTGTGTGGGTTTGGTAGCGAGTAGCTCGCAGTTGATTTCTAAAAAATATCAATTTGGTCCCCCTTTAAAGATCAAAATTTATAGTATTTAATCAACCGTTACTAGTGCAAGTGACAAAGGGCTTGATAGTTGGTATTGGAGGTCCCGAGTTCAAAGCCCAATTGATTCACATTTTCAGCTACTAAAAAAAATAAACGAAGCGGATAACATACTACTTTTCTTTCTAAAAAAAAATACAGTATTTTAATATTTACTATAGCTGACTAGTTAGGAACTTTTATATAATTTATAGAGTCCGGCTACTATACTATCAATAGCACAAAGCACTTCGTGCTACCAAGTGTTCCACCGTTAGATCTACCCCATTGACTATTTCCATCCGTTAGATCATACTATTCAACCAGCCACCCACTCAACCTTATGGGATCACTCTCATCCTAACCGTACATCCTTTTATCTAAGGACTAAAAACTTGATAGCATCAATGACTTGGTGCTACTAATAGTATAGTAGTCTAGTTCTTATTTGTAAAATGTTAAGGGAGGGCATAGCCATTGTGGGCATCACAATGGCTCCTTTTCTGGCCGCCGGCTTGACTGTGCGACATTAAACAACTGCAGGTTTGCGCGGAGATCATCCGTAGATTCCTCAGCAAAGTCGTGGTGGCCGTCAACCAACCGGCTTACTTTCCCGAATGAGGCCGAGGAAGAAGATTCTGGGAAGGCCGAGTTCTTTCCAAGAAGGTTCTTGAAAGGCCAAGTTCTTTCCCGTGGAAAGCATTGTTGATGAGCAAATCGGGCGGTTTTCCGGGGCCATGTAAAAGATTCAAAAGAAAAAAAAGCGTCGGTTGGCTCCAATGGAGGAAGTTAACAAAGTCCACGGTGTGTTCCATGTGCTTATTTTTGGGTTAGTCAAAAACTGAGCATTGACTACAATTGGAGTGTAGGATAAGCCACAAGAATTAAATTGTTAGAAGCAAGAGAATGTCTTTTGTTCAAACAAAGAAGAAAAAAAAGTAAGAGACACAGAAAAGGTGCGACACTCTAATAATTCTATTTTGAAAAATATGAAAGAATATTATTATATGTAACGGACACATTAGAAATAAGTATGTGACACCCCGAACATTAGAATTGATAACTAAGTTTAAACATTTTGAGTCAGTGGATTGGATCCAATAAATTATTAGTGCTAGTGGGCTGATTCATTACAAAGAAAAAGTCCTATAAATTAGTAATGCTGATGGGCTGGCTCTTTACAAAGAAAGACTTACAAACTACTATTTGGAGATGAATTATGCACAAAAATCTTGTTTACAATTGGAGATGAATTATTCACAAAAATCTTGGTTACAATGACAAATCTTGCTTAAAAGCTTTTTTCTTAAAAGAGTTTTTTTAGGGCAATTGCTTATATGCTATTAAAAAGTTTCAGACTTTCTTATTTACCCCGCGTAGAAGCCAAATTTTTTTTTTAATGTTTCAAGTTCTTTCAAATATACTCTGGAGTTAAATTCTATTAGTGAACTGTTAGGAACAGCCGTTATTTCTATAAAATTACTATTTTGCCCTTTCAAATATACTCTTCTACCGTCATCACCTTTTCTTATTTGTTCTTAAGTTGAGGGCAAAATAAATATTTTAATTTTTTGCCCTTTCAAATATATTCTTCTACCGTCATCAACTTTTCTTATTTGTCCTTAAGTTAGGGGCAGAAGAAGTATAATTTTGATTTCTTTTTAACTCTGGTAGAAATTTAATCCGGGTAAAATTCGAGATGACTTAACGGGTAATAACAACATGGTTATTTTTGAATAACGGAGAAATATACGAGAGGTATATTTAAAATTAAAAAAGTAGGGATATACTAAATATTTCGAAAGTTTTGAGGGGTATATAGATAATTATTCCCTTTTCTTATTGATTTTAGAGTCGTTGAAAAAGATTTTTGCCAAATCTGGATAACTAAATTCTAATAATTTTGGCCGAATCCTGATAATTGAATCCCGATAATTGATTTTAGAGCAGTCGAAATAAATAACTAAAATTGCTTCCTCTTATTTTACTCCAAAATTATATACATTTTTTAATTCTTTTACAATTTATACAAAATTGTACAACATTTGGTTATTTTACTGATGAGCAATGCTACCTGTACATCATAAAAGGGGAGTAAATCTTATTTTCCATCATCTATGGACTATTATTGCATTCGCTAGTGAAGTTACCCACGCATTGCGGCGGGATGATGCTATAGAAGACAGAAGAGTGAGAAAGTAGAAATTTTAAATTTTTTTGACTTGCCATGCGACGTGTGAGACCCCAGGTAGTCCTATATATAAGATATAATAGGGCTAATACTCTTAACCCGGCTTAAGCATTTTGGGCGGTGGTTAGGCCCAAGAGGTTAAGAGAGTTAAGCGTGCTAGGACGGGAGTAGTCCTATGATAGGTGACCCCCTAAGAAGTTGGGGCGTCACAGTTGGTATCAGAGCCAATTACCAGCCGGAAGTGTGAGATGAGTCTCGGCTGAGCCAGGATTATACAACGGGTCTCATACTATTGACTGTTGTGTGTGGAGCGCGACTCACCACAAGGTCGGTTTAGGCTAGCGAGATGAGTCTCACATCGTCTGGTACTTGTGAGTCTGAGCCTGACGAGGACGTCAGGGCTTAAATGGGGGGAGATTGTGAGACACCAAGTAGTCCTATATATAAAATATAATATGGCTAATACTCTTAACCTGGATTAAGCATTTTGGGCGGTGGATAGGCCCAAGAGGTTAAGAGAGTTAAGCGTGCTAGGACGGGAGTAGTCCTAGGATGGGTGACCCTCCTGGGAAGTTGGGGCGTCACACGACGTCAATAAATACAAATAGAAAATATGAAACAAATATGTACAAATATACCAAAATTTATAATTTCAGCAAATAAATTACACATAATAATAATGACAGAAGCAGTAATAGAGTTATTACTCCATACGCACCTGTCGATATCGGAGAGGCGAATCCCGTTCTCTACGTCGCATCCACCGCTATTATCGGTGTCGAGCTTCTCCTTCGTCACGGCCAACAAACAAGGAAAAAAAAAAGTAAGAAAAAAGAGTATGAAAAATCTTATTTTATTCTTTTTATTTTGTGAAAGTGATTTTTTTAGATGATAATGGGCAGGTGGGAAGATGAAGCATCGGACGGAGATGGGAGGTGGGAAGGCGAAGCATTAGGGAGTGGGAAGGAGAATGAAGGAGGGTAAAAAATTCTATGAAAAATAATGTATAGATATAGATAGATAGATGTCTTGTTAACTTTTTTTTAATAAATATAATACTAAAATTTCTAAAGAATTTATAAATCTTACCATGTGGTGTATAAGATATATACTTTTTTTCAGTGAGTACAGCTATCATTTTTTTTTTATTGTTTTTCTTATTGTAATTTTATAGAAGTATCCAACTAGCTCTTCTCGAGAAAAAAAAAGGAAAAAAAAAACATGACAATTTAAAAATTCTGTATTGAATAAATACATTATTTTTATAAGATATCCAAATAAGGCTTTATTCTACTTTTAAAATTGGTTAATTTATTCGGATTCCATTCTAGTGGAGCCCACGTAGAGTAGGCTCCTAAATATGATAGCTAAGTTACTAGCCTATATATGTACCAGAATATATTATGTATCACTTTATACTAATCCAACGAAATTTAGGATCCAATTAAATTGAGAAAAATAAAATAAATGAAAACATCCACATGCGCATAACAGTTTTCCTCTAACAGCAACACAAACCTAAAGATGAAACCGTTAGCATAGTGTGGGAAAGACAGAAAAAGAATGCTTATCCTTAGATGAAAAAGTTAGTGGCTTGTTGGTGGGTCATCTGGAGGATAAGAAATAACTTGATTTTCAGAAATAATAATACGGATCCTTAAATAGCCTTTGAGACGGTGCAAAGCTTAACTAGATAGTGGAACGACTGACTGGACGCTAGATGCCTTAGTCAGTAAGCTGGCTATTTTTTTGTTTTTGTCGGGTTTCTTTCTCTCTCTTTTGTACTTTGCGTTGTTTCATTTTTTCCCCCCTCTTCTGGGGCCTAGTTGCCTCACCAATGTAGCTTAGTTCATGTTCTTAATGAATGAAGCGGGTAGCGTGCTACTCTTCTCTAAAAAAAAAAGTTTTTAAAATTTTTGAATTTATAAAAGAAGGAAATGATATTTTGCTAGTTGAATTGAATAATAAATTAAAATATTAGATGTGATGATACTTAGAAACCTTGTGACGCACGAGTTGTGTGGATGGACCAGGTGAAGAGTATAATTCTCTCATAACAATTGCACAACCTATTGACCTTGATATCCAAATAAATATGTTTAGAAAATGCTAAGAAAGTATTTCAAAGCCTACATATATTAAAGGGACAATTAGATATAGGGTTAATTTTCTGAGTACCCCTCTGTCTAACCCTAACTACATATATATTTCTATAAAATTATAGATATTAAAAATATTTTTTAATTTAAAAAACTATCCAAATTACCCTTATTAATTAATTCTATTTAAAATTGTCATTTACCCGTTTTGCCCATTATGCGTTAATTTTATGGTTTAGGATTTTAGAGTTTAGGGTTTTAAGGTTTCAAGGCTTTAGGATTTTAGGGTTTCTAGGGTTTAGAGTTTTAGGATTTTAGAATTTTGGGTTCTTTTGGGTTTTAGGATTTCAGGTTTTTTTTTTTTTTGATTAGGATTTTAGGATTTTAGGGTTTTGGTGCTTTATGATTTTTTTAGGATTTTAGGACTTTTAGGGTTTAGGGTTTTAGGATTTAGGGTTTAAAAATTTGGGCTTGGGAATCTAATTAGCAAGAGCGTATGAAATAATTTTATTGGTCTTTTACGCTAGCGAGATGATTGACTATAATAAGCTAAAAAAGGGACAAATCAATCATTTTATGCTTTAACTGAAATAAAATTTTATGTTAACTTGTGTTAACCTGATATTTTCTAATGGACATTGATGGAGCGGATGTTTATGATACAATTTATAAATTTTGAGAGATAATGTTGATGTTGACAACTTTGATGTAACATTTGTGATATTTTAAAGTTTTTAGTGGCATGTTTTAAATTGTCCCTTTAAAATATATTCCTATAAAATTAAAATATTATATATTTGTCCATCCAAACTTTAAAATATTATATATATATTTTTTCCAAACTTTAGAATTTACAAATATATTTCTTGACTAGTTAACAGGCACCATATTGTAATTAAAACAACATCTCTTATTCGCTCTATTCCTGCTACAAAATTAGCAATCATTAAAGATATTTTAGAATGAACCAAAACACATAAAATAAGTAAGTTGGCCTTTTTAAAATAGAGAAGTATACATTTATTTATAATTATTTATTTATAGTACAAAGTTGTCAAATAGAGGAGTACAAAACTTTTAATGTAGCAGAAAATAGAAACACAAATTTAAGTCAACAACGAAAAATTTACTTATTTTGGGCAATATTCTGATTATGCTCTAAAGAAAAATTATCGTGAGATTTTAATAATTCTTTTTTTAATGTCAATATTCCAACAATACTTTTATTCACTCAAATTATACTTTTTAAAGAAACTAAACAGGCCCTTAAGTTCTATTTATTATTTATATCTAGAACTCACACATACTACATTATTTTTTAGGGTTAGAAATGAACCTTGTTTTATGCTTACGATGATACTTAAGAAGCACAAAGATTTTTTTTTTTGAGAAAAAGGTAGCACGCTATTCGCTTCATTCATTGGACTGATGAACTAGGCTATAGGGATGATGCAACCTGGGCCTCGAGGGTACCGAAACGACGTCCAAAAAAAGAAAAAGGAAAAAAGAAGGCTAACAGATGCTCTGCTTAATAGGGAGAAGAAGTTCCCAATCCTTCATCAACTGCTTGAACTTCTGAACTACTAACACAGGGTCCGGCTGAATCATCCTAAAGATCGCGTCGTTCCTGGTCTTCCAAGTGATCCACCAGCAACCTACTAATACCATTAGACTGTTTGTCGTGTTGTGCAAACCTTTCCTGCCTATCCATCTGTCCCAGACTGAGTCCACATCATCCCCCAGGTCCTGAGCCTGGACGTTGTCCACGCCCATTACTAAAATAAACTTGCTAAATACGCAACGTGTGAATAAGTGGTTCACCGTTTCCTCTTCCGACCCACATAACACACAGGCTGTATCTCCAGCCCACCCTCTCTTCACAAGTTTATCAGATGTAAAGTGCCTCTTTTTAAGAGTGAGCCAACAGAACACTTTTACTTTTAGAAAAATTCGGAGTCTCCAAAGCTTGCCTGCGCGTGCGTCCCTCGTACCTCCGTCAGTCAAAGCTATGTAGGTCGATCTTATCGAAAAAAGCCCGTCGGGGCTCTATCGCCAAAATATCTTGTCCAATCTATGTTCGACCTTGAAACAAGATACTCTTTCCTTAAGTTCTGAAAGGTTAGAACTCAATCCTTGAGTAAGACCAATATTAACTCCCAGAATCCTAGTCCAGTCCCAACTATCCATCACAAAACAATCGCTGACTTTTACTTTTTTGCACTCCGTCATCTGATAAACCTCTGGAAACGACAGTTGCAAGATATTATCCCCACACCACCGATCTGACCAAAAATCAATGGTACTCCCGTTGCCTAGAGTATAGAACGTTCCCCATTTAAAGATGACGTTGAGGCTAAGAACTCCCTTCCACCAGTATGAGAGAGGTCTAAAAGATTTTCCTTCTATCAATGGTTTCCTTCGTCGGTAGTATAAAGCGCGGATAATCTTAGTCCAATTTAACTGTGGTGCCGTGTGGAATTTCCACCACCACTTGGCTAGGAGGGCACGGTTCATAATTTCTACATCCAAGATGCCTAGTCCGCCATCTTTCTTATTCTTACAAACGTTCTTCCATACCATCAGACAGCCCTTGCCTGGGGAATTGCTTCCGCCTTTTCAGAAAAAGTCTCTACGAAGAGCTTCGATACGCTTGATCACCCATTTAGGTGCCTTGAACACTGACATGAAGTATAGGGGTAAGTTGGTTAGGACCGCATTAACTAGAATAAGCCTGCCTCTCCTAGAGAGGAGTTTCGCTTGCCAACTATCAATTTTACACCGAACTTTCTGTATGATCCCCCTCCATGCCTCCTTTGAGGGGGGTCTAAGAGAGAGAGGCAAACCCATATATTTGGTCGGGAAAGAGCCTACTCTACACTCGAGTAAGTTCGCTAGTCTTGTCCCTTTTCCTTCTATTTGTCCAAGGTAGTATAGTTCCGACTTCTCTCTGTTGATTTTCATTCCGGAAGCCCATTCAAACATATGCCACAAGAATTTGAGATTTCTCATGTACCTTCTTCTAGCCTCACAGAAGAAAAAGATATCGTCCGCAAATTGGATGAGTGTAGCCGTACTCTCGTCAGACGGACCAATGCCTTTGATAAGATTATTAGTCGTAGCCTCATTAGTCATTCGGGCCAGACACTCCGCCACCAACAAGAATAGGAAAGGAGATAGCGGGTCCCCTGTCGTACTCCTCTCTTAGTCTTAATCCAGTTGGTCGCCTCTCCGTTAACTAAAATAGCTACTTTCGCATAACACACACATAATTCGATCCATCCATACCACTTGTCATCGAATCCCCACCAACGTAGAATTTGGAATAGAAAAGGCCAGTAGATTCTATCGTAGGCCTTTTCGAAGTCTACCTTTACGCCGACCCCCTCAATAGCCTTCTTGCTACCCCAACCAATAAGTTTAGAAGCTGCTACGTACGCGTCAGTAATGTTCCTCCCCTTTAGAAATGCTGACTGGGACGGGGATATAAGGTCATGCATAACCTGTTCTAGGCGATTGGCCAAAACCTTTGGTAGGATCTTTTGAATCCCGTTTAGTAAGCTTATAGGTCGATAGTCGTTCGCCCTCTCGGCCTGTTCCTTCTTGGGAATTAAACATATGAAAGTGTAGTCAATGGGGGCTGTGGAAAGCCTCCCCTCGTACATCTCCTGGAATATATTAGCGATATCCTCCTTTACGGTATCCCAAAAAGTTTGGTAGAACCTTAGCGAAAATCCATCAGGTCCCGGCGCCTTATCACTCCCCAGTTGAAAGACCGCTTGCTTTATTTCATCAATTCTGAAGGGTTCGGTTATCCGCGTTAGATTGGGGTCCGATATGCGATTTGAGTTGAATACATTACTCCACTCCCCAAAAGAAGCTGAGGCCATCTCTTCCGGTGTGAAGAATTTCTTGAAAGTGTGAAAGAAGTAGTTTTTCTTGTCCACTTCGGATTGGTATACAAAACCATTCTCGACGATTGTGCCAATCCTGTTAGCTATAGAGTGGAAGAATTTTGCGTTGCCATCACCCTCTCGTAACCAGTGTTGTTTGGCTCGGGTTCTCCATAGCGATGTTTCATCGTTTAAAACTCCTCTTAATTTTACTTTAAGGTCCTCTCTTTTCGTTAGTACATCTAGTGTGAGCTCGCCTTGTTCTTCAGCTCTGTCAATTTTATGTATTTCATCCATTAGGTAATTCTTTAATCCTCTAATGCTATAATACTCGTTTGCATACCACTCTTTGATCCTTTGGCGACAGTGTCTCAACTTTGCTGTGAATATTAATACGGTAGACTTTTCGTGAGTGCCCTGGGTGCCCTCCCTCCACCATCCCGAAAGTTTGGAGATGAATCCCTCGTGATTCAGCCAGGCTTCCTCAAAGCGAAAGGTCTTGTTCTTCACCTTTGTGCTTCTCTCCGCCGATAGAAGAATAGGACAATGGTCAGAAGTTACTCTAGGGAGTGGTTCAAATTTAGTTAGGGGGAATTCCTGATCCCATTCCGTTGAGACTAGGAACCGGTCAAGTCTCGCAAGAGTTGGGTTCTTTTGCATCTTGGACCACGTGAAGGATTGGTTAATCATGGGCGGGTCAATCATTGCTAGCTCTTTGATGAGGTCGTTAAACATAACCGTAGATTTGGAGCTCCAGGGCCTCCCCCTTCGCTCCTCTTGTCCCCTCGTACTGTTAAAATCACCACAGATGATCCACTTGCCGTCACAGCACGCTTTCAGTTGTGCCAGTTCAGCGTAGAACTCCTCCTTACCGTCCCATGTTGCGGGCCCGTATACATTCGTGATGTAGAAATTTATTCCATGCTTGGCGGAGACGAGGAGTACAGTAATAGAGTATTTTCTCATAATAACTTCTTGACAAGCGAAGGAGCAGGAGCTCCAGCACGTGATGACTCCCCCTGAGGCGCCGTTAGATTCAAGGTAGACGCATTTGTTAAGAAAAAAGCCACCAAAGCTATGTAGAAAGGATCCACAGACATGGTTAACTTTCGACTCTTGTAGACATACGACCGCATTGCAAAATTTCGAAACTACAGCCCTAACATCATTATGTTTAGATGGGTCATTTAGCCCTCTAACGTTCCAGCTACAGACTCTGAACATCAAAAACCAGTAGATACCCACCTCAAAAACTCCCCAAAAAAGTGTCTACAATCCCACAAACTCTCCCTACCTACGCACATTTATTCAAGAACTCGGCGAATTTCTTCGCCTCGTCCACTCTCAGGTTCACCCCGCAAAGTCGGCTCTTGTGGATGAGCTTCGTTACAGAAGGTCCGATCACACTTCCTTCCCCGCCTTCGCAGGCTGGCCTTCCTTGACATTGCCTTGTACAGGACTGGTGCCTTGTCAGCTTTGGCGAGACATTTACTGGCCCGTGGTAGAATATGGCTCGCAGCTGCACCCCTTATATTCGGAGACTCCACCACCTGGGTCTTTGAAGCCCGCCTCCCAGACCATCCCTCCTGATCGCCACCTGTGTCCAAAGCAAAATTGGGAATGGACTGGCCTCCAGCGGGGGGTAGATGGGGGGCCTCGTAGACTTTAGTGCTCAAGCTGTCCTCCTTGGCATTGTCATCTGGGACTGTTAGTATACTGACTCGTTCTTCCACTCCATCCCTACTGCAAGCTTGGGACAGGGTTCTAAGCCCACAGGGGTTCAGGTGGAACATCGGCCCGCGGCCCGTAGACTCAATCAGTATCCGCGTAAGACACGGGCTCGTAGGTGGAGAAAAAACTAGGCCCGTTTCTCCATAAAAAGCCCATCCACTCTCATAGCGTGCTGTCCACTCCCCCTCCCGCTGAACGCCACCTGTTCCTTCATGATCTCCCAGGCTGTCCAAGCATGCTCGATAGCCTTCTTCGGCTTGAGTCCCGAGGCTTGACCTAGAGCATTCATGGCCTCGGGTCTTGCATCTGCAATAGCAGGGATTTCCCCATCCCTAGACGATCCCCCTGGCAGCAGAGAGAGGAGAGGCCTTTTTGACATAGTTATGGCAGTAGAGCTCTCCCAAAGCCCTCTCGTACAGGTTTCCTTCTTCATGAATGCCACGGGCTTCCCCCTCCGCTCCGCCTGCCTTGATTCCGCTGCCCCCTTGGTCTCAAGCTGTGCGCCGGTTCTGCCCGTTGCACCGCAGGGACGTTCACCGTACTCCGCGCCGTTTCTCGCCGCCGATGTGACTCGCTGGGCCGCCGTGGATAAGCTCTGGGCTGTCGTGACTCCTGGTGCTACAAGAATCGACTGAGCTGATCCGACTTCCTCTAGCTCTCCCGCTTCGTCATCCATTGCTTCGTCCGCTCTTACCTGGCCGCTGTTGACTTGGTGTCTATGGTCCCTGCCATCCGCTTGCGCCGCATCGCCGTCATGCCTATTTCGTGGCGGCGCAGGGGGTTCGTCACCCCCAGCCTCCTCTATCCTCTCCCAGCTCTCCAAATAGACCATGACGGAGAAAATCTCCTCGCCAAGCACAATAGATAGATTTTGAGGGATGTCATTCAGCGAGTCAAGAGTAATCTGGCACCGGAAAGCTCGGAGATCCATCATCGCCTTCGTCGTGTCATCTGCCTTGACGAACCGCCCAAACCCGCTTACCATCGCCGCCACTCGTGCCACCGTCCAACTTTCGAACGGTAAGTTGATCAGATGGATCCACGCTCTAAACTGTACACGATGGGGGCGAGCATTTCTGTATTGGCCCCATGGATAGCACCTGATCTAGAAATCATTGAGCGTGAGAACTTCCCTTCTAATCAGGATCTCTGCCGAGACCCACTCCGGCAAGAATATTGCAAAGTCCCTATCCCAGTAACGCGCGACCGCAAAGTCCTCGGTATACCCGCCAAAACGTCTCGCCATTGCACTTTTGATGGAGTAAATTGGGTCTGGTCCCAGGTTCGTCGGCTGGATCACATCCGCGAGGACGGCATTGTGACGCAACTCTTTTCTTCACAAATACTTCTCTGTGTACGGTACGTAGATTTTCGAATGTGGGATGCGTCCCCGATGACGGTAAGCCCTGTTCATTTCGGCGTTGATCCTGACATCTTTTTCCTTATAGTTGAGAGCTCGGTGCCCGGTTTTTAGATAGGTAAAACACCTTATAGGATCGCGGCACGCTGCGACTCTGTGATCGCATCTGAAACACCTCTGCGCGTTGGCTGCGGGTCGAAGAACGCTTAGTGCTTTGAATGGAGGGGTTTTGCTTGTGTTGGTAAATGGGAGCAGGGTGATGTGAGCTCGGCTTCCTCAACAGCATCTCCTTATAAGACCCATTGGCAGGGGTGGGGGAGTTAAAGCCGCCACCTTCCACCCTACGCTGCCCCCCCAACTTTGGTCCTCTGAACGATATCCCAAGCTTTCCTCTTTGCTGTCTTTCAGAAACACCCTTCTTATGGTCTCGGTCCGAGCTCTTGCTGGAAGCAGCTACCATCACGTCGTCCTCATCAAGACATCTGAAGAACTGCAGTAACTCCCTACCTACCTCGTCCGCCCAGGCGAGCCGCTTCAAAATCTTCTTCTCCTCCCGCTTCAAAGACATGTCGCAAGAAGCACAAAGTATTGAACACTTATTCTAGTTTTGTCTCTCTGCCTACTTTTGAGAATTTAAAAAAGGAAAGAATATTTGCTTATATACATATTCTCTTAAGATTCCATTGAAGTTGTGAAAAACAATGAAATTTTTTCAACTAGTTCTTTTTCCTTTGGGAAAACTTTATCCATGCATTTTGGTTTAGCCTTAATATTGTTAGGATTTTGATAGATTAGTAGTTAAATCCTAATTAAATTAAAATTGAGATTTAAAGATGTAAAAGTCAAATCAAGTAACATTTAAATTTAAATTGGAGTAGGAATTATAATGTTTTAGGTTTGGGATATTTTATATTGGTGAGAGAAACTTGACCTAGATTGCGGGCACCATGGCATGGGTACATGTGAGAGAGAAAAAGAAAAGTCTTTTTTGAAATTAGAAGGCGAGCGAGGGATGAGAGAGATTTCGAAAGAGGACTCAGGTTGAAATTAATCTGGGCAGAAGAGGAGTTGGGTGTGATTCTTCTCTTAATTAGTGAATCTCGTCTCATATTTGTTTTATTTTTGATTTTTTTTCTTTTTGTGATTATATCAATTTTTACTGAGAAAATAGATTTATGATAAAAATTGAATTGACATTTTTGTTGTGGAATTCCAACTACCAATACCAACGAATACTGGGTTATAGTAATTGATTTTAAAGCGGGTTGCGAAATCTCAATAATTGGTTACAACCTTAAATTTGAAGAGACTGCCATTAGATCTATCGGCGAAAAATTTGGTAGTATGTACCAAGTGCTTGGCGCTATTAATAGCATTTTAGTCGGACTCTCTCTCTCTCTCTCTCCCTCTATATATATATATATATATAGATATATATATATATATATATGTCTCTATATATATATATGTATATATATGAATACATATGTATATATATGTACATATATATACATATATACATATATATAGATATATATATATGTATTTTCTCACCAATTTCTCTCCTCTCTTTAATTCCAACCACCCATCAAAACTGATGGGTGGCTAAAAACTTTATAGCACAAGGGCTATTGTGCTATTAATAGTACAATAGCTCTACTCTCTCTATATATATATATATATATATATATATATATATATATATCATGCTGCAGGGCCATTGTGAGTGCTCTCAGGTGGCCGGGGTCCGTACAGCGAAGGTGGAGAGGGACAGTTGGCCGAGATTGAATGCGGGTGCACGGTTGCATATGAGACAAAGGCAAAGAAAAGTCTTCTTGGGGATTTAGAAGACAAAAGAGGGATGAGAGAGATTTAGAAAAAAGGTTTGGATTAAACATACTCTATGCAGAAGAGGATTAGGGTGTAGTTTATCTTTTAGAAAGTGAATGCCATTTTACCTACATTTTTTATTTGATTTTTTTCTTTTCGTGGGTATGCCAATTTTTGCTAAGCAGACATGTTTCAAGCTAACGCTTCTGTTGCATTTTCTCAACAACAGATAACGGAGCAAATACCGGAATTACAATAATTGGTATCGGAATGGATTGTTGATCCTCACTGGTTATGTGTTTGCAGAAAAATAAAGCAAAGAGTTACTCGTGTTTTTTTGTTGTGGAAGAGGATCTTTCTCCGATCGCTTGCGTGGACCTTCCTGATAAGATAAGCTTGAATCTCATTTGAAAATTGAATCAGGATAATTTCTACTGAATTCTATCTGATAACTGAATCCCGATAATTTTGGCGGAGTCCGGGATACTTATCTCTTGCCAAACAACATACGTCCATCGAACAGCCGAGATTTCTTGTGCCCCTCGTATCCAGCGTTTGAAATATTCACGTCAACACAATGCTATAAAAAGTGTTATTTTGCTAGCTATTCTATGAAGTTGCTTTTGTTTTATCGTAAGGACCAGATGGTAAATAAAGCATGAAAATGGTATAGTTAACAAACAACAAGGTTGTAAAGTTTTATGTATAAATCGTAGAGTGCTAAAATACTATATATCAGTAGTTTATAATTTTTATAAATTGTATTATTTCATAATCCTGTTTAGTTTGCGTATGCATGATCTCAAAACTAAAAAAAGTAATAAATAAAGTAAAACTTTGTACATATTTTAAGATTTCAATCATATTTTTTTTTTATAAGGTGTGTTACATGAGATGTAGTTATTTTATTTACAGTAATATTTTCTTTTATTTTTAAATTTGGTCAATTACTTAAGATTCTATCTTAATGGATGAAGCTCATGTGGTAGCTCACTCTATGTATATTCTAAAACGTACTCATGATGCACGAGTCACATATAGTAGCATGCGGAACATGAATAACCAATCATATGAGAATACAAAATAAATATTATATATACAAAACATCCACTTGTGTGCCCATCTGACTATTTTTAAGTTAGTCCTTATCCAAACAATTCAAACTTCAATGGGAATATATATGTGTAGTTCGGTTATGCTACTTTTAAAAGCACAAAGTACTTGATGTTTGTAAATTTTTCGCCGTTAGATCTATTCATTTGACTATTTTCACCTGTTGAATTATACTATTCAACAAACCACCCACTCAACTCCAGGGTATCACTATCATCCTAATCGCACATTCCTTAATTCAAGGGACGTAAATCTACAAACACCAATGACTTAGTACTTTTAAAAGTACTAATGACTCAATTCTATATATATATATATATATGCATCTTTACAGCTCGTGAACGGGAGTTTACGTACAGTTCATCCCTTTTCATGTACTATTCAATCTCTTTCACCCATTAGTTGTGGCAGGTTTTTCTTTGAGAATTAAAGTCATCAGTTTGCGATCAATTATAGTACAAGTTATCAAGATTTCTAGTAATAATTAAGGCACGGGAATAGTTAGAGCATGGATAGGGATGGCAAAGGGTCGGATTCGAGATGGATTTTTTAAAATATGAATCCGAGCCCGACTATCAAGCCCCAAAACTCAAATCCAAACTCGAATCCGATGGATTTAAAAAATTCAAATCCAAATTCAAATCCGACCAAAAATCTGAAATCTGAACCTGAATCCGACGGATTTTAAAAGTCCATATCCAAATCCGAATCCGAAATCCAAACTTGAAACAATTATTTCTCTTTAACATATTCCAAACATATTATATTAAATCTAAATTATAAAATGCAGTTTTAACTATAACATCAAACATTTATATAATATATTTATGTATATTATATAATGTAAAATCAATTCATGGATTCCGATCGAGTTCGGGTTCAGGTCGGGTACAGTCAAACTCCATCCCCAAATCTAAATTTGGCGGGTTTTTATTTTTAATATCTACAATCAAAACTATGTTCGTTTAGCATCAAATAAATTCGCTCCTTTCGAATTCAGATTTGAATAATTTTTTTTTTTTTGAGAGAAAGGTAGCACGCTACCCGTTTCGTTTATTTTTTTTAGAAAAAAATTTAGCTTGAAATATGAATCAATTAGGATTCGAACTCGAAACCTCGGGTACCAACCATTAAACCTTTTACCACTTGCGCTAGGAACGGTCGGTAATAAAATTTTAGATATCCTTACCGTTGATATCCCTGAGTATCCCTGAGTCTTATTCTGAGGAAAGAATGTACGGACATGTGAAACCAACCCCACTTCCCAAGACAAAGTCTGTCACACCTTCCGCCATTGGTGGCAATGTAAAATATTAGTCTGACAACTCATCCCTGCCAATTATGTTCTTAATTTATTTTATAATAAATTGGCTTCGATAAAACTATGGTTTTGTTGTATTGAGCAAAACAAAGAAACAATGCCTTTCGAAACTACATTAATTTATTTTAGAAATAAATAGTATCTACAACCCAAATAATTTTTCAAAACGATAGAAATAGATTTAGCACAATAACTGAAAGGCAATAAACAGATTCAGGACAGTAAATTAACATAAACAAAGATTGGGGATAGAACACGGTGAAGAAATTGATCCAATATCTTACATTTATTCGGCCAAGTCTCGTCCCAGATCAAAATTTAAATTAACCTAAGAATATTACCCGTACTTTAATTGTTCTCAATTAACTTTTTATCAAATCTTTGTATCTCATTAATATAATTATTTGCTAATTTCAAAGAAAGAGGATTTCAAATCATGTCATTGACACGTGGTTGTGCCATCCCGATCTCTTGTTGGCAAGGTACTAATATTGTTATTATTATTATTTTTTTACAAATTTAGAGGGTGAGAGCTCGCCAAAAAAAAAAAAAAAAAACAATTTGGTAAGGTGAAAGAGGTTAGACTTATATGTACTAGTGATTATATTCCGCACGATACTACGTACGGGCACTTATATAAACTTAATTTAAGAGTTAATTGACTTAGTTATTATTAATATTGAAATTTAGAACTTTTAAATAATTCATATTAAAATTTATATATATAATTGATAGATAATCATATTATTTCAAACACCCTAGAAGTTATTGTGAACGCACTTACTAAAGCTTATACGTCTACTCTTTGAAATTTAACTCTTTTGAGTGCATTCAATCACCATATTACATTTTCAAGATTTCTCATTGAATTTGCCATTTTCATAAGAACCATCAAATCAGTTACACCACACTATTTACTGAAGTAAAAATAATTTTTAAGCCTGTAGATTTGGAACTAATGTATATAGCGATCTGTCACTGGTGTAATGAGTCCGGCTGGTATACTATCGGTAGCACGGAGGCCTCCGTACTACCAAATTGTTTTTAATGATGCGGCTTCCAAATCGACGATCGGCTCCGTTAGACTTGATCTACACTATTGAAAGTATTTGAAAACTAAATTTCATAATTTTTCGATATCATTTACCTATCAAACGAGTAGTCGAAAAATGAACGGCTGAAAATAAAAATCTCATAAAAAATGATGATAAAAGACTTAAATTTAAGATCAGAGGTACTGATCTTACTCTAAATAGTTTAAAGAATTTTCTATAAAAATTTCATCAGATTTGGATTGTTTTACACCGTTAAATTCACAAACGCATCTCATCTACCATTAAAATTATCAATTTTGAGACCTTTTGATCACTAGCCAAATAATATCGAAAAATTATGAAATTTAGTTTCCAAATACTTTCAATAGTGTAGATCAAGTCTAACGGAGCCGATCGTCGATTTGGAAGCCGCATCATTGAAAACAACTTGGTAGCACGGAGGCCTCTGTGCTACCAATAGTATACCAGCCTAGCTCTTGGTGTAATTATTATTTTATGTAAGAAAATAATATAAACAAACTGTATAATTTGTGTCTATAAAAAGAAAATAAAGTTTAGAAGAACTGAAAATGCCCTTCAATAGAGAGAATTCACATATATTTTTACCCATATTTTATATAGCAATGTATGTTAGTACATTTATATGTATATAAAAAATTAAAAAAACAGAAAAAGGAGAAAATTTTCTACTACTCTCCTACAATTTTGTCCAATCTATGTACTGTTAGATCTAACAATTATTTTGAATAACAATCTGATCCAACAGATATAACAATAAGAATATATTCAATGAGGTTGTTGGGCTTAATCAAATCCAAATGAGACCTACTGATCATGAAAATAATTAAAATGTACAAAACTTACTTTTCTGTGTTGGTATATAAGCTTTTCACTTGGTTCAGGCAAAGTTTTGTGACCTCTCACCTATCTCTTATATATATTAGTAACCCTAGTATATATATATATATATATATAAATAATTCAAAATTCAAAAAGAGAGGAAATTACCTACTCTTCTCCTTTCATCTATTTAATAATAAATAAAAGCCAAAGAGTGTTAGTTGGATAGTGGCTACCATATCATATAGTCGTTGACCTTTATATATACACACACACACACACATTATAGTAATGGTCTAACAATTAAGCACAAGAAACACACCATCCCCTTTGTAAACTCACCTCACATGCCAAAACCCTATAAAAAAAAACACTCCCTACTCCTCCCCATTACCTGTCTCCCATTACTGCTCCTTCCACAACAATGCTTTCCATGGCGAAAAACTTAGCCTCCCAAGAGTTCTCGTCCTCCTCCTCCTCCGGTGATTCACTCTTCGACGAGCAGCGGTGGCTCCTCCGAGTTCAGAACAACTTCAACAAGGACACCGTAGATGACCTCAAGTTCGTCGCGAAGGTCTTCGACGTCCCGAAGATCCTCCGCGACATCAAGCCGGAGGCCTACGTGCCCCAGCTGTTCGCCTTCGGCCCCTACCACCAACACCGGCCCGAGTTCCGCGACATGGAGCGGTACAAGCTTGCCGCCGCCAGGAGGGCGGAGAAGCTGTTCAGAGACGGCGCCAAGTTCGGCCACCTCGTCGAGGAGATCGTCCAGCATGAAGATCACATCCGCAATCACTATCACAGGCATGAACAATATTTTTTTTTTTTCCCTCAATAAAAGAACTATATATTTTTATTATTCTAATGCTTCGTTTGGATGGAGAGAATAAAAGAGTAAAAAATAGAAAAAAAAGAAAGTAATTTTCTGTCTTATTATTGGGATAATGAAAAGAAAAGACGAGAGAATAACTCTCTCTTTCTTTTTCTCTCCCTTTCTCTCCGTTTTTGGAGTCCATTTCTCTCCTTTAATTTTCTCTCCATTAGGGATGCCAATAGGTATGTATACCCGAAATTTCATTCGAATCTGGATTAGAACGCGATGAGTTTACCAAATACTAAATGGATATGATTTCGAATTAATACAGGTATAAAAAAATGAAAACTTGTCGGATTTGAATTCGGGTATGGAATTTGTTTGTGCCCAACCTGAACCCGGGCCCCATCCGAACTCCAGTTGATTTTATATTATATAATATATATGAATATTTGATGTTGTATTTAAATTTGTATTTTAAAAAATTTATATTTTAATATAATATAGAAATATGGTAAACAAAAAAAGATTGATAAAACTATGGCGGATGAAGTGGGCATTTAGATAGGACGATATAAAACTTACAATTATTTTTTGAGAGTGTAGGTAGCATTGTTAGACCATTAATCATGGTTTATAGTTTGAACATATGCACTGTAACGCTAATTAATTATGGTTTTAATCTTCTTCCCCGCAGAACTATTGATTTCAACGAGGAGACCCTAGCGTGGATGATGGCGATCGATGCGTGCTTCTTGCTCGAATTCCTACAAAACTATCACCACACAGAGGAAGAAGGAAAGGCACTTATCAACACCGCGGTGAATTGGGTGAACACCATTGTTAGGGACATCATGATGCTCGAGAACCAGATCCCGCTCATTCTATTAACAAAGACACTAGAGCTAGTCAAATGCTCATCCGACGATGCTTCAAACGAGCTATCACCGGTTTTTGATAGATTCATCAAAGAGGTCTCTCCTTTTAAGATCACGGGAAGTATTGCCGTCGACACTGCTAAGCACGGGCATCTACTCGAACTCCTCTACTATACTCTCGTCCCTATGTCGGAAGCCTCTCTCGATCAAATAGAGATGGATATTTCAAATGACCGATACGAAGACCTCACAGAAGAGTTTGAGGACACGGACAAGGTGAAAAAAGCCCTCAACGAGGTAACAAATCTAAACATCGGCCCCATTCGATTCCTGAAGGAAAACCTCGTAAAGAAACCGGTGAAATTTCTAGCCAGTGTTCCAAGTACGCTTATGAGAAAGATACCATTGCTTTCAGCCATAGCTCCCCTTGTTGAGAAGATAATCTCTCAAACAAATGTCGAGTCCAAGTTGGCCGATGGAACCCTAGTTAGCAATATCATTAGATCACCTTTGGTAGATGAGATCATGATTCCTAGCGTCAGCGAGCTCACTAGTGCCGGTGTAAAATTTGTTCCCTCGCAGGAAAACGGGATGAATGGGATTAATTTCGACGCTATAACCGGAGTTTTTTCTCTGCCCGTCGTTACATTGGATGCTAACAGCGAAGTCATACTAAGGAATTTGGTAGCATACGAGGCATCGGCTGTGCTGAAAGGGCCTTTATTTCTAGCACGGTACACGGAATTAATGAACGGAATTATAGACACCACAGAAGACGTGCAGATACTCAGGCAAAGTGAGATCATACGGAATCACTTGAAGAGCGATAAGCAAGTGGCGGATCTGTGGAATGGGATGAGCCGGTCGATTCGGCTTACGAGCGTGCCAAAGCTCGACCGTGTGATCAAGGAAGTGAACATGCAGCACGGCCGCAAGCTGAAGGTGAAGGTAGACAAGTTTCTCAAGAAATATGTGTTCAAGTCATGGAAGATCCTCAGTCTGTTAGCAGCTATTATCCTTCTGGGCATGACGGCATTGCAGGCCTTCTGTTCGGTCTATACTTGTGCTCGATGGTTTATGGCAATAGAACCCCCGCCGTCCGGACAATAATAGAATAAATTTATGCGTCTAAATTATGTCTAATTTCTAATGTTATTTGAGTAATAATTTAGGTTTAATTTTATAGTTATGTCACTATTCTTGTACTTTGTTAAATAACAATTGGTGATGAATTAATGTATTATTGTAATACCCATACCCAATTAATTTAAATTGAAATTTAAATATGCGGGCATGATTGTAGTTTTGTGATGAACCCATTTTTATAATTTTCGATTTATTTGTACCGTCGGATTAAGAGGATTCGGTTGGATTTGATTTTCGGATTTATTATATTCTAATACTAGTTAGAATAGGATTGAGATTTAGCCCTAATTAATCACCTATAAATAGGTGATTTAGGGAGGGTGTACGACCAAAAAAATAAATAATAAAATATTGCGGCCGGATTCTTTGTGCAAACGTGGCCGCCGGCGGAGGCAAGATCTGACGATCGTGAGGGAAAAAAAGAGCGAGAGCGAGGTGAGTCTCCAATATTTAGTTCTCTCGTTTTTTTTTTTCTCTTTTCTTTCTTCTTCTGCCTCCCCATCTTATCCACTCTCCTCATTGTACCGTCATCGCCGTCGCCGTCGCCGTCGCCGGAGTGGTCGCCGGCCACCTATGGTCGGGTTGGGGTGAAACCCGTATGGGGTGACCATGGTTGGCCATGAGAGGGGTTTGGGAGAGATTCTTTCATTGGGTTGGGAAGAAGAAGAAAGAAGATGAGATTATTTTTGATCTGGCTAGACCCGGTTTACGGTGGACCATGTTAATTTTTGTATGGTTTACTTTTACGTTTAGATTTCAATTTATCATAGCGATATTAGACGTGATTAAGTTGTTAATTAGAATATTTTGCCTCAATCGATTGAACTATAATCAACTGGAAAAGCTTCTGGTGCGCGCTGCTGGTGTTGGACCGGGTGCAGTGAAATTTGGGTGCTCATAATGGCTTAAAGATCAGCCAGGGACCAATCTGTAAATAGCAGTTTTATTTTTAGGGACTGATTCGTAAAAGAGGCATAACGGTTTTTTCGTAAGGCAGAATTTTGCGATTCAAGCGCCATTGGACTCATCTTGAAAATACGGATGGGATCGTATGGTCTAATTATCCAGATTTACTGTATAAGTTTCGTAGAGTTTTTAACAGATAAAGGGTTTGTTTGAAAATGTATTTATTTGGGTCTTTTTGTCGTTTTAGGTGCTGGGACTGCTGCGAAACCTCAACCTTAAAATGTGACGAATTTGTGAGCACTAATTGAGGCAAGTAAATCGCTACTTTTCTGCAAACGGTAGAAAATATACGGATCCGAGTGGGTTTCGGACACGATTACTGTCATTTGTTTACTAGTTGCTGGTACATCCGAGTAAATTTTATAGTTATTATTGATTGTCGTGGCTTATTTACTTTGCACATTATCATTATCAAGATCTATTGTTATTTACGACTATTGCGGTCGGATACCTCGGAGGAGGGATTTATCCTGTACGCGGTGCCCGGGGAGGAACGGCGCGTAATTGTAGCTCTCGTGGTTAGAGTGACGGAGTGGAGATGCTCCAAATTATGACCGTTGTGGTTTCAAATTAAAATTATCGTTATCTTTTGAAATAGATTTCTTGTTAAGCGTTGCGCTTACTTTTGTTGTCTGCCATTTCAAGTACCGAGAGTCGGGGCGTGTGAGATAATTGGCCCGCGAGAACTCGTAATAGATTTTATCTTTCGGACATATAGTTTATTTTGATTTGAGATTGATTAATTGGACATCTAGTAGTTATTGCTCAGTTTTGTTTTAATTAATAATTATTTTATTTAGTCTTTAACTGAGAGGGTGGCTTTGGATCGATTTAAGGCCTTCTGTTTTCGGAGGTTCTTCCTTTGGATTCGTGGCCGGTTGTTGCGGTTCAGGTCCGAACAGTCGGATCCGTGGCGTGACAGCTTTAGTGGTATCAGAGCCTATGTTATTGACACCTTAGGGCAAAATGACACAATACTTAGGGATTTAGGACGCGCGAGTACGTGGGATTTCTTTTGAGGATACGAGGTGAGGGTCTAGCAAATTCTATATCTTGATTGTGTTCTGTTTTGTAGACGATGGCTCGTTCTCAGAGGACTGTCACTTTGCAAGCTAATGTATCTGTAGATCCTATTCCACCGGAGGACCTACCGCCAGAGAACTCGCAACCGGAGGTGTCCTCAGCTAGAAAACGACAGAGAGGGTCGCAAGACCCATTGCAAGAGATGGTGAGCGTTATTAAGACACAGCAAGATCAGATGATGGCTCTACAGAAGGAGATCAGAGGCCTTAAGACAGTGCAAAGTAGCGATCCCCGAGGTGGGACAAGCCTTATTGATTTTCAGAAGCTAAATCCTTCTATTTTTCGTGGGTCGATGGATCCTTTAGAGGCAGAGTCTTGGCTCCAGGAGATGGAGAAAACCTTGATGCATATGGGCATCGGAGGAGAGATACAGGTGACCTTCGCCACTTATATGCTTCGAGAAGGGGCTTATTAGTGGTGGAAGTCAGTCCGGGACGGACACAGTGACAAGACACGATTATGGACATGAAAGGAATTTTGCAAGATTTTCTATGATAAGTACTTCCCAGATAGTATTCGTCGGGCTAAGAAGGCAGAGTTCGTGCACTTGGAACAGAGTAATCGCACGGTTACCGAGTACGAGCTCGAATTTACTCGATTAGAGCGCTTTGCTCCTAAACTGGTAGAGTCCGAACTGAAGCGAGCTCAAAAATTTGAGGAAGGGCTGAGGCCAGATATTAGGCTGCTGGTTGTTGGTTACGAGTTGCCGACTCTTAGAGATGTTGTAAACAAGGCACTGCTATTGGAGAAAGAATTTCAAAGGACGCAGAGTACATTAGTTATTTCTGAGCCGAGTCGAACTCAGACCCCGCCTTCTCAGTCTTCTTCAGGAGGTGCATCCGGGCGCCGAGACAATCAGAAGGGCAGGAATGGTGGCTCGAGATAGAGAGACGGAGGTTGACCCCCACGACCGCAACCTAAAGATATGAGGTGTGACCATTGTGGCGGACCGCACTGTACAAATAGATGCAGGTGGGAGTCGGGGGCCTGTTTTGAGTGTGGTTCATTTGAAGATAAGACCGCCAACTGCCCAGCCAGGAAGCAGAAGCAAGATGTGAACCATCAGCAAGGTGTGGGAGCATCAACGAGCGGGACGACCCCACAGGGTCCGCATGCGCAAAGGTTGATACAGAACTGGAGGGACTCGAGTGGCTCGGGTCAGTCAAGCCAGGCGCGAGCTTATGCAATGACACAACAAGATAGGTCAGGAGGCGCGGACGTCCTGACAGGTATATTACATTTCTCAGCCGTTTATGTATATATCTTATTTGGTTCTGGTGCCACGCATTCTTACATATCTAGTAAGGTTGTCTTAGATTATGGTTTGACACATTTACCGTTGGATTTTGATTTATGGGTTGACACGCCTGTGGGAGGCGTTAGGGTTTGCCGAGTGTGTAGATCTTGTGCAGTAGAAGTCAACGGTCATGTGTTGCCAGCTGACCTTATCGTCATCGATATGAAAGAGTTCGATGTCATCCTCGGGATGGATTGACTAACGGCCCATGGAGCCACCATCGATTGCTCTGGTCGGAAAGTGATGTTTCGTACCACCGACAGATCAGATTTTATCTTTATCGGTAGTCGGAGCCGCTCTCCCACGAGAATCATCTCAGCCTTGAAAGCTACTAAAATGCTGCGAAGCGGGTGCTTTGTTATCTTAGCGTCCGTGGTGGACTCACGGAATGAGCAACTAAAGTTTGGGGAGATTCCTGCTGTGAGGGAATTTTCGAATGTTTTCCCAGCTGATTTGCTGGGGCTACCGCTGGATCGAGGGATCGAGTTTACGATTGATTTGGCTCCGGGTGCGGAACCTATCTCTAAAGCCCCGTATCAGATGGCTGCCGCAGAGTTGCGGGAGTTGAAAGACTAGCTACAAGAGCTGCTGGATAAAAGTTTTATTCGACTGAGTGTTTCGCCATGGGGTGCGCCGGTTTTGTTCGTGAAGAAAAAAGATGGAAGTCTACGGTTGTGTATTGACTACAGGGAGTCAAATCAGATCACAGTGAAGAACAAGTATCCTTTACGTCGTGTTGATGACTTATTCGACCAACTACAAGGTTCCCAGATTTTCTCAAAAATCGACTTGCAGCGGGCTACCATCAGCTGAAGATCAGGGCTGAGGATATTCCTAAGATGACATTTAGGACGCGCTATGGGCATTACGAGTTTCTTGTGATGCCGTTCGGGTTGACAAACGCTCCAGCCGCATTTATGGACCTAATGAATCAGATCTTCAAGCCCTATTTAGACTAGTTTGTGGTGGTGTTTATTGATGACATCCTTATTTACTCGCGGAGTGCAGAGCAACACGAGCAGCACCTGAGAATCGTGCTCCAGATCCTACGAGATAGGAAGCTTTATGCTAAACTAAAAAAATATGACTTCTGGTTGGAAGAGGTCTCTTTCTTAGGGCATGTCGTGTCCAAGGATGGCATCTCGGTTGATAGAGGAAAGGTCGAAGTTGTGGAAGCATGGCCGAGGCCCACGAATGCTACCGAGGTTCGTAGCTTTCTGGGTTTAGCTGGCTATTATAGACGGTTCATAGAGGGGTTTTCTCAGATCGCGGTCCCTTTGACACGATTGACGCAGAAAAGAGCAAAATTTGTGTGGACCGATGAGTGTAAGGAGAATTTTCAAGAGCTGAAGCGATGGTTGATCACGGCTCCTGTCTTCGTACTTCCTGTTAGTGGTGAAGGCTTTACCGTTTATAGTGATGCATCCCTACGAGGTTTACGGTGTGTATTGATGCAAAATGATCGAGTGATCGCTTATGCTTCTAGACAGATCAAGCCATACGAGCAGAACTACCCTACTCATGACCTAGAGCTTGACGCAGTGGTGTTTGCTCTTAAGATTTGGCGTCATTATCTTTATGGGGAGCAGTGTGAGTTCTACACCAATCATAAAAGCTTAAAGTATCTTTTCACGCAGAAAGAGCTAAATATGCGACAGCGTAGATGGCTTGAACTTATGAAGGATTATGACTTGACAATCCTGTATCATCCCGGGAAGGCAAATGTGGTAGCAGATGCGCTAAGCCGCAAGGCCACGAAAATTTGGCTACACTGATTACTGAGCAAAAGTATCTTTTAGAGGATCTACGAAGGATAGATTTAGAGGTGACTATTCACGAGCCGGGAGCCCGATTGGCTCAACTTCGAATTCGATCCACATTGGTGGATCAAATTAAGTTGGCCCAGTCATCCGATACTGCTCTTCAGAAGATCCGAGCGGGCATGGGGGTAGGTTCTCACATAGAATTTCATATCCACGAGGATGGATCGTTAAGGTACGGTAATCGGTTATGTGTTCTTAACGTCGAGGCCTTAAAAAGAAAAATTTTGGAGGAGGCTCATTCGTCAGCTTACACTATACATCTGTGTAGCACAAAGATGTATCGTGACATAAAAGGGATTTTCTGGTGGGCCTGCATGAAACGAGACATTGCTCGATTTGTTTCACAGTGTCTTGTATGCCAGCGGGTCAAGGCTGAGAACTAGAGGACGGCGGGGTTATTGCAGCCGCTGCCGGTACCCGAGTGGAAATGGGAAAAGATTACTATGGACTTTGTGGTAGGGTTACCACGTACACTGTCAGGGTTCGATGCGATTTGGGTAGTCGTCGACCGGCTGATTAAGTCCGTGCACTTCATACCTATTAATGTGAGTTATCCTTTGGAGAAACTTGCGAAATTATATATCAAAGATGTGGTGAGACTACATGATGTCCCGGTATCTATCGTTTCGGATCGGGATCCGCGATTCGTGTCGCAATTTTGGCATAGCTTGCATGAGGCTTTGGGGACTCGCTTGGATATGAGTACGGCATACCATCCGCAGAGCGATGGTTAGTCAGAGCGCACGATACAGATCTTAGAGGATATGTTGAGAGCATGCATGATTGACTGGAGTGGGTCGTGGGACCGGCACTTACCATTGGCGGAGTTTGCGTACAATAATAGTTACCAAGGCAGCATACAGATGCCCCCTTTTGAAGCTTTCTATGGTAGAAAATGTAGATCGCCTATCCACTGGGATGATATGGGTGAGAGGCAGATTCTGGGGCCTAAGCTGATCCAGCAAGCTAAAAAAAAAGTGTGGGTCGTGCGAGAGCGTCTGCGAGCCGCACAGAATAGACAGAAAATCTACAGTGATAATCGTCGGCGAATGTTGGAATTCACGGTTGGTGATCACATGTTTCTAAATGTGTCGCCAACCAAAGGAGTAATACGGTTTGGGCTTCGAGAAAGCTGAATCCGCGTTACATTGGACCTTTTGAGATACTGGAACGAGTCAACAACATGGCGTACCGAGTGGCACTATCACCTTCTCTTGCCGGGGTGCATAATGTGTTCCATGTATCAATACTGCGAAAGTATGTTCAAGATTCAAAATACGTCATCGACTATTCTCCGATTCAGCTGAAAGAGGACTTGTCGTACGAGGAGTAGCCTATCCGGATCTTGGATCGGAGGGAAAAGGTTTTGTGAAAAAGGACGGTCCAGCTGGTACGTGTGCTGTGGAGGCATCACGCGGAGAATGAGGCGACGTGGGAACTCGAAGAGGAGATACGGAGTAAGTATCCTCAGCTCTTTCCAGATTCTGTTAAGTAAATTTCGGGGACGAAATTTCTTTTAAGGGGGGTGAGAAGTAATAACCATACCCAATTAATTTAAATTTAAATTTAAATATGCGGGTATGATTGTAGTTTTGTGATGAACCCGTTTTTATAATTTTCGATTTATTTGTACCGTCGAATTAAGAGGATTCGGTTGGATTTAATTTTCGGATTTATTATATTCTAATACTAGTTAGAATAGGATTGAGATTTAGCCCTAATTAATCACCTATAAATAGGTGATGTAGGGAGGGTGTATGGCAAAAAAAATAAATAATAAAATATTGTGGACGGATTCTTTGTGCGAACGTGGCCGCCGGCGGGGGCAAGATCCGACGATCGTGAGGGAAAAAAAGAGCGAGAGCGAGGTGAGTCTCCAATATTTAGCTCTCTCGTTTTTTTTCTCTTTTCTTTCTTTTTCTACCTCCCCATCTTATCCACTCTCCTTATTGTACCGCCGTCGCCGTCGTCGTCGCCGGAGTGGTCGCCGGCCACCTACGGTCGAGTTGAGGTGAAACCCGTATGGGGTGACCATGGTTGGCCATGAGAGGGGTTTGGGAGAGATTCTTTTATTGGGTTGGGAAGAAGAAGAAAGAAGATAAGATTATTTTGGATCTGGCTAGACCGGTTCACGGTGGACCATGTTAATTTTTGTATGATTTATTTTTATGTTTAGTTTTCAATTTATCGTAGCAATATTAGGCGTGATTAAATTGTTAATTAGAGTATTTTGCCTCTATTGATTTAACTATAATTAACTGGAAAAGCTTCTGGTGCACGCTGCTGGTGTTGGACCGGGTGCAGCGAAATTTGGGTGCTTATAATGGCTTAAAGATCAGCCAGGGACCAATCTGTAAATAGTAGTTTTAGTTTTAAGGACTGATTCGTAAAAGAGGCATAACTTTTTTTTCGTAAGGCGGAATTTTACGATTCAAGCGCCATTGGACTCGTCTTGAAAATATGGATGGGTTCGTGTGGTCTAATTATCCAGATTTACTGTATAATATTTTGTAGAGTCTTTAATAGATAAAGGGTTTGTTTTAAAATGTATTTTATTTGGGTCTTTTTGTCGTTTTAGGTGCTGGGACTGCTGCGAAATCTCAACCTTAAAATGTGACGAATTTGTGAGCACTAATTGAGGCAAGTAAATCGCTACTTTTCTGCAAACTGTAGAAAATATACGGATCCGAGTGGGTTCCGGCCACGATTACTATTATTTGTTTACTAGTTATTGGTACATCCGAGTGAATTTTATAGTTGTTATTGATTGTCGTGGCTTATTTACTTTGCACATTATCATTATCAAGATCTATTGTTATTTACGACTGTTGCGGTCGGATACCTCGGAGGAGGGGGATTTATCCTGTACGCGGTGCCCGGGGAGGAACGGCGCGTAATTGTAGCTCTCGTGGTTAGAGCGACGGAGTGGAGATGCTCCAAATTATGGTTGGTACCCGAGGTCCCGAGTTCGAATCCTAGTTGATTCACATTTCCAGCTAAGTTTATTTCTAGAAGAAATAAACGAAGCGGGTAGCGTGCTACCTTTTTCTCAAAAAAAAAAAATTATCGTTATCTTTTGAAATAGATTTCTTGTTAAGCGTTGCGCTTACTTTTGTTATCTACCGTTTCAAGCACCGAGAGTCGGAGCGTGTGAGATAATTGGCCGGCGAGAACTCGTTAGATAGATTTTATCTTCCAGACATATAGTTTATTTTGATTTGAGATTGATTAATTGGACATCTAGTAGTTATTGCTCAGTTTTGTTTTAATTAATAAATTATTTTATTTAGTCTTTAACTGAGAGGGTGGCTTCGGATCGATTTAAGGTCTTTCGTTTTCGGAGGTTCTTCCTTTGAATTTGTGGCTGGTTGTTGCGGCTCAGATCCGAACAGTCGGATCCGGGGCGTGACAATTATAGTCCAATTCATTATATAAATGCTTGCTTACCTATCTTCTGCTTGCGATAGCTTAAATTTCGCACGGTTATGATGGAAAAAGTCTAAAATATGATTGTCATACAACTGATGTGATATCTCCATCTAATGGTATTTGACTTATGGGATTCACGTGTCCCATCATAATTTTATAAATAATATATTTATTGTACTGTTCTCTCAAAATGAGAGATGTGATTAGCTAAATATAAATGATGTAGCGTAGCTGCTACACAATAGACTTTCTTGTGATGATAATTGATGTTGGTGATGTTGAATATTTTAGTAGAGGTTAAACTAGGCCCCCACCACCTTTTATTATTATTATTTTTTTTTTACTTCAATACCACGTAAGCCCCTCTACTTTATCATTACCCTTCTTATACTTCACTCTTTCGCATTAATATAAATTTGAAGTGAGAAATATGCATGTGAGGGAGGGAAAAAGAAAAGAAGAAAAAAAATTGTATGAAGGGAATATAAAATAGCTGGATTTTCTATTAGAATCCAGATGGCGGGCCGATGAAGGGGGCATAAGTACTAATTAATAATGTGAGAAACGTTGATTTTTTTTTTTTTCTTTTTTTTGTTTTTACATAGAATAATGAAAGGCAATAGACAATATATTCGGAGCGTTACCTGTAATTAGATATTAAATTATTCTATAGCGTATGAAATTAATATAAATGCTGTGATACCGAAATTAGAGGAACTATTTATTTTTTGTGAATTGGTCAATGCTACTTCCATTTATATATAAGCATACGCGACGACAACTATTTGGCAAGTTTGCTAAAAAAAAAAAAACCTAAACTCTAGCCTCCTCATATTCTCTATTAATAAATATATATTTAAGAAAACTAAAGTTAGATCTCTATTAGTAAATATTATAATAAAATAAAGGCCAATTTGCATAAAAAATCCACTAGTTTTGGGCTTTTGCAAAATTGGATCGCTATTTTTGATTTTGCAGATTCGGTCCGGATTTTCAGCAAACTAACCAAAATACTTTTGTTACTTTTTCTCTCTCCTCTTTTTTTTCTCTCTCCTCTTTTTCTTTCTCGCTCTTTTTTTTCCTCCCCGAAGAAGGCGGCGGAGGTGGAGGCGGAAACGGCCCGCCTCGCCTCTGCCCCTCATGTCCTCGCCCTCGCCCGCGCACCCCCGCCCTCCTCGCCGCCGACCCCGCCGAGGCCGCGCTGCGACTTTTTTTTTTTTTTTCCCTCTCCGATCCTCCTCCACCCGCCATCCCCACCGCCGTCGCCAGCGACGAAAAAGAAGTGCTTCTTGGGGCCGAGAAGCACGCTGGCGAGAGAGGAGAAAAAAATATAGTTTCAATCTGAAAAAAAAAATTATAAAGAGAAAAAAATAAAAAAATAAAAAAAATAAAAAAATAAAAAAATATTTTTTTCTACATGAAAGACTAAAAATCATACAAGAAGGGAGAAGAAAAATAAATTACAATGTTAAAATAAATTTACACCGTTTTAAAATTTTTTTGCACTGTTTTAAATGAAAGTTGCACTATTTGAGACAGAAATTACACTCTTTGAAAAGAGAGTTGCACTTTATAGGACAACGTTGCACTATTTGGATGAAATTTGCATAATTTCTTTTTCTCTTCTTTCTCGTTGCACTCTTTCTCTACATTGCACCATTTAGATTCGGCCTCATTGCACACTTTCTCTAATGCGGACGACGACGACGACGACGTCCCCGCCGCCGCGCTCGGAGCCGTGGCGGCGCCCATGCGCCGCACCATCGCCGCTGTAGTCGCGGGGGTCGAAGAGGTAGAGAGGGATGAGGAAGAGGGAGGCGTCGGCGGTGGCGCAGGGGGTGCGCGGGGCGGTGGTGGGCGGGCGCAGGGGGCGCGGCGAGCGCAGGGGGCTCGCCCGCGAGCACAGGGAGCGCAGGGGGCAGGGGGCGCAGGCGGGGGTGGGTGCGGGGGCGTGCCTGCGCCCGCCCCGCGGGCAGGGCGCAGGGGCAGGGCCCCCTCCTTGCGCCCCGCGCGCAGGGCGAATGGCGCAGGGGGCGGGCCTGCCCCCCGCCCCGCGCGCAGGGCGCAGGGGCAGGGCCCGCCCCCTGCGCCCCGCGCGCAGGGCGAGGGGCGTAGAGGGCGGGCCTGCGCCCGCCTCGCGCGAAGTGGCGCAGGGGGCAGGGCCGCCCCTACCCGCGCAGGCCCGCCCCTGCCCGCGCGCCCCCCCCGCCCGCACTGCGCCCCCTGCACCCGCGCCTGCGCCCCCTGCTCTAGCCGCGCCCCCTGCGCCCGCCCACCACTGCCTCGTGCGCCCCCTGCGCCACCGCCGACGCCTCCCTCTGCGGTGTGAGGAAAGAGAGAGATAGAGAGAGAGGAGGATGAAGATGGAGAGTGGAGGAAAAAGAAAGAAGAAGAGGAAGAGAAAGAAATGGTACAAATTTCATCCAAATAGTGCAACGTTGGTCTAAAAAGTGTAACTCTTTTTTCAAAGAGTGTAATTTCTGTCTCAAATAGTGCAACTTTAATTTTAAACAGTGCAAAAAAAATTTTAAACGGTGTAAATTTATTTTAACAGTGTAATTTCTTCTTCTTCTTCCTTCCTGTATGATTTTTAGTCTTTCCTGTAGGAAAAAATATTATTTTTATTTTTATTTTTTATTATTTTTATTATTTTTTTTATTTTTTTTCTTTCTATAATTTTTTTTTTTACGATCCATCCCTCGCCGGAGTGAAACTATATTTTTTTCCCCTCTCTCGCCGGCGTGCTTCTCGGCCCCAAGAAGCACTTCTTTTTCGTCGCCGGCGACGGCGGTGGGGACGGCGGGTGGAGAAGGATCGGAGAGGGGAAAAAAAAAAAGTCGCGGCGCGGCGCTGCCTCGACGGGGTCGGAGGCGAGGAGGGCGGGGGTGCGCGGGCGAGGGCGTGAGGGGCAGAGGCGAGGCGGGCCGTTTCCGCCTCCGCTCCGCCGCCGCCGCCTACTTCGGAGGGGAAAAAAAAGAGGAGAGAGAAAAAATAACAAGGGTATTTTGGTCAGTTTGCTGAAAATCCGGACCGAATCTGCAAAATCGAAAATAGCGACCCAATTTTACAAAAGCCCAAAACTAGTGAATTTTTTATGCAAATTGGCCTAAAATAAACTTAAATTTAAACCTTTATGAATTTTTATATACTTTATAAATAATATATATAGTTTTTTTTCACATTTAAATTAACTTGTTTTAACGCTTTCACACACCTTAAAACTATATAACTTGATTTTTTAAATATATGATAAAAACTTTCATATCAAATTAGGGGTGATCAATGGTAAGTTTGGACCAAATTAAGGTATTCTAGCTGTACATATACATCTGCATCGCCCATTTTTAGTCTCTCATGTACAACAAAAGTATCGCCCACGATCCCCCAAAATCTCCTCGGACCACCGTTCTCTAGCCAGTAAGCTTTCCAATAAAAAATCTTGGCGCCATACAAACATTGAATGTCGGTTTGTATCATTTTCGGTTTGTACTTCTTATTCGCCACCACCTGCTCCTGAACGACAGTAGCAATAAATTATTCATCACAATTTCTATATCCCATACCTCCTATTGACTGGCTGCAAGTATGTTTGGAAACACAATTCTTTACCCACCAATGCTTAGGTCCTAACAAGTGACTCGCCTTGACTCGCCATGAGCAATCGTCGAAAATATATCTCGCCATTATTTTTTGTGTTGTTACACTTTGTCAGTGGGCATACTCGAAACTTGTTTCACGGGATAGTATTTGAGGGTCTCTTGAAGTCAACTTGCGAATTATAAATCTGACCCTCATGCAAATCATCTGCATTTACGACAGATCAACAACCTTCGAATTAGCGTACTTGACCACGAGGTCCTCCTCCATCTCTTTGTCGCCAAATTCGATGATCGAGGCATTCTCTTCTTGAGGTTGGCTGAACTTGACAACATCCATGGCCTTTTACGTTCGAGGATAGTGGATAGAGGAAAAGACAACAATATGAAGGTTGTCATCATGACTTCTTTGGAGTAACTTTACATATAGCACCGTCATCATTAACCGAGTCGTTAATGAGAATAGGATGACAGGATTTACAATTTCATTACAAAGAAAATGGTGCAACATATTATTTAATAAAGAAAAGTGCAACGAAATAGTGCAATTTATCTAAGAAACAGTTTATGATATATTGTAATAGTGCAAAAGTTTTGCAAAACGTGCAACTTACGGTCCAGTTATGTCAATATTCAATCGATAGAGTGAACATGCATTCGCGGACTTATTGCTTATCAATATTTTCAGTCATTTTGTTGGTCAGCCCTCATATATCTCGTTTGGCTCACATAATAAGAACCTCAAATCTTCTTGTTAATCTTTATAATATACAACTTCATCAGAAATTAATGTGTGGCTATTATACAGTTTTGCTATGTTTCGGATATCATCGTCCTCTATAATATCGATAAGATTGTCTGTATTTCCACCATAGCTAAACTTAATTTGAATGTTATAGACATCTATTGAAATGCTTATAAATTTGAAGAATCGTCCTTGCAAGGCCATGAAGCTCCCCCCTTCACCAATGAAGGCAAGCTGGCTGGACGCTCCTACATACTTTACGGGTCCTCACTTTTTCTAGAAGAAGCCATTAAAATGACAATGCACTAGAATTTTCGTGTTCTCTATGATCAGGTGGAAGGAAAAAAGTTAGGTGAAGAAATAGAATAGCATTTGTGTTGAGGTATATAATTAATCTCCCATCATCTAGTTGGAGTAGACTCGTGGCAAATTTGGATTATGGTGGGAACAATAGAAAAATCGACCGGCGAACTACACACACACACACATATATATATGAGTCCAGCTACGTACTGTGCTGTCAATAGCACCAAGCGTTTGGTGCTACTAAGTTTTCCACCGTCAGATCTACCCCTTTGACTATTTCCACCGGTTAGATCATACTATTCAGCCAACTACCACAACCAACTACCCAGTCAATCCTAGAGAACCACTATCATCCTAACCACATATCCATTCATCCAAGGGCCGAATACCTAATAGCACCAATGACTTGGTGCTATTAATAGTATAGTAGCCTTGTTCTCTCACTCTCTCTCTCTCTCTCTCTCTCTCTCTCTCTCTCTCTCTCTCCCCCCCCCCCCCCCCCCCCCCCCCCCCCCCCCCCCCCCCCCCCCCCCCCCCCCTCTCTCTCTCTCTATATAT
>JABWPP010000049.1:57584192-57851692 GCA_016920855.1 Puya raimondii
TAATAGCACCAAGCGCTTGGTACTATTAAAAGTATAGTAACCTAATTATATATAGAGAGAGTAAGAGTCTGGTTACTATACTCTTATAAGTATAGACCTCTTTGCACTTATAAGTTTTCGGCCGTTAGATTTACCCCTTTGACCATTTCCACCCGTTAGATCATTCTATTCAACCAACCACCTACTCAACCCTAGGGGACCACTATCATCCTACCCGGGGACCACTATCATCCTGAGCGCACAATCCTTCATCCAATGGTCGAAAGCTTATGAGGACATAAGGGTCTATACTCATAAAAGTATAGTAGCCCTATATCACGCCCCGGGCTAGTTTTAGAAATAAAAATACGTGCCATTTTTTTTTTTTGAAAGCTTAGCCCACGCCACGTATAGACCCGCCATAAATACATGGTCCACTGTACACACGGACAGAGCCTCCCTTATATTTGCATGGCGTATACAACATATAAACAGGATCACAACCAACATTCATTCATCACACAAACCACAACAACACAATAAGATTCATACAGCTAACAGTCCTTAAACCTGTATGAATCTAAGCAAGTCCTTAGGCGAAGGATGATGCGATGCACAAACAACAGATCATTCTAGAAAACTGCTCCTTACCCAGAAGCTTTATTTGAAATTCTAATCTCAATCATTCAAGAATCATTTGAAAATCGTTCTCCACAAGAGAACTCTCTTTTGAAATCCCAAAAGTCGATCGATCGGAAATCTATTTAAAAACTGTTTCCCACACGAAAACCTTTAGTTGAAAACGCTACCACGAGAGGTAGAAATCCAAGATACACGATGTAAAGCCATAAACAGAAGTCTAGTAAGCAACGTCATCCATAATGTCTAAGCATGCAGTCAACACAACCAAAATATAATTGTACCAAAATCACAACATGCTAGACAAAATAACCACAGTGTAACTGAACCACATCCATAACTAACTGATAAAGGATAAGGGTGATAACCAAATCTGGAGAGAGAAGCCTCACAGGTCGGGACCTCTAGTACCACTAACTAGGCGTGCCTCGCTGCGTCCCGACTCTCACCACCCTGCTCACCTGAAAACAACAACGATGGTGGGGGGTGAGAACATGTAAACATGTCTCCCCTCCCAGTGGGTACCGCAAGCCGACGAAGGCGAGGTGTACACACCGGCACGAGCGTCAACAAACAGATAGATAGGTAAACAGTAGTACCACAAGTATGAGGCTAACATACAACTGAACAACTATGCTACTGTAAGCAACTAGTATATGCATCAACAATGATAACCACAAAATATACCCAATCCATAAGCCACCGGGACGGATCCCTGGCACTGTCACAACCTGCTCAACTCTCGGCACAAAACCTACCAGACACACTGCGTCGAGGCTCACGGGTCGGTCACACACATGACCCTTTTCCAGAAAAGAAGACCAAACAGTGGATCAGACCGTTGGCATACGTGAGGTGCTAGAAGAGCTGTGACGATCGATGCGAATGCTCAATCCACAAAACGGCAACGAGCCGTGAAGCAACTGATAAGCCAATATACGAGGATCGCTCGGAACAACAGGCGATCAACACCGACCAACGAGGTCGTCTCAATAATCATGCAACCAACAACTACTCTACTAAGATAAGCACACATAAGTAGAGTCAACAGGAGTCAAATGAACTAATAACGAAATACAAGAGAAGGGATAGAAAGGTATCACCATAGTCCACTGAACCGACTCCGGATCGAAGTACCCACCTGTCGAAATGATAGAGCCTAACACCGACGGCTCTCGGGAACCACGACAGGACCTACGAAAGACTCACAAGGTTAAGGTCCACCAAGGCGACACTAAACACATAGCGCTCACATCCCGAAACTGACGGATCGTCCGAAAATCCACCGGGACGATCCCGAAACCACACTAAGCCCCACAGGGGTACCAACAACCAAACCAGGTCCTCCGCTATCCCCAAACACACCACAACAAGGTGACAGGACAGCGAGCACAAGCTCGGGGTGCCACGAACACAAACGCACCCGAAACGGCTTTTCGGGTTCCCAAAAAATACTGATTTGGCACCGGAATCCTTCGTCACTCATCCGCTGTCCTCGCAACTTCGGGACAGCGATGAGGAACAGACAACGAGGCTATACGACGAAGCCAAGTCGCTCACAAAACCAGCAAGTGAGTCGCACGACTAAAGCACGCGTTACGTCGACTATTTCGTCGGAAAACGCACCGGAAATCAATCCGGATCTCCGCAAAGGGTGAAGGGGTTGGACAACCAGTCCACAGGGTCACAAGGGTCATGCCCTTCTACCCGCAGCGTCGCAATGCTGCCACAATCACAAGGAACCCTAAATAAGCAACAATTACACAAAAATAAGCATAAAGAAGGCCGTTCGAGCACTCCGTTCGTCCGCACGACCTTCCGCAAGCACCAGCGGATAGGTAACGATGTAACGGAGGCCGTGCTCACAGCTCCACTGCGACATGGACAGTCGCAAGCACAAACAACCCAAAAAAATAGTGTCATTCATGCGATAATAAGGCCGACAAGGGCCAAACAGCGAAACGGCGCGCCAAAATAGAAAACTAAGGTGAGCATGGTGATCAGCGCGTCGCCGCGATCATCGTGCTCACCTTCCCGAGCTTCGGGAGGCAACAGGGAGCTCCTGGCCATGAATGCGGCCCAAACCAGCCAAAAATCGACCCTGGCCGGAGCAACAAGCTCCGGCCGGCTGCCGGCCGACATACAAGGAGCGCGACGGCCAGGGTCGGATGCGGGGGAGGTGAGGAAGGGGATGCTCACCTCAACCAGCGGTAGGAAGTGGCGGCGGCGGCGCGTGGAGAGAGAGGGCTCTCGGGTCGGCTAGGGCAAGGCGGTGCCGGCAACAAACGGCGACGGCGGCCGGCGGCGACGCGAGCACCGGCAAGAGGAGATCGCCGGATGTCGGGTAGGGGGCGACCGCGACAACTCAGGGCAACGGCGGCGGCGGCCGGAAGCTCTCGGCCGCGGGTGCCCTAGAAGCTTAGGCTGAGCCCGCGGCGGCTGCGGCGGCGCACCGGCGGCACGGGGGCGGCCGGAGAGGAAGGCGACGGCGCCGGAGGTCCTCCCGGAGCTGGCCGGAGGGTGCTGCGCCGATGGGAGGCGGCGGTGGCTCGGGGCCAACTCCCTCGGCCCGCAGCTGCCCTAGCAGCAGCCTGCAGCAGCTCGGCGGCGCTCGGCGGCGGCTCCCGGCGGCGGGGCTGGTCGTCGGCAGTGGTGCCACCTCAGGGGAACCTCGGGCGTGGGTTCACCCTGGGTGCACACTGCAGGGAAGGAGAAGAAGAAGAAGAAGGAAAAAAAAAAGAAGAGAAAAGAGAGAGATTGCCGGAGTCCCGCCGGCCAGGGGAGGTCGGCGGCGGTCGACGGCGCTCAGGGGGAGAGCAGGGGAGCTGGGGAAAAGGGTGGCACTGTGCTGGGAGCTGAGGGAGAAGAGAAGAAGTGGATCTCTCTCTCTCTCTCCACTCACACACACACACACACAAACATATACACATGCACAAATTGCAAAAAGCCCCCTCAAACAAAGCAAATAACCCCCGAGTCCCTCACAGCATGTACAAAATGCCCAGACACCCCTCCACATTCGAACTCACGCAAAACGGTGCGTGTAACATGGTCCAGTTCGCGAAACAATAAAATATACACTACGACCCCTCAGCGAAGAACTCGCAATATCTCTCGATCCGTCTGTCGCATGTGCGGACGGATCGCACCATCACGTTCAGCACTGCCGAGACATTGAATCTATTATTTTGGATCGTAAGAAACAGACTCCGAATTGCACCATAATCATCCTCTCTTCTCCCACAAAATTTAAAATCCATAAAAATACATAAATACAATATATATACATATATATATACACACCATGTATATATACAAATACAGATCCAAAAACACAGTAGAAAGAGAGGAACACATAATTCAAATTTCAAATAAAGTTTAAAAAAATTTGAATTCTCACACCCTACTCTATATATATATAATTGATCAATTCAGTTTATTAGGTTTTTCGGTATTCATCTTAAAACTAAACTAAGCTTATTTGTATATATATCCGAACAAAGCAGACCCTGATGGTCAGTATGAATCCTTATATTTTATTTTACTAAAGCGATAGACTATATATGATTGTACTAAATTATTAATCATTTTTTTTGGTTTTTAACTTTTAAAATCAGATCGAACAAAATTACATTTAAAATTGACTGGACCAACCAGAAAGTGTCCGCTTGGTTCAATAATTCAATTTTAATCCTGTAGTAAATATTTTTTAAATAAAAGTTTATATTACAAATTATTTTTACTTAACTAGAATAAAATGGTTTTACTGACAAAAAAAGTTACCAAAATTTTATTAAATTATATTACCCATGCATATGGTGGTCCACGCTTTATTTTTGTGGATTATAAAATATGCCATTAGGATATCATACAAACAATATAGTTCACTTATATTTTTACTAATTATACTCCTACAATATATAATTTTATAATTTAATTGAAATATTTTGTAGAAATTAATTAGTTCATGCAAAACATATGCAATACCTAGTCTTGTACTGAAAGCGAGAGAGTTGTATCCTACTATAATAATACCAAAAATAGAGTCCGAAGTATAGAAGGAATAAGGTACATTTCACTTTTGGTCCTGAAACTTCGAGGCGGGTAATATGTTAGTTTTCAAAGTTGAATTTAATATTATTTTGGCTTTTTCTTAATAATTTTTATAAGTAATTTTTATATTAAATTTAATTGACTGAATACTGATATTTCGCTGATGTAGTAGTAATATGGCACCTTAATAACAACCACATTATGGTTTACAGCACTGCCACATAATTACCACATTACTAATATATCATTATTTAACTAATTATATTGAATTGCCATCTGTAGAATTTGATTGTAATAATTTAGAAAGTTCAAACTAAAAAATATAACTAAGTTTGACGACCAAAATTGCAATTTAGCCAAGAAATTAATGTGACTGGAGACATAAATTTGGTGGACTCTATCTCCAAACCTTTAGCGACGGTCCGGATTGGCGCCTATAACCGTACCAAAGGTTAAAATGCGCGACGAGCCCCCTCAAGTATTAGATATTTGAAATTGGCCCTTTAACTATTTTTGAGACCCTTTATTTTTTTTATTTTTTATTTGAATTTCTATGCTCAGTTTAGTTCAAAATTTTATCAAGCTATAAGTTATTAGCCGTGACTTAGAAATTTTTCCAGTAAAATATTATTTATCAATTAATCAAAATATATTACAAACTAATCAATTATAATAATAATAATAAAAAATTAGTTTGGAGACGATCTGGATGGACCCTGCCTAGCAAAGCAGGCAACCCCAAAATATCCATTTGGGGTTACCTCCCAGAAGGGCGCATCCACAAGAACGGCCTTGTGGCACCCACTTCTCTTCCAAAATTAGGAGAGTAGTGAAAATTATTTGGTGCACTTATAATAGATATATAGAATGAGGCTACTATACTATCTATAGTACCGGGGCTCCGGTACTATAGTTGCTTTTTCGATTTTAGGGTGTTCAAATCAACGATCCACACCGTTGAAACTAATCTAGGATATGTGAAGTTCTTAGGAATAAAATTTTAGTTTTTTTCGATATCGTTTACTTAGTAAATAAATCATGTCAAAATGAACGGTGGAAATTGAATAATCCTTAAAATTTGAGTATAGGAGTTTCGAATTCAAGATCAAGGATGTTGACCTTCATCTATGTAGTTTAAAGTATTTTCTATCAAAATTTGAATAAATTTAGATTCTTCTCCACCGTTAAACTACAAACTCGCCATAATAACCATTGAAATTTGACAATTTTGAAACGGTTTGATCATATAGTAAACTACGTCGAAAAAATATAAAATTTTATTTCTAAAAACTTCAAATATTCTAGATCAGTTTCAACGGTGTGGATCGTTGATTTGAACACCCTAAGATCGAAAAAGCGACTATAGTACCGGAGCCCCGGTACTATAGATAGTACAGGAGACTAATATATATATATATATATATATATATGGTCTTTTTGCATAAAAAATTTATTAGTTTTGGGCTTTTGCAAAATTGAGTCGCTATTTTTAGTTTTGCAGATTCAGTCCGAATTTTCAGTAAACTGACCAAAATACCCTTCTTACTTTTTCTCTCTTCTTTTTTTTTCTCTCTCCTTTTTTTTCTCTCGCTCTTTTTTTTTTCTCTCCGAAGAAGGCGGCGGAGGCGGAGGCGGAGGCGGAGGCGGAGGCGGAGGCGGAGGCGGAGGCGGAGGCGGAGCGACTCGCCTCTGCCCCTCATGCTCTCACCCTCGCCCGCGCACCCCCACCATCCTCGCCTCCGACCCCGCTAAGGCCGCGTCGCGCCGCGACTCTTTTTTTTTTTTCCCCTCTCCGACCCTCCTCCACCCGCCGTCCCCGCCGCCATCGCCGGCGACAAAGAAGAAGTGCTTCTTGGGGCCGAAAAGCACGCTGGCGAGGGAGGGGAAAAAATATAGTTACACTCCGGCGAGGGCGGTGGGTCGTGACACACTACAACAAAATTTGGTTATAGCGACACTTTTAAGTGTCCCTGAAGCCTAAAAAAAATGTCGCCAGCAAAAATACCGACACTAATTATAGTGTCGCTATATGTGCAGTCCCTAGGGTATATAGCGACATATTATTGAGTGTCGGTATATCCCAAAAAAAGTGCTGCAATTTAGTAACACTTTTCGTTGCTTTTTAGTGACACACATAAGTGTCCCTAATTTGAAAAAATATATATATATTTTTTTTTGCATAGCTACACTTTATAAGTGTCCCATTATCATTAAAAGTATAATATTTTATTTAAACATCTAGTATTAAATTTTAGTTAAGTTAATCGCATTTACATTAAATTGATAAGACTGAAAAAAAACAATCAACGAAATTTCTTAAAATTCTTGTTAAATTGATAAAACTAAAATCCAATATCCATACATCATAATAATAATATTCACTCACATATTATAGTAATTATAGCAAATCAAAGTCTTTAACTGAAAAAAAAATACACAAAAAAATAAAAAATTATATGATAACAAAATCAAAAAGTGCATAAACTGATCCACTCCACGACTATATACTTGGACCTGCACATTGAATAACATTTGAATTAATTATTGATCAATGAAAAAAATATGATAAAGTTAAAATGACTAAATTTACCTAATGAACAATAAGTCTAGAGATGAATATCATAGATGAGAAGCGGATACGTCTAAAGCTTAAGAGAGTACATCTACTGCAATTAATGTCAAAGAAAGCTAATTTAAATAGTTAGGTTAGCATGTAACACTGAGAAAAGAAATGGATCTTTTAGTTTATTGTGCTAACAGAGATAGATATAAAACTAAAAATTAAGTCATCACAAACTTACATCAATCTCTAACACCACTCCATACCATAAGAAGAAAGGTACTAACAAATTTAGGTCCTAAAATAACAAAAAACACTTTCAGCATGATATATGCTGTACTATACTGTTTGGAATGAACATCATGGAACTATTAGATACTTACATCAAATTATCAACTACATATTTAAGTAAATATTGTAGTTGCTCTTTCTATAGCCCAGTACTATCTATGTTACAGCAGCTAAGACTTATTAGTTCTGCCTTGTTGTATTTTTAGCTAGTTCAGCTAGTTTTAAATTACTTAATTTGCTGTCTCTACTTTCTTAGTCAGAAAAGATGCCTAATAGGATTGGACTTATTTGATTCTAAGCTTTCAAACAACAAACAGAAGACTAATTAGGATGAACGTGAGACAAAAACGTCAAGATGTGAACAACCAGATTCAGTTTCTCTTACAAGTATCCACTTTAGTCCTCACAGAGACCACCTATATCTACTCTACTTTTTCATGTTATCTTCATTACTTCAGACTAACCTATTGCTACGAGCTCCTGATCTATTGAAGTAGTAATTTAATCTTCTAACTATGAATTATCTTGGCTTTTAAGCAAAAGACTTTATTTCGTAAGCATCGATTAATCACCACTCCTCAAGATCAGCTCGAAAAGGTTTTAAGTGAAGTTCTCTGCAACATTTCCGATAGTGAATACTCTAGTACATGTTTATTTTATCCTTAACTTTCCACAATAAAAGAAAACTTTCCACTTTTCCCTGTTACAAAGATATTGTGATCCTTCACAGTTTAACCCTCTAGATCTTCCATATGCAATAGCACATAACTACGTAATAAAACTTCATTAACAGCACAACCCAAATCAAATTATTCTATGTTTTCGCAGTCAAAGAAAACAAAAAAAATTTCTTAGCCAATGCCTTATTTTATTCGGAGATAAAATAGATAAGAATACTGAGGGCGCAAGCGATTTAACTTACAAAACAATCTAATTTAAGGCAACTGCAATACAGGGTACCATACAAAAGAGTAGGATTCAAGGACGAAATTGAGGATTCGAGATCAAGAGCTCTTACCAGTGGAATGGAGCACCTACTTCAGAAGTGGCACCGCCGAGTTCTCAGATCAGATTGCCGAGTTGAGGATTGCCCTCGTGGGCCAAGGAGGTTGGCGTCGACGAGGATTGAGAACCAACCTACACAATCACAACGAATTGACAGAACAAAAATAAAAAAATTTAGATACAAAGCAAAATACAGGACTGAGATTTGAAATGCATTTTGTTCCAAGCTAAGAAAACTAGACTATTTAGAACTGTAAAATAAAGCAAATTTTGAGCCTAAAGAAATAATTGAACTTAATCACTGGGTGTCGTGCGAGTACATCGCATATGAATATAATCTTTGTGCCGTCCATTCAAAATTATAATCATATCTCAAGAGGTAAAAATGTAGTGAACCTGTAAGCCGTAGGCATTTTGCGTAATTTGATAATGCAAAAGCCCACATCTCAGCTAGGCATGCCTATTTGGCGCCCTGGAACTAGGCCCGCACCAGGTTTGGTGCTCTGAGCCTAGGTAACAAAGAGCACATCTCATTCAAAGCACAAGTCTTGGCCTTGAGCCAAGGTGGCCAAGCATGTGCCTAAGGCACCGAACCAGTAGATTAATAAGTCAATAAAATGTTATAGGGTTTACAATACATATGACTGAATTAAGTACAAAAGAGAGGCTTAATAATCTCACAATTTTACTTCACACAAATGTCTGGAATTTCAGGCTTCCGCAAATAAACACATACATATACAAACTTCTTCATATACTAAATTAACAATATGCAATAACTAGTAGAAATACCTTGTACAATGTAGCAAGTACACGAGAATGTTGGGGACCAGCAGCTGCCAATATTGTGCATGTCACAGCAGAACTGAGAAATCTGAATCCCAAGCACCGCAAGACAAAACCTATGGCGAAGGAGTACCTGTTCAATGAAAACGAGCTAGCATCCCGATCAAGGAGGCCGACCTGGGGCCATCGTGAAAGTGAGTCGCTATGCGGGGATTACATCTCTTAAAACATAGATATTCGGTGATCCTCTTAAATTATAGTTCTTTAACATACCAAGTTCAAGTGAAAAAGTAAAAGCTGAACTAGAGCAAGCTATTACTTTGTCGGATAAAGAAGGAGATTTCAGTAATGAGAATAAAAATCGATGTTGTTTCACCTTGAACACAACTAAGGAGCCTCAGTCGGCATCTTCTACTTCTTCGTCCTTTGGTACACCACGAAGGTATAGAACATTATTACACCTGCAGCAGGTTGAACAAGGAATTAGAAACACAAAAACAATAAAGCTGGGAAATATGATCAATTTAAACTCACTAAATTTCAATTCTTTTGACAAATAATAAGAAGTCGGAGTAGTCGCAAGTTTGGCATTGTCTTAAACATGACAATATTGAAAAGATTGCAGTTCGATAAAATCAAGAGATCTCATTAAAAAAAAAAGCAGTAGTTGAAACATGAAATATAAATATATGTTAGTTAAAAAAATATTGAAATACAAAATTACCCTCTTTCATCATTTTTGAGGTAACAAAGCTACAAATTAATACATAAATTAGTCGATGAATCTATAGGTTATCTGTAGCCTCCTATTGTTCTTTGGTGAATATTCATACAGAAGTGGTGACTAATTTGGATAAATATCCGGACAACCGTAAATTTGTGAATTGTTTGTAAACTCTTGGTAAGTTTGAGAATATTACAACTATGGTTAGAAGCAGTTGCAGTTACTTTATCAGTACCTCCCCAAGATTTCCTAAGAATTGGCCATCAATATACTCCTCTGTATTCGCAAGCTGCGTATTTTACAGGAATTCATCCTTTAGTATGAATATCATCCAAAACAAAACAAAAAAAAAACATTAATTCCCAATTTTGTCCCGGAGTTTAACCTAGTTTTCAGTTACATATGTGGAATTTCATTTTTTTTTAAATTTAGTCTCTGATGTTCACTCTGCAAATCAATTAAGTTCCTTTGTTGGCCCATTATTTGAAAAAGGATGCTACATCAGCATAAATTTTAAATATCGTTGACAGCAGATATTTGAGATTTTAATTTTCACACATGGTACTATTAGTGTTTCTTTTCTGATGGAGTTCCTGGTTCCGCGGAACAACATTTAGGAATATCGTCGTTAACATTAAAACTTGGAGGAGGGAATTGCAATTAGACTAAACTACAGGTACTAAATTTATAATCAACCCAAAAAATAATGTCGGCAGTGATACCTGTAGGTTCATATACGAATCCACTGAAACGAGATAACCTAGAAAAAAACCCAAATGCAGAGAAAAAGAAAGTCCAAAGGAAAAACAGTTCACATCATTTATGTAAATTTGAACAAATACAATTTATCGGATACTGTAATTTAAGAAGGAACAAATAGGTTCAGAACTCACCTTTATATTCCATGCCCCACTTGAGCTTACATAATCACAGGCTTGCCGGTCAGATTGTTTGAGAAAGGCTTCAGATTAACTGGTACGGCCTAAAAATTTGTTTTAAAGAAGTTACAAGCAAAGAAACATTAAAAAGTAACACCTATATGCAAGTCTAACCACAATACTAGAGGCCAAAGAAAGCAAAGGCATACCTGCAGTTCATTTTCAACATCACTAGAGAAAGATGCGCCATCACAACACCGTATCTTTACTTTGTTCCAGTTATAGAAATCTGCAATAAGCAACATATATGTCCATTGATAAAGATTTCTCACAATTCGAGGATGTCTAGACATAGAAAATGCGCACAACTTGAAAACAGGTAGAAGTAGAAATGAAGATCAACACTAAAAAGTACACTGTTCAATTAATTGTCAGGGAAATAAGGGTAACTACAAATGATATCCTACGGAAGTTAGAATAATCCAATGAAAGTATGCTAACATCCAAAAATGAAGAGCCCTATTTATCATATCTCAAAGTCGAAAAACAGATGTTTCGAAAGTACGTTGACGATAATTATCGTAGAATCAGCATAGAGAAATTTGGACCCCCCCAAAAGAGTAGAAGATCATAAAAGAAGTAAGCAAGGGAAAAAGTGTGCGAACCAAAGAGTCCAAAACTTTTACGATTACAAAATAATCTACCAAGTCTAATTGTGGTAAGAGAGAACAATTAGTTGGTAGCAGACAACACTAAAAAGGTGCGGCTTTCTTGGCGAAACAACAATCAGATTTATAAAGGGTCAAAATGATCACCATACAAAAGATGGATGCAAAGAAAGAGTCCTTTGGTAATCACATGGCATACTAAAGCTCAACTTCCCAAAAGATGAATAATAAATGTCCCACAAATCTCAAGCAATTTAACAAATATATAAAGATCAAAACACAGGTGGACATGAATAAATTATCATCGAGCCACTACATAAAATATCATGTAATTTACTAGAGCCTCAAGACATAATCTTAACTATAACAGGTGAAGTACAAAACAGGAAAACCATAGATAGCAAGTACAATTACCAGGATTTTGAGATTGCACATTGCTTAAAATGCCATGAAAGGCAATCTGCCGTTCCATGTAGTTTGATGAACCTAATGCTGTCAGTTTACGCAAAGCACATGATTGCAAGCTACGACACCAGCCTCACCCTAAAGCTTAAAAAGGTAAAGAGAATGACAACAAAATCTGGCAATTTTCAATGAAAATACTCATATTTAATCTACAAAAACACCTGTATAACGAGAAAAGAGCCAACAACAGAAATGCTTTAGAAGATTTCATCTTGAGATCAATACTTCAGTTGATCATTATGATAGCAAAAATATACTAAACTTCAAATCAAAGCCACTACAACTTAATGCCACTAACTTCCAAATATCTTTGTTGTACTGGAGAATACAGAAAACTACAGAGAGCAAGAAGAAGCACATCTACTGTACTTTATCCTCTTAATTTCTTTATTCACTGTATATCAAGCACATTAACATAATCATCATTTTCTAATAGATTAAGTTTTTGGAGAATACGTTGTTAAACTGAGAAGCCAAACTGACAAGACGAACAACCAAGAATAATTCTTTGAATAAGTCCAGTATAACTAAATTTCTTCAATCGGGTCCACCATTTTTAAAGTTTCCATCCACCGAGTGTGGATTACATGAATGTAATAGTTAAGTGAGCTTGATGTAAGAAACTTAACACTATGGACTAAATCAAAATCTTATAAAAGTAAATTAATCACAGGGAACTAGGTAATTGGGAAAGTCTAAGTAATGGATCGATGCTATATATGCATCCAGTTCCAAGTACTGATACTGTAATCATCTACCTTTAAATGGAGGAGCCAACTACTGGAGCCCGATCCAAATCCCCTCTGGAGATGGTACCCTGGCGAGCTCCCATCTAAACACACTGCAAAAGCAAAACCCAAACAACTAAGGGCGAAGATAACGACAAACAAAATTCGATAGCAACATGAACACACGAATCAAATCTCACATACACGCGCCCTTCTCTTTCGCGTTCTTAAGGAGGGTGAGATCGACGAGATCGGCGGAGTCTGAGGAGAAGCCCCGCGGCGCCTCATCCTCCCGAGGCCACGAGTTGAGGGTGAGGACGAAAGCGTCGGAGACGACGACGAAGGCTCCGGCGGCTCCGGCGACGGCGGAGGGGCGGCGCCGCTGCCACCAGAGGCGGAGTCGGTGGGCAGCCACGGTTGCAGGATTTAGGGTTTTGGGGAGAAGTGAGAGGACGCAACGAACGCTGGGAAGAGGGTTTTTGGAGAGGAGCACAGTAGGGTTGGGAGGAGCACGGTGGGCTTTTTTTTTTTTTGTGTGTGTGCATGTGTGTGAGTTGGGCTGAGTGGGTGTAGGGAGGGTTTAATAGGATAGCATATTGCTTTTTTAATTTCTGGGTTGGGCTTCATATTTGGGCCTTACTATTTTTTTTTTTCTTAGAAGGTTTTTGATATAATGGGACACTTTTACGCAAGTGTCTCAAAAATGTGTCCCTATAACCTAACTCTGTTGTAGTGACAAAAAAAATTATAGAAAAAAATATATTATTTCCATACTGAAAAAAATAAAAAATAAAGAAAAAGAAAGAAAATGATAAAATTGCACTGCTAAAAAAAAATTACACTGTTTAAAAAAAATACACTGTTTTAATTAATGTTACACTATTTAAGAAAAAAATTACACTTTTTTGAGATAAAATTTACACTTTTTAGATAAAATTACACTATTTAGAATAATATTGCACCATTTATTACTCTTCCTTTTCTTCTTCCTTCTTCCTCCACTTTCCATCATCATCCCCCTCTTTCTCTCTTTTCTCACACTCCCAAAATAATTTTGGACCGGTGCGGTCGAAGCCGGAGGAGGAGGAGCGATCGTAGTCGCGGGAGTCAAAGAGGTAAACGGGGAGGAGGGAGAAGGAGGCGCGGAGCGGTGGTGGGCGGGCGCAGGGGGCGCGGCGAGCGCAGGGGGCGGGGGCGTGGGCGCGGGCGCGGGTGCGGGTGCGGGTGCGGGGGCGGGGCGCAGGGGGCGCAGGGGATAAATAGAAGCTTGTTTACCTCTTTTGGACAGGAGTTCGAAATTGGATTAAATTCTTTTTTTTTTTTTTTCAGGTAAGCGGACGTTAACCATATAAAGTTAATAAATTTATTGAGACCTCTCAAGCATTTGACGTTTTGAACCGGCATCCTAATTTTTTACTTTTTTTTAATGAAAACATCTTAACCTTTGATTTTCTAGAATTAAGTACTTTTTTACTTATCAGCAAATAAAATTAAATAAATTAATAATTAATAACTAATTAATAACTAATGTGATTATTAAATTTAACAAAGTTTTTAAGGATAAAAATTTAAATTAAAAATAAATTAAAAGCTAAAGTGTCTAAAAAAGAAAAATTAAAAAAGAGCAGATTTAAAAACGCTAATAAGAGAAGGGTATTCATGCACTTTAAGCAAGCGAAAGCGAGAAATTCGATTAGTATCTTACACCCGCATCTTAGAATTCATAAATATTTAAATAATTTTTAATAAAAATCAAAAATATTTGATCTGACAAGTATAAAATTAATAGTCTTTGAATGAAGTAAATGTAAGACATATACTTTATTTTAGAGTATACCAGTAGTATTGCTCAGCAAAAGCAAGTGCTTTCAGTCGCTTTACTGAATGGTCGGCTGGTTTTACACGCGGCACGCATCCAGCGGATGGTGTCCACCAAAATATTTTCCCACATGAAATTCATGCAAATTAACAGAAACCTTAGTTTGAAAAAACTATGTAGTTATTGACCTCCTGATGCATATATATATATATGTACACACGTAGATACATTGATAGCCTAACAATTAAGCGTAAAGAAACACAACACCACCATAGTAAACTCAAACAGTTCACAACCTTATAAGAAAAGAAAACCTAACGCTTTCCATGGCGACAAACTTGGCTTCCCGGGAGTTCTCCTCAGCCTTCGCCGAAGACAGCTGCGGTTCGCTCTTCGACGAGCAGCGGTGGCTCCACTACATCCGTTGTAGTTTCAGTAAGGAGACCATAGATGACCTCAAGTTCGTCGCGAAGGTCTTCGACGTGCCGAAGATCCTCCGTGCCGTCAAGCCGGAGGACTACGTGCCCCACCTGTTTGCCTTCGGCCCCTACCACCAACACCGGCGCGAGTTCCGCGACATGGAGCGGTACAAGCTCGCAGCCGCGAGGAGGGTCGAGAAGTCGTTCAAAGACGGCGCCAAATTCGGCGATCTCGTCGAGCAGTTTGTCGAAATCAGAGATGAGATCCGCGCTTTCTATCACAGGTTTGAAAAAAACTTTTCCCTCCTTCACGTTTGAAGTTATCCAGTAATTAAAACAAACGAAGGGCGCATTTTGCATTCGCATGCAATGCATGCAGCGAAATATGAAATTTTTTTTGTAATAAGACTTAGTTGGTACCCAATGTCCCAACTAAGTTTTGTAGTTACAGACCATTCCTAGCGCAAGTAACGAAGTGTTTGATGTAAGATTGGTCATCTAGCTAGCTATTCGCGAGCCAGCTCATGTTTGACCCAAAATGAGTGACTCGATATTTATCGCTCGTTTAATAAACGAGCCAAATATGAGCTGAGGTCAGTTCGCTCGTGTTCAGCTCGAATATAAAAAATAATGTAATAAAATCTGCGGGTCAAAAGAAATGGAAGAATACAGAAAGTAGAAGAGAGATGCATGGGCTATTTGCAATTATACGATGTTTGGTTGCAAATTGCGACTAATTTGGACGTAATTCTAACTGCTGCAGTTGGTACTTCTCATGCAGTTCTGACTACAATAGTTGAATTCAAATATATTAAATCAAGCATTGAATTTAAATCTGGATATAGTCACAATCGTAGTGTAGTTGCAATCAAACAGTTAGATTACTTTATAAAACTATCTGCATACAAAATTTAGAGATAAAATTATTAAAATAATTTAAATAAATTAATAAAATGATAGAAGAGTTAGGGATGTTGGAGGGTCAGAGAGACATGTGTCGCTTCCACACCACTTTTTTAATAGAATAGAATAGAAAAAAAAAATAGATAACCGGTTTCCTCTAAAACATTAAACTCCTGTTAATTTTTTTTCTTTTTATTTTTCTTAGAAAAATCATTAATTCCTTCGGGATGTGATCAGGGTTCGGCAAACCTGTACATACCCTATATACCTGACCTGTAGTTATGGTTTTTTATGTACATCATATTTCAATGCTAATTAATTGCAGTTTTAATCTTCTGCTGTCCAGAAATATTGATTTCAGTGATGAGACGCTGGCGTGGATGATGGCGATCGACGCGTGCTTCTTGTTCGAATTCCTGCAAAACTATCACCACGCAGAGGAAGAAGGAAAGGCTCCTATTAACACCGCGAGAAATTGGGGGAACACCGTTGTTAGGGACATCATGATGCTCGAGAATCAGATCCCGCTCACTCTCTTAACAAAGACATCAAAGCTAATCAAATGCGCATCTAAAGATTCTTCAAATGAGTTGTCACTAGCCTTCGATAGATTTATCAAAGAGGTCTCTCCGTTCAAGATCACGGGCAGTATCGATGACGATACTGCTAAGCACGGGCATCTACTCGAACTCCTCTACTATGCTCTCGTCCCCACGTCGGAAGCCTCCCTTGATCAAACCGAGATAGATGTTCCGAATGAGCTCTACAAAAACCTCGCGGAAGAGGTCAAGGATGCAAATGAGGTGAAAAAAGCCTTCGAAGAGGTCGCAAATCTAAACATTGGTCCGATTCGATTCCTCAAGAAAACCCTAGCTAGTGTTCGGAGGATGCTTATGAGGAAGTTACCGTTGCTTACGGTCGTAGCTGCCTTGATTGAGGAGATAATCTCTCAAACAAACGTCAAGTCCGAGTTGGCCGACGGAACTCTAATTGACAATATCATTAGATCGCCTTTGGTAGATCAGATTATGATTCCTAGTGTCAGTGAGCTCGCCAGTGCCGGTGTAAAATTTGTCCCCGCGCAGGAGAAGGGGATGAATGGGATTAATTTTGACGCTCTAACTGGAGTTTTTACTCTGCCAGTCATCACATTAGATGCCAACAGCGAAGTTATACTAAAGAATTTGGTAGCATACGAGGCTTCAGCAATGTCGAAAGGGCAGTTGTTTCTAGCGCGGTACACAGAACTGATGAATGGAATTATAGACACCACCGAAGACGTGCAGATACTCAGGGAAAGCAAGATCATATGGAATCACTTGAAGAGCGATAAGCAAGTGGCGGATCTGTGGAACGGGATGAGCCGATCGATTCGACTTACGAGCGTGCCGAAGCTCGACCACGTGATCAAGGAAGTGAACATGCACCATAGCAGCAAGTTGAAGGTGAAGGTCAACAAGTTTCTCAAGAAATATGTGTTCAAGTCATGGAAGATCCTCACTCTGTTAGCAGCCGTTATCCTTCTGGGCATGACCGCATTGCAGGCCTTCTGCTCCGTGTATACTTGTAATCGATGGTTTGAGGCAATAGAATCTCCGCCATTATAGGACAACAATAGAATAAATTTATGCATCTAAATTATGTCCTCCTTCTAATATTATTTTTGTATTAATTAAGGTTTAATCTTATGGTTTCATAACTAATCTTGTAATTTGCTGAATCATAATTCATGTTTGATTATTATATCAAAGCCCAATTTCTTATAAGAATACTTGCCTAAATTCTGATTGTGATCGATAGCTTATATTCCGTAAGTTGATGAATGATGCGGGAGGTGTTGAATATTATAGTGTTGTGATTAAACTAGCCCCTGCACCACCAATTTTTTTTTAACTTCAAAACCACATAAACCCTTCTATGTAGATTTGAAGTGATTAATATGCACGTAAAGGATAGAGAAAGAAAAGATGAGAAGAAATTGTATGAGGGGGCAATTTCCGTATAAGATATGAAATTAAGAATATGATATTTTTTTTTTTTATTTGAACTGGACGGCTGGCCGACTACTAATAGTGTGAGATTTAAAGGGACTAAGTTGATTTCCTCTTGTTTTTATGTTGAAACATAAAACGCAACACGCAATATATTCAGAACGTACGTTACCTACAAATAGATGTTAAATAATATGTTATAATACTGAATTTATAAGGAACTATTTAATTATTGTGAATTGGTTAATCTGACTTGCATTTATAAGCATGCACAATAACAACTACGTACTTGCGGCAAATTTGTCATTTAAGTAGTTGGCGGAAGTGGCAGAAGGAGACGATACCTAAATACTGATAGGCATCTGAACATTTATATTTAGCATTCAGATAGCCTAAATTTTCTCAACTAATTAAATAGGCCATTTCCTAAAGCAAACTAACAAATTATATAGTCATTTTAATCGGATGTCGTTCACATAATCTCGCAAGACTATAAAATATGAATACTTATTTTTTCTCTTTTCAATTTTTATAATTAAGCACAATGACCGAGACATAGGCTATACCGCACTTTTACTTTTATTACTTTTTGTGTTTTAGAAGTCAGCAAGTAGACTATAAATTTTCTTTCGTGAAAACAACTTGTGGGGAAATGTTCTGCGTACCTGCGCACGGGTGTAAAGCGGACTAGGACTAGTCTAGCACGGGCATTATCGTGATGTGTGCATGCAATATGGCAGGGCCTACGATTGGTATAGAAATAATTTAAAAATATTATAATCGATGATGTGATAATAATTAAAATATTATATTATTCTTATATATCAAAATTCGTCAATATTTAGGCAGTTAAATTAGGTTGCGTTATTTATATATGTTCTATAGAACTAATATTGGATAATTACACAAATAAGATTAAAAAATTAAAAATATTAAAAAATAAAATAAAGATAACTCGGCCCCATCATAAAATGGCACAACCAAAACTAGTCCACACCATAAGTCCCACATTACACTCCAAAATTCCAGCATAAGAGGAGATGGAAAAAAGAGAATTGTTAATTCCTTAAACCACCCAAACATGCATGGGCACGTGAAACGCTACGTGCTCCCCTGTGAAATAAGGGGCTGCTTGTGCAAAATTTTTAAAAAATAATTTTTACATAATTAATTTTTCGTTTGAAAAATTAATTCTAGTTAAAAGCTGTAGATGGTTTGGTTGAATCTATCAGAAATGCAATTTTTCTAAAATAATTTTATAAAATGACAAAAGAATTTATTGTTACCAAATAATAATTTTTTTACTAAACTTTATTTTAAAGACTTGAATTCAAATTTTGAATTTTACTTTAAAATTTTAAATTTTTAATTTAAAATATGAACTGAAATTTAAAATTTGTTATTGAATTTAAATTCTAAATTTAAAATTTAAAAAAAAAAAATAAAAAATATAAATTTTAAATTTTAAATTTTAAATTTTAAATTTTAAATTTCATTTAAATTTAATTTAAATTTTGACATCTTAAATTTTTAATTTTTAATTTTTAATTTTTTTAAATTTTAATTTTTAAATTTTAATTTTTTAATTTTTAATTTTTTAATTTAAAATTTTTTAATTTAAAATTTTTTAATTTAAAATTTTTAAATTTAAAATTTAAAATCTAAATTTGCGTATTAAAATTTAAATTAAATTGAAATTTATGCGTCCGATGGTTTAAGGCGATGTGGCACCTTAATAGCAACCACATCATCGTTTATCGCGCTACGGCATAATTACTATATATTATTACTAATATATATATCAGACTTAAATGTAATAATTTATAAAATTCAAACTAAAAATACAAGAAAAATTTGAGGACCAAAATATTATGCTGCTCAAAGTTTGAGGAGCAAAGTTGCAATTTGGCCGAAGAGATTAATATGTGACTGGGGACAAAACTTTTGTGGATGGGCCCCCATTCAGTAACCGAACAAAATGTTAACACGCATGACGAGACCCTCAAGTATTCGACATTTGAAATGGGCCCTTTAAATTTTTTTTTGAGACCCTTTACTTTTAAATATTTTTTAATTTGATTTTCTATACTTAGTTTAGTTTAAAATTTTATCAAAATTTTAATCAAGTTATTAGTTATTAGCCGTTAATCAATCTAATTTCATCAACTCCTTTGCAATGTTTTTGACTTAGAAATTTTTTTAGTAAAATATTATTTATCACTTGATCAAAACGCATTGTAAATTAACCAGTCATAACAATAAAAATATTTGGTTTGAAAACGGTCTAGATGGACGCTGCCTAGCAAAGTAGGGACAAAAATTTATTGGCGAGGCAACCCAGGACATCCATTTGGGGTTACCTCCCCAATGGGAAAAATTCTAGAATGTACCGTGTATATAGGTGACGTGGCGTCCCAAACCAATCAAATGTCTTTTTTTCGAAATATATGTCCCATCATAATTATAAAAAAATATTTTTATTGTACTTTTTTTGAAAAGAAGAGATGTGATTGACTTGTTATTAATGACGTGGTGCAAGCGTGACACAATAGACTTCTTACCACCCACTGCTCTTCCAAAATTAGGAGAGCAGCAAAAATTATTTGGTGCATCCGGTGCACTTACACTTGATGCACCATATACTCGTAAGTTTTATATTTTAACTTTTGAGGGTTTAAGGTTCAGGATTTTAGCATTTTTTTAAATTATTTATTTTAATTTTATAGTGCACCATCCTAAAACTCTTAAAAAACTTTAAATCCTAAATCCTAAACCTTAAATCTTAAGTATTAAACCCCCAATTTTAAATCCCAATTCTAAAAAATTAAAATAAAAAATTTACAAGTATATGATTCACCCGATGCATGTGCACCAGGTCCACCCAATATCGCTCATTGCTCTTCCAGTATTTGGAGAGCCGCGGGCAGCACCCATCGGAAGGGGCGGAAACGAGCCGTGCTTGAGCGAGCTTATCTCAGCTCAAGCTTGGCTTGAAATTAATTTCGAGCGTAAATTCAGGCTCAAACTCCGCTTGAAATTAATTCGAGCCGAGCTCGAGCGAGCCTAACTTCGAATCGAGCGAGCTCGAGCCCTTAACGAGCTGCTTGAAATTCTTACATCATGCAATTTATAGTTTAATTTTTATAAATATTATTTAAAATTTGATACAAAAGTATGTATAATAGTTCAACCTACAAAATAAATAAATGAAATACGGTATTATAATATTAAAAAATAATAATTAGGGGAAGCGTGAAAGAGATGGGGAGAGAGAGTAATTAGAGTAGGGTTTTGATATTTTAGTTTTGTGTGCCAACAAATATGCCCAATAACTTAAACTCTATATACATATAATTAATATACATAATATATATATATATATATATATATATAATTAAAATATATATATATTATATATAATTATATAGATATATGTATTTATAAATATTTTTTTTATTATATATATATATATATATATATATATATATATATATATATATATATATATATATATATATATATATATATATATATATAGAGTAGGGCTGCTGTGCTCTTAAGAGCACAGCAGCCCTTGTGCTATAAAGGTCTCCACCCTCCATCTTTGTAGATGGAGGGCTGAGATTTAAAGGGGATCAAAGATGGATCTCCTGTTAAAGGACCGTTACATTTAACAGAGGCCCACCTTTCTCTCTTCTTTTTTCTTTTTTTTCTTTTTTTTGCTTTTGTCTTTTCCTGCTTCTTCTCCTCTCCTCCCCATTCTCTCGCCCTCTTGCTCTTCTCCCTCTCCTGTGAGCAGCCACCCCTGTTGATCCGTTCGTCGCTGCCGGAGAAGAAATCGCCCTCCGAAGGTACGCCTCTCCGCTCCACCCCATTCTCTCTACCGCTCCCTTCCTCTACCCCCCACCCCGGTTTGCCCCCTCGCAGCCCCGCGGCTCGCGGCACCCCCCGCCATGACCGTAGGCAGCCGCCGCCCCCCCTCCCCCCAGTCGTGGGCTGTGGGTTGGGGGGTGCCGCCTGCGGGCGGCCGCGCGGGGAGGTCGCGGGCTGTGGGTTGGGGGTGCCGCCTGCGGGCGGGCGCAGCGGTGGTCGCGAGCTGTGGTTGGGGGGTGTCGCATGTGGGTGGTCGCACCCCCCCCCCCCCCCCCCCCCCCCACCCCGGCAGGAAGTTATTAAAAAAAGGCCAAAGAAAGGGGAAAAAAAACTGCATGTAGTTTTTTTTGCTGCAATTTTTTTCTAGTTAATATGCTGTCTAATAAATCTGTAACTGAGCTTGCAGCCTCCCCACTCCCCTTCCCTTTCCCCAGAAAAAAAAGCTCAGTTTATTATTACTTATTGATTGATTAGTTTATATATATATTATTGTAGATGGAAATTGGCAATACGCCGGAGTCAGATAATCAGTTCGAGAATATGCCCGATGAAGGTGCCTCTAAGATTGGTTCGACATCTACTATTTTTGGTACCGGTAATACTCAAACCACCATTGATACTTTCGACACCGAAAATGAGATTCAATGGAATCATGAACTGAAAATTATTGATTCTGATGGGGAAAATGAAACTCGACGTGATAACAATTGAAGACGAACAGACAATCAATGAGCCATATATTGGAATGGAGTTTGGTAGTGCTGATGAAGATACTTTGGATATTTTGTTTCCAACGTTTGAATGCTCCATTTGAATGTGTAATGCACTTTGGATGTTCAAATATTATATTTTAGATGTTTAGTGTATTTGTTTGGATGTTGTAATTTATTTGGAATGGTGGAAGTGATGTTGTGTCTTTTTTGAATGTTGTATTTTAGATGTTGTACATTGTGATGTTTAAGATACTTTGGATATTTTGTTTCCAACGTTTGAATGCTCAAATTGAATGTGTAATGCACTTTGGATGTTCAAATATTGTATTTTGGATATTTTGTTTCTAATGTTGAATGCTCAAAATACTTTGGATATTTTGTTTCTAATGTTGAATGTGCAATGCACTTTTATTGTTCAAATATTATATTTTAGATGTTAAATGTAGTTGTTTGGATGTTGTAATTAGATGTTCATTTGATCATAAAAAAAATAGAGAGAAAATTTACAACATTCACCTATAAAAGTTCTTACATGACATCTAGAATTAAATAAAGCTCTAACACATTCATATAGAAAAGTTCATTTGATCGTAAAGAAATAAAGAGGAAACTTACAAAATTCATCTATAAAAGTTCTTACATGACATCTAAAAATTAAATAAAGCTTTAACAATTAACAAACAAAGTAAGAATAAAAAAAAAATACATCTTCTTCTCATAATCCCCTTTGTCTGTATTAATCCTTGCCGATAGTTCTTCGAATTTGGCTTTCAAGATCTGAATTTCTTCGTGCATCTCATTCACTTGCTCCAATAGCAGTTGCTTTGAAGATATCTCTGATGTTACTTTCGATGTGTGATCAAAAAATTTATCAGCTTTTGAATAACTTGAGCTACCAATTTCAGAGGTATCTTTATCTTTTAGATCACGCCACATGAAAAAATCACAATAATTTTCGGAGATCTTTCCATACTTTCGACATCCAAAAAATTCTTTTTCCTTTGCTTTTAGGTTGTTGTGAAACTCGAATAACAGCCGGCTCATTACAATTACAACGAACGACTTTACTTTCACCAAAACTTTTTCTCAACAAATCCATCTAATGAAATACTTATTTCCAATATCCTGCATGCAAATAGCTGTTAGTCAGTATATTAAGTTAAAAAATTTACAAAAAATTCATAACTTTTTTTTTTAGTTTTGGAAGAAGGTAGCTTCATGCAGATTTTTTTGGCTTTTTTGTTGTGTGTGTGGTTGATCGCGAAGCTACCGCCCCCGTCCCGTTCACAGGGATGGGGGGAGGGAGGGGGGCCCTGCGCACACCCTCGCGGCCACCCCGGCGACACAGCCACCCCACCCCCCCATATATATATATATCCCCCCCCCCCCCCTGCGCGGCCGCCCGCAGGCAGCACCCCCCAACCCACACCCACAGCCCGCGACCGGGGGGGGGGGGGGAGGGAGGGCGGCGGCTGCCTGCGGTCATGGCGGGGGGTGCGGGGGGGTGCCGCGAGCCGCGGGGCTGCGAGGGGGCGAACCGGGGTGGGGGTAGATGTGGGGGGCTGCGGCCGCCCGCAGGCGGCACCCTCCAACCCACAGCCCGCGACCACCCCTGCGACCGCCCGCAGGCGTCACCACCCAACCCACAGCGCGCGATCGAGGGGGGGGGCGGCTGCCTGCGGTCATGGCGGGGGGTGCCGCGAGCCGCGGGGCTGCGAGGGGGCAAACCGAGGTGGGGGGTAGAGGAAGGGAGCGGGAGAGAGAATGGGGTGGAGCGGAGGGGCGTACCTTCGGAGGGCGATTTCTTCTCCGGCAGCGACGAACGGATCAACAGGGGTGGCTGCTCACAGGAGAGGGAGAAGAGCAAGAGGGCGAGAGAATGAGGAGGAAAGGAGAAGAAGCGGGAAAAGACAAAAGCAAAAAAAAAGAAAAAAAAAAAAGAAGAGAGAAAGGTGGGCCTCTGTTAAATGTAACGGTCCTTTAACAGGGGATCCATCTTTGATCCCCTTTAAATCTCAGCCCTCCATCTATAAAGATGGAGGGTGGAGACCTTTATAGCACAAGGGCTGCTGTGCTCTTAAGAGCACAGCAGCCCTACTCATACTCTATATATATATATATATATATATATATATATATATATTCGAGCTTTTCAAGCCTAATTCGAGCGAGCCCAATAATACTCAAGCTCGGCTTGAAATATATTTCGAGTTTTATTTTCTGTTCAAGCTCGGCTCATTTAATTTTGACTCGAGCTCGAGCGAGCCGAATACCGAGCTGAACGTGAGCCGAACACGAGCCGGCTCGCTCATTTGCCAGCCGTAACCCCAAATGGATATCTTACAATTGCGTTCCTAAAAAAATTTTGTCCGCGAAGCAATAAATGGAGACCTCCCCTCTGTTATAAATTGAGGTATAAGCGGGGATTAAATCAATTTTGCGTTTGGATGAAAAGTAAATTTTTCTCGGGAATAAGGAAAATAGTGTTTGGATGGTTTTATTGGAATTGCGAGTATAAGAATAATTATAATTTTAAACAATAAAATTATTGTATTTTAGATGTTCAAATATTGTATTTTAGATGTTTAGTGTATTTGTTTGGATGTTGTAATTTATTTGGAATGGTGGAAGTGATGTTGTGTCTTTTTTGAATGTTGTATTTTAGATGTTGTACATTGTGATGTTTAAGATACTTTGGATATTTTGTTTCCAACGTTTGAATGCTCAAATTGAATGTGTAATGCACTTTGGATGTTCAAATATTGTATTTTGGATATTTTGTTTCTAATGTTGAATGCTCAAAATACTTTGGATATTTTGTTTCTAATGTTGAATGTGCAATGCACTTTTATTGTTCAAATATTATATTTTAGATGTTAAATGTAGTTGTTTGGATGTTGTAATTAGATGTTCATTTGATCATAAAAAAATAGAGAGAAAATTTACAACATTCACCTATAAAAGTTCTTACATGACATCTAGAATTAAATAAAGCTCTAACACATTCATATAGAAAAGTTTATTTGATCGTAAAGAAATAAAGAGGAAACTTACAAAATTCATCTATAAAAGTTCTTACATGACATCTAAAAATTAAATAAAGCTTTAACAATTAACAAACAAAGTAAGAATAAAAAAAAAATGCATCTTCTTCTCATAATCCCCTTTGTCTGTATTAATCCTTGCCGATAGTTCTTCGAATTTGGCTTTCAAGATCTGAATTTCTTCGTGCATCTCATTCACTTGCTCCAATAGCAGTTGCTTTGAAGATATCTCTGATGTTACTTTCGATGTGTGATCAAAAAATTTATCAGCTTTTGAATAACTTGAGCTACCAATTTCAGAGGTATCTTTATCTTTTAGATCACGCCACATGAAAAAATCACAATAATTTTCGGAGATCTTTCCATACTTTCGACATCCAAAAAATTCTTTTTCCTTTGCTTTTAGGTTGTTGTGAAACTCGAATAACAACCGGCTCATTACAATTACAACGAACGACTTTACTTTCACCAAAACTTTTTCTCAACAAATCCATCTAATGAAATACTTATTTCCAATATCCTGCATGCAAATAGCTGTTAGTCAGTATATTAAGTTAAAAAATTTACAAAAAATTCATAACTTTTTTTATAGTTTTGGAAGAAGGTAGCTTCATGCAGATTTTTTTGGCTTTTTTGTTGTGTGTGTGGTTGATCGCGAAGCTACCGCCCCCGTCCCGTTCACAGGGATGGGGGGAGGGAGGGGGGCCCTGCGCACACCCTCCCGGCGACACAGCCACCCCACCCCCCCATATATATATATATATATACCCCCCCCCCCCCCCCCCCCCCTGCGCGGCCGCCCGCAGGCAGCACCCCCCACCCCCCAGCCCGCGACCGGGGGGAGGGAGGGCGGCGGCTGCCTGCGGTCATGGCGGGGGCGGGTGCGGGGGGGTGCCGCGAGCCGCGGGGCTGCGAGGGGGCGAACCGGGGTGGGGGTAGATGTGGGGGGCTGCGGCCGCCCGCAGGCGGCACCCTCCAACCCACAGCCCGCGACCACCCCTGCGACCGCCCGCAGGCGTCACCCCCCAACCCACAGCGCGCGATCGAGGGGGGGGGGCGGCTGCCTGCGGTCATGGCGGGGGGTGCCGCGAGCCGCGGGGCTGCGAGGGGGCAAACCGAGGTGGGGGGTAGAGGAAGGGAGCGGGAGAGAGAATGGGGTGGAGCGGAGGGGCGTACCTTCGGAGGGCGATTTCTTCTCCGGCAGCGACGAACGGATCAACAGGGGTGGCTGCTCACAGGAGAGGGAGAAGAGCAAGAGGGCGAGAGAATGAGGAGGAGAGGAGAAGAAGCGGGAAAAGACAAAACAAAAAAAAAAATAAAAAAAAAAAAAGAAGAGAGAAAGGTGGGCCTCTGTTAAATGTAACGGTCCTTTAACAGGGGATCCATCTTTGATCCCCTTTAAATCTCAGCCCTCCATCTATAAAGATGGAGGGTGGAGACCTTTATAGCACAAGGGCTGCTGTGCTCTTAAGAGCACAGCAGCCCTACTCATACTCTATATATATATATATATATATATATATATATATATATATATATATATATATATATATTCGAGCTTTTCAAGCCTAATTCGAGCGAGCCCAATAATACTCAAGCTCGGCTTGAAATATATTTCGAGTTTTATTTTCTGTTCAAGCTCGGCTCATTTAATTTTGACTCGAGCTCGAGCGAGCCGAATACCGAGCTGAACGTGAGCCGAACACGAGCCGGCTCGCTCATTTGCCAGCCGTAACCCCAAATGGATATCTTACAATTGCGTTCCTAAAAAAATTTTGTCCGCGAAGCAATAAATGGAGACCTCCCCTCTGTTATAAATTGAGGTATAAGCGGGGATTAAATCAATTTTGCGTTTGGATGAAAAGTAAATTTTTCTCGGGAATAAGGAAAATAGTGTTTGGATGGTTTTATTGGAATTGCGAGTATAAGAATAATTATAATTTTAAACAATAATATTTTATCTAATTAATTAAGACGAAATATTAATTAAGTAATAATTTAACTTATTTAATCTACTAAATAATTATGAATATTGCTAAAAACCCTTAATATTAATAAATAAATTAATTGGTAATTAATAATTTAATTAATTACAAATAATTTAATAAAATAATAAATTAATAAATAAATTAGTTAATAATAGTGAGATGATTAATTAAGAAAAATAATTAAATTACTCAAAATATTAATTAACTAAACAATATAATTAATTATTTAATTAGTAAATTAATTATAATAATGAATTAATTACTCAAAAAATTAATTAAAATATTTATTAAAGTAATAAATTAAATAGTTAATTAATTATCTAGTTAATTAGTAAATAAATAAATATATAAATTATTAATTAAATAATATTTATTATAAATCTAGCTTGGATATTTTATTCTTTTATTATTAATTAAATATATTATGTTTATATAATTTATATTTAAATAAATCTATAATCTTAATTAAATTTAGAATTAAGCTTGGAATAGCGCTATTCCGTCAAAACGATGGAATAGTTTATCCCAGCTATTCCGGAATAACCGAGAATAACGAAGTTTGACCGGGATAAAATATCCCGGCCAAACTTCGTTTCGTTTGGCGGAATAGCGGGGATAACTTCGTTATCCCCGCTTTAACCCCCGAACCAAACGGGGCCTAAAAGCTTGAGCTGATAGAGAACGGTGTTTAAATATTGTTATATTTAACACTCTCCCTCATGTCTGGGTTCGAGACTCCCCGCTTTAACCCCCGAACCAAACGGGGCCTAAAAGCTTGAGCTGATAGAGAACGGTGTTTAAATATTGTTATATTTAACACTCTCCCTCATGTCTGGGTTCGAGACTTTTTGTAGGCCTATGACGTAGACTTGAATTAAATAGGAGAAAATTAATAATGCTAGGAGAGACTTTTTGTAGGCCTATGACGTAGACTTGAATTAAATAGGAGAAAATTAATAATGCTAGGAGTCTGGTGTGACTCGAACTCAGGACCTTTCGCTTTGATATCATGTAAAACAATACGAAACAACCGTTATTCTCTAAAGCTTGAGCTAATAAAGAACGATTTTAAATATTTTTATATTTGACACCCTCAACCATTAGCCATTTTGAAGTTGACCCTTTAATTTTGGTTTGAGACCTTTTATCTTTTACTGTTTTTTATTTGTACTTCCATACTTTAGTTAAAAGTTTTATCAAATTTAATAACTATATTAATTGTTAGTCGTTAATTAATCTAATTTTATCAACTCCTTTGCAACATCTTTTGACTTACCATTTTTTTTCCTAATAAGATGTCATCTATCACTTGGTCAGAATGCATTGCAATTAAATAGCAATCTAGCTCGTAGTTTGCAAGGCAGCTCACATTCAGCTCGAAATGAGCTCAAATTGAATCGCTCATTTAATAAATGAGTCGAAAAGCGAACGAGATTTTCTAGCTCAATATCTTAACAAGCTGAACACGAATTGGGATCAGCTTACTTGTATTCGGTTCGATAGAGTCTGAATACACATATTTTATACTAGTATGCATGCGTGAACTCGTACTTTACAAGTTGATTTGTCTATGGGTTGGATTTTGATTTTCATTAATATTTAAGTTGAACCTAATGTTTTTTTTATTTTAATGTAATGTAAAACTAAAATTTTCATGTGAAAAGATAATAATTTTTTAAATTAATCAATTTGATATTTAAACTTCAAACTCTAAACAATTCAAGCTATAAAAGAGCAAGCTCGCCCGATAAACTATACGAGCTAACGAGCCAAACATGAGCTAGCTTGTTAAATTGCAATCTAGTCACGAGCTAGGTTTTCTAGCTAGTCACGAGCTTATGCTGAACACGAGCTAGCCTTTAATAATTTCAAACCGATCTCGAGCTGTGTGAGGATTGAGATTTTTACGGTGTAATTTGGTACTTCTCAGTGGTGTTTTTATAGGTATTTTAATTTTAAAATTATTGATTTAATTCCGGCGATAATCGAGTTATTAGTAAAGGAGTATAGTGACGGGTACTATTCACTTAAATGAATAGTAACCTGCGTTTTATTTTGAGGCATCGGCTTGAGGATGACTTCGGACGTGAATCGGACACTGTTTCGGATGACCCAATAGGTCGTTTACGATGGTCCAGCTGTGCCGAAAATGATGGCACTGTTCGATTTTACGTTCAACGCACGATTTTTGAGAAAATATACTTTTATCGCAGATTGGCCTTTTATTACTTGATGTTTTTGCTTTTTAGAACTTTCCGATGCTCTGTTTTGCATGAAAATCTATGGGATGGTGCCACTAGGCAAAATACACGCACTGATGAGTTTTCAGTAAGAAACTCTAAGATTGGAGGCTAAATTGCAATTTTTGCAAAGTGCAAATTTGGAGCACTTTGCGAAGGAGTTAACATTTTATGTGAAAAATTTTACAGTTTTGGCGAGTGGAGGGATCTATATGAAAGTAGACTTAGAGAGAATCGTATGTCTCAAATTTCTCAGAATTCGGGGATGTGTTTGCTAAATGGCACATGTACGAAATCTAAGAGAGAAGTGGAGATCGAGAGGTCTTTCGAAGAGAACACTATACTTCGTGTACCAAAATGCATCAATTGGTATCAAAAGGCGCACAAAATGCGCGTGCTGGTGGAGACTATTAAGAAAATGTTATTGTGAGGGACCCTACTGCATATTTCTCCTAAACATACACACACACACACACACACACACACACACACACACATATGTGGTAATTGGCTAGGAGAATGATGCCCTAGGGAACCCTAACTCTTATTGTTCCCTCTCCTCTCTCCCTCAGCCGCCGCCGGCGATCTTTTTGGGCGGCGGGGAGCCCTTGGCCAAAGTTCTCTCTCTTCCCCTCTCTCTCTGTCAACCCCTCGGGCTCCCTCTCATCCTTGGAACCGAGTCCTTTGTCGTCGCCGGCCGTTGCACCTCTGGGGTCCCTCATGTCAGGGCCAAGTCTCCTGAGACAACGCCGGCCATCCTTGGCCGTACAGAAGCAAGGGGGAGGAGTTAAATGCCCTGGTGCACACTGGTAATTGAGACGTCGCTCCCTGGAGGACTTTTGGCTCAGTGGACAACTTGCCCCAATGCACTTCTCGGTGTTCGGATTCTATCCGGACAACGAGCATGGTGTCCAGCACGTTGAGACCTTCTGGACTGCACCTTCGTTCGGATTCCAAAGTCGCAGAATCGGTGGTATGACTTTTAAACACTGCATTATTATGTTATTTATCGCGCGCCGGGTGTTCCGTGGAATGCCGCAATGATGCTTTTTGTGTCGTGGCTGTCCCGAACAGCATGGTCCAGGTCTAGGATGTTTGAAATTGATGTTCAAGGCTTGGGAATCCCTAAACTTAGATTTCGTGGCATTCGGCACAATAAATGATGGTTTAGGTGTGCATTGTGTGTGATTTTGGCTCTATTTTCATGGAGCAGGTTCAGCTGCTGGTTGCAGCAGTAGGAAAGCCTGGTTGGCTTGTTGAGACCTTGCTGGTGCGAAGCACAGACCAGCGATGGACCCAAGGTGGGTTCCGAAGCCAAAATCGATGATTTTCGGGAACCCGGTACGGTGGATTTTGGGGATTTCGCACCCGGATCACACCACTCAGCGTGCATCTGTCCCAACACCCAAAAGTGAGTGTGCTGGGACAGCGAGGATGGTCAAATGAATTTCAGAGTGTTTCGGAACACTTCAGGGCTAATCCGGACCCCAAAATACAAAATCTGGCGGTTTCGGGCGCGGTTTCGTGTTGCGCAAGTTGCTGCTATTTGCAGCGGTGTTGTAGCTTTATTGGCTGATTTTAGATTGAGGTTTGACACCTCTGGTCGCAGCATGAGGACTGTGGGTGGTTCCAGTGCCGAAATGGTCATTTCGGGAGCCAAATTAGTGATTTTCGGGATCTCGGTTTTCTATTTTCGTGCACATTTCATGCGGCAGCCCCAACGGCAAAAGATTGGTGTTTTGGGATAGCGGATAGGGTGGGTTATGTAGTTGTCTTGTTTCGGGACACCTCCTGAATTGGGATTGCATTCCGATGAGTCGATGCGACAATCAGGTGATCTTTCGGTGACCGTTGAACGGGATCCGAAAATCCGGTTGTTCGCCTGTTTGTACTCATATAGAATCATAAGCTTATGTAATTACCGGGTTTGAGCTAATTACGGTTTCGGATGGGACTTTGCATAGGTCCGGGTGATAGCGGGAAGCATCTGCAGAGGGTCGACGACCCGGATATTTCATACAGTATAGGTGGATACTTCGATCCGAAGTCGGTAAAGTAGTGCCTCCTCGATGATTTCTGCCCCCGTTACCTCCTTTCATTTACTTGATACTGGTTGAGCGTTCGTACACCACTTGACTTCGTAGTTAGTTACTTTACACTTACTCTTATCTCATATTATCATGATTTAGTGGTAGAGCGGTGTTCCTTTGGGATTGAGTTATCTATTGTATGATTATAGTAGATGACCTTAACATTAGTGACCTTATGGTCGGTGACATTCTTAGTTATCTATTACATAACTTGATATTTGTTGACCTTGTGGTCGGTGACACTTCCTGTGATATACTCCATGATATTAATTGACCTTATGGTGGGTGACATTTCCTATGATGCATTCATGGCATTAATTGACCTTATGGTCGGTGACACTTCCTGCGATATATTTCGTGCCATTAGTTGACCTTATAGTCGGTGACACTTCCTGCAATATATTCCGTGACATTAGTTGACTTTATGGTCGGTGATATTTCCTATGTTATATTTCATGATATTAGTTGACCTTATGGTCGGTGATACTCTGGGTTATTTATCACATGACTTACATTGTTTGACCTGATTGGTCGGTGATGTTGTTCTATCCTTGAGATAGAGGTTGACCTGGTTGGTCGGTTACTCTTTGCTGGATTCTACCTCGGGTATCCGCCGACAGTTGGCTATTGAGCATATTGCATCGATCGCCATAGCTCATGTGCATTTCACGTATACCAGCGGTCTGATCTACTGCAAGAGGGTGTTCTTTTTAAAAAATGTGGTCGTACTTCCAACCCGTGAGCCCAGCGGCTTATTGCTAGGGTTATATGCCAGGTGGTTAAGCACGATGTGACATTGCCTGAGGTCTTTAGACCAACACGGTCGGTTTGATTGGATATTTTTGGACGATCTGTCAGGTTGATGCATACTTGCATTCTGTTGTATATTACAGTAGCAATTAGTTGTATTTCTTTTTACAGTTATTTTTCTTCCAGTACTATTGCTACTGTATTTATGATATCTGTTCATGATATGGTTATCTCTTCCATTGCCGATGAGTACAGCTCGCCTTCGTCGGCTTGCAGTACCCACTAGGAGGGGAGATGTGTTTTACATGTTCTCACCCCCCACTATTTTTTCAGATAATGCGGGGCGGTGAGGGTCAGGACGATGCGTGGGGACTGTATTAGATAGTTGTGCCCAGAGTTATCCATCGTTGATTTTTATTACCATGTATCTCTGTTTAGTCTGAATGACTTTATGTTTCAGATCCATATGTCTTAGTTGTTACTTGTTGTTTATTAGTAACTGTTAACTACAAATTTAGTTATTTGTTTAATTGTTTCCTAGTTATGGATTTCAAATATTTCTATGAATATCCATCTGTGTGGTTGTTGTGTGGTTGATATTTGTATAAATATACTGCGCCGTGCATGTACAGGAAAAACTCTATCCGTTCGTTCAGGGGATTTCTTGTCTATGTGGCGATCTGGGTGCGTTCACGGGGTGCCTCTAAAGGTGTTTAAAAAAAAAAAAAAATTTCTACACGTTTTTCGCTAGTTTTTCTAAATTTTTTTTTCAAAAGAACCCCGGGGCATAACAAGCTGGCCCCAACTTGTTTGTATTCGGCTCATTGATAATCCAAGATCCATGCAGCATTAGTAGAGAAAACTTAATGGAACACATCATTAATAATGTTGCACGGATCTTGAGGCAATTCGATGACTAAAAAGTCATAAGCACAAATACTCTTATCTATACTACTTATAAAAGCGTGAGTTTTACTTTTTTTTTCTTTCTGAAAATGTCTCTATCTTTTTTCGTAATATTTTCATGTCATGTTAATTTGAACTATTCATTTCAAATAATTTAAATAATAATTTTTTCTCAAATATAGATATTATTTTTTTGCCATTGGATCTCATCCAACGGTTAGGTTAAAATATATACCCAATCTCCTAAATTTCTTTTCTTACGCGTGATACCAGCAATATATCATCTCATCATAATTTTCATATAGATCATATCTTAACAAATACCCTCGCATGTAATATCTCCGCTATCCCATCTTGCATATACTTATCCTTTCTCATGCATAATACCCGCCCCATCTTGCATATACTTATCCTTTCTCATGCATAATACCCGCCACCTATGCGTTTGTCAAATATAGAGCCCATCCTCTCACGTGTTTCTCAAATATTGTTTTTAGTGCCTCTCAATATTTTTTTCCATACGTTTTTCCTTCTATTCCTTCCACACCTTCTCTGTCTTTGTCACAGTCCGTTGTAAGTCGTCGTCCTCCCCGGCATATTGTCGTCGTCTCCGCTGGCGCCGACATATCGTTGTCATCGTCCTCCTCGTCGGTACATCGTTGTCGTTCTCCTCGCCAGCACATCATTGTCATCCTCCTCGCCAACACATCTTCGTCGTCCCCTTCGCTGACGCATCGTCGTCGTTGTCCTCACATCGCAGGCATATCGACGGCAGTCCACACATCATTGCCGGCGTTGTTGATGGTCCACCGGCACGTTATCGGTGGTCGATGATCCGTGCGTATGCACGTCATCAGTGGTCGACGATCCATACGTATGCACGTCATCAGTGGTCAACGATCCATACGTTGGCAGTTCATGCGCCTATCAGTCTAAAGACTTTCTTTTCTCTTGCATCTATTGCTAATATATTTTCTTTTTTTTGGGTTTTTCCTTTCTATTCTATTACTGATATGTCCTTTTTTTAATAATCTAATTTTTACTTAGATTTAATTTTTTAATTAAAGATCTCAAAGTCTCAGCCCATTCAATTGTTTTCCTTTTTATTGTTTGTAATTTCTTCCTAAACAAGTTTTATAATTCAATTCAAATTATGTTTCTGTTTCTTTAGTTAACACATTTTAATAAATAATATGATTTTTCCTTACATATAATATACTAATGCCCTTGGCTATTATCTGCACATATCCAATGTATACTTTTATATAACACACCTCTAAAAAGCTCACAAATTTAAATTAGCATTCAATTCATATTTTATGACATTAAAAAGACTTACAAAATTTATAAATATAACCACGCCTCTATGACATTCTATATTTTGAGCATCTACTTACAAATCCATCACCTATTTTATGTTGTTGATTTTTATGTTTATTTAATGCCTAGATATTATGGTTTTAAAAATTTATAAATTTTAATGTTATATTTTAAAACAAATATTAAATATTGAATGTGGAGCATGAAATATGTACATTGGGAGCAGGCAAAAGCTTCTCAAAATATCATATTGACTCACCTTTGATCTCGATAGGATTCAAAACTCTCCCAAAATTGCATCAATATTTTTGCGATTTTCTTCAAATCTATTGTTATATATATATATATATCGTTTGCTATTCCCAGAAAATTTAAAATTTTAAAGTTTTAATAGTGAATGACAATTAACTCACTAAAAAATTCTTTTGACGATATAAAAATCGTTAAATGCTTGTCCAAATTAAGCACAACTGATTTGGACCGTAATAATTGGAGAATAATGGTACAGTTAGTCCATATTTCAATTGTATATAGACTTAAAATTAATAAATATTTTAGCAAAAAATTATTAAAAATTATTTGCTTTTTTTAAATAAGTCTCACGTGCACTATTACTTTTAAAATCACGGGAGCTCAACTCTTTTTTTATATATATCTTCTGTTAAAACCGTTGCCTTTGCCCTTTATCCATGGTATGATGTAACAAAAAATCGTTACAACAACATAAACCCGGAAGGGCTATTTTGGTAATTTCACACCCCCTTCTATCGTTTCTACTGTTATTAGCATGAGGCAAAGGCAAAACGAAATTCAAGGGAAAAACACCCAATAGGGGGGTCCCTCCTCCACCACCCCTTCCTATTCCAAACCTTTTTTCTCTTTTAATTTTTTTTTAACACAAAACAAATAATAACAAAAAACAACAAAAACAAAAAGCTCCAAACACAACGAATCCACAATTGAAACAAGGAAAGGGACGGTTTTTCCTCCTCGCAATTTAAAGGCCCCCGAGCTCAAAAAACGGCGTTTTTATTTTTATTTTTATTTTTATTTTTATTTTTATTTTTATTTTTTTGGAGCATGGCATTTCGTGTTTCTTCTCTCCTAACCTTTATTTTTCTACTTTTTTCCCTCCCATTTTGTATTTCCCATGGCTTATTCGAGCTCCGGAGTAAACCCAAATCAGGTTTTCTTTGATTTTCGCTTATTTTCTCATTTTTTTAATATTTTTTTCCCGATTTTAGGATATGTGTTTTGTTCTTAGTTTCAGAAAAAAATAGTTTTTGAGATGTAAATGTGTGATAACATTACAACTTCCATTTCTTTTCCATGTTAAAAAGATAATTTGTATTGTAACTTGAAATTATGGTTTCGTTATGTTGAGAAGATACGTGACAAAATTGAGGATTACATATTTATCTGTTCATATTGTATCAAATGGATTATGTTGTTGTTTTGGTCACATGTGTGGAATCTGAAATGGCATTTACTGGTGAATCAGAGAAGCATGAGTTGATTCTGCTGCGAAGATTAGTTGCTGAGGTGCCTCCCTCTACTGATCTCTCTGAGGATAACAGCTCCTTTATCTTGGCCGCGGAGAGGACTCAAAGAAAAGACCCTTTGGATGGGTTCAAGGAATACACCGGTGGCTGGAACATCAGTGATCAGCATTACTGGGCTGTCAGAAACTCAACTCTCCTTCATTGGCTCTCTGCATTCTTGTGATCTTGTCTGCTCTTGTATAATTTTTCTACTGTTATTTCTCCTTGCAGTCTGTGTCTTTCACCGCGATTCCGCTGTTCGCCATCGCCGCGGTGTGGCTCGTCGGCTTCGGCTTGGCCCTGTTCTTTATCTGTTGCTGCTACTGCTGCTGCCGACGCCAGTCCTATTCTTATTCTCGCGCGGCATATGCGCTCTCTCTCATGCTGCTCATACTTTTCACCCTCGCCGCCATGTAAATTGCGTTCTTTCAAATCCGTTTATCGTTCGCTTGATCTAGCTGTTCAAACTATCGGTATTGCATGTGTTGCAGCGTCGGATGCACTGTGTTGTATAACGGCCAGGGGAAATTTCACGCTAGCACGACGAATACGTTGAAATATGTTGTGGGTCAAGCTGATTTAACAGTGGACAATCTGAGGAATTTCTCGGGAAGTTTGACTTCTGCTAAAAGAGTTGGTGTGGATCAGATTTTCCTTCCTGCCGACGTCCAGAGTAAGATCGACGTCCTAGACACGAAGTTGAACTCTTCGGCAAATGCTCTCGCTGATCGGACCGCCGACAACTCCAAGAAGATTAAGAATGTTTTGGATGCAGTGTATGATCATTTACTCTATTTCTATGTTTTACTTTTATTTAGTAATGGCGTAGCAGAGGAAAGAAATAAAGAAAATTTTGAAGTGTTCTTGATTTCATGATATTTTGTTCGTTCAGGCGATTGTATTTGATCATAATTGCCGCCGTGATGCTTGTTTTGACTTTTCTTGGATTCTGTGAGTATTTTTATCTTTTCTTTTGTATAAGTTTCTACTTTTTGAAAAAGTTCTATCTACGCAATCCAAATTCGTCAAAACGTGCGTGCTGATTTTCGCATCTGGCGTCCGTGGCAGTGTTCTCTGTTCTTGGAATTCAGTTCCTTGTATCAGTGTAAGAGAAATTTTCTTTTGTTATTAACTCATTATTTCAAGTTAATCACCGTCTATCTCGATTTAAATTTCTCTGCGAGGCATCAGTCACGGTGATTGATTCCTCGTTCTCAAGCTGCTCTCTTGCTGATAATTTCGCAGCTTGGTGCTTATTGGATGGATTCTTGTGGCGGGCACGTTTATTTTGTGCGGTGTTTTCCTTCTGCTGCATAAGTAAGTATTTTGATTTTGATTTTGATTTTTTCTTGTCATGCATTGTCTGATTAAGTAAAGATTGGCTCAACAGTTGTTCATATATCACTGTACTAAATTCTTGACTAACATAATGAACCCTGTTCACCCTATGATTACTTGATGCTTAGGCATAAGATTTACGTCTTTATAATGCCCGACCTAAAATTTTCTCCATTTACTAATAGTATGGTGGCCGATACGTGCGTCGCAATGGACGAATGGGTAACGCACCCTCGTGCCCACACAGCGCTCGACGATATCCTTCCCTGTGTCGACATTGCCACCGCCAATGAGTCCCTCTACAGAAGCAAGGAAGTGACTTTCCAACTGGTGAATCTCGTCAACCAAGTGATCCTCAATGTTTCGAATAAGAACTTCCCTCCGATGTTGGCGCCTTTGTACTATAACCAGTCCGGGCCGTTAATGCCGATCCTCTGCAACCCTTATACATCCGACATGAGCAATCGGACGTGTGTCGACGGAGAAGTCGACCTGGACAGCGCATCACAGGTAAACTAACAAGCAATGCAGCTGATTTATATATATATACAATATTACTAGTGTTCCATTACAGTTTTCTTTCTTTTTTGGCGAAAAATATTGTTCGCTACTCAGTTTGAATCCAAATTTTGGGAGATCATAAAGTTTGGCTTTTCCGCTTTTTTGCACTTTTTTTTTTTTTACTATTATAAAACTGGTTCAATATTTCTCTAAAAGTATAGGTGGTAGATATTCATCTAATGTTGTAATGCTTAAAAAACTAAAGCTAATAAGTTGAAAATCCTGAAGCTAACATGTAGTAAAATGTAGGCTCAAATGTTCGGTAAACATTGGGCCCGGACAAAATTTTGTGTTCTGTTTTCTATTTTGATTACTATTTCGTTCAATTCTCTTTCTACGATCGAAAAGCTCGAAGAAAAACGGCGATTACACCTTCTTCCGCTGTTATTGAAACAGTTTTTTTTTTTGTGCCTTTAACTTGAACATGTAAACACTTCATGACCATGTGGAATTACACTTAATCTGTGATGCAGGTTTGGAAAGGATATAAATGCCGAAGTAGTGTTATTTCCGGGGCCGACATATGCACGACCGAGGGCCGCGTCACGCCGGCACTCTACGACCAAATGACCGCAGCTGTTTCCATAAGCCGAGGCCTGTACGATTACGGCCCGTTCCTTACGCAACTCCTGGATTGCACTTTCGTGCGCGAGACTTTCACTTCCATAAGCAGTAACAACTGCCCGAGCCTCGGCGAATACACCAGGTGGATTTACATAGGCCTCCTTATTGTCTCCGCCGCAGTTATGCTCTCTTTGGTGTTCTGGGTCGTGTATGCTCGCGAGAGGCGTCATAGGATGTATAACAAGCAGTTCCTTGCGCGGTCGAGCCAGGCGCCTTACCCTCTACAAGAGAAGTCACCTTATGATGTATAAAAGTGTTGTTGTTGTTGTTGTTTTTGTATGTAATTCGACTTGTGTGGGCTCCTCAATTCACATTCACATTCACATTCACATTCACATTCACTTTAAAGTGTGATAATGTGCATATTGATGTTACATAATACCTTGCTTAAGCTATTTAGATGGAATGTTTATTCATTAATTAGTTGCTACTTGTTCTAGTAAAAAGCACAACAGTGCTTTTATAATCAATTGTTTCCATGAGAAGAACATAGTTAAATGAGGTTGAAGTGTTTGTTATGGAAAGAAATTAGTTAAGCCCTGAACCCTACTAATGAGGGTTGAAATGTTTGTCATGGAAAGATTTTTCATTAGTAAATGTTGTTCATGAAGAAATGCTTTAATACACCGGCTAATTTAAATCTAGTCATTCATTTTTTAAGAATATAATTAACTTTCAGATATTAGTAACCTGCTTAACAGGTTATTAATCAAGATCAATTATAAAGGCAATGTTGAAAAAAAAACATGCTAGCCAAATACCAAATTTGATAGCATCCAACAAATCTTTATTTTCCTTATTTAATTTTGTCACTTACCAAATTAGATAGTGGCTAATTTGGTAAGTAACTAACCCCTAAATTCAAAATTAAAATTTAACTTGAGTTTAAACTTTAAATTTGTAATAGTATAAATTAAATTTTAAATGAGTAACAAATTTTGAATTCGAATTGTTAATTTAATATTAAAGTAACTTTAAAGTTCAAAAATATTAATCTAATTTAGATTTGAATTTAATTTATACTGTACATATAAACCGAACTTTTATTTATTTAAATAAAAAGTATCTATTTTATAAAATAAATTCCAAATTGTTAATTCAATATTGAAATAGCATTAAAGTTAAAAAATGTAAATCAAATTTAAAATTTAAATTTGGATCTAATGTATATTATAGTTAGAGACCCAAAATTTATTAATTACTTAAGCGTAAAGTTTCTTTTTTTGAAAATTAACTTGAAATTATAAATCCGAAACTAATTTGCACTATTACTTTTTCAAATTATCTTTAAAATGCTTTTTTCCTTGTTATATAACATATTAAGTCAATTTGACTGGGATCATTTACATTTAAATATGAGCTAATTTTGGTTATAAGATATTAACTCTAAAATGTTTTCGATAGTTTTCTAACTTAGCTCTCAATCAATTTCGGATAGGGGTGGAAAGGAGCCGAGCTTGAGCGAGCTTACCTCAGCTCAAGCTTGGCTTGAAATTAATTTCGAGCCTAAATTTAGGCTCAAACTCGGCTTGAAATTAATTCGAGCCGAGCTCGAGCGAGCCTAGCTTCGAGTCGAGCGAGCTCGAGTCCTAAACGAGCCGCTTGAAATTCTTAACATCATGCAATTTATAGTTTAATTTTTTATAAAATATTATCTAAAATTTGATACAAAAATATGTCTATTAGTTTAATATACAAAATAACTGCATAAAATATAGTATTATAATATTAAGAAAAATAATTTAGGGGAACCGACTCTGCGAGCAAGTGAAAGAGAGGGAGAGAGAGTAATTAGAGTAGGTTTTGCTGATTCGATTTTGTGGGTCAACTGATATGCCCAATAACTTAAACTCTATATACATATAAATAAAATATATTTTATTATAGGACTAGGCTACTATGCTATTAATAGCACAAAGCACTTGGTGCTACTAAGTTTTTGGCTCTTGGATTAAGGGATGTGGGGTTAGGATGATGTGGGCCCCCTAGAGTTGAGTGGGTGGTTGGTTGAATAGTATGATCTAATGGGTGAAAATGATCAAAGAGATAGATCCAACGGCGAAAAACTTGGTAGCACCAAGTGCTTGGTGCTATTAATAGCATAGTAACCGGACTCTTTTATTATATATAATTAAAATATATATTATATATAATTATATATATATTTATAAATATTTTTAATATATATAGATATAGATATATATATATATATATATATATATATATATATATATATATATATATATATATATATATATATAAATATTCGAGCTTTTCGAGCTTAATTCGAGCGAGCCCAGTAATACTCAAGCTCGGCTTGAAATATATTTCGAGCTCTTTTTTTCTGTTCAAGCTCGACTCATTTTCGAGTCGAGCTCAAGCGAGCCGAATACCGAGCCGAACGCGAGTCGAACACGAGCCGGCTCGCTCATTTGCCAGCCCTAAATTCGGGTTAGGATGTTCAGACAAAATAAGAGGAATTATGGATTGGGTTAGAAAAATGGATTGCTAGATTGGAAGAATTAGATTTATTAAGGGTAAACTTCAAATTGCCCCCATGTGCTATAGCTCATTTTTTACTTTGTCATCCTATGATTTTAAAAGTGTCACTTTGCCTCCTTATAGTTTAGCGCATTTTTTATTTTGCCACTCTATAGTTGTTAAAAAAATTTCACTCTTGGGTAAAATAAATTAAACCTCAGAGTAACAAAGTGAAACTCTTTGAATCACGGAGTGACAAAGTAAAAATGAGCAAAACCACATCGGGAAAATTTGAAGTTCAGCCTTTATTTTATTAGATGTATTGATTTGTCGGGTCAATATCACTTTATTAGATGGATTGATTGGTCGGGTCAATATCACGTTATTAGATGGATTGATTGGCCGGGTAAATATAACGTTGATTGAGCTGTCCAATCGAATAAACCATGGCTCGAAGAGGTTAGTTTTGGGTAGACTAAGCACGCTCAAAATGTTAAAATAATGATAAATTACATTCTTTCTAATTGAACTTTAGTTTTGGTCATCCAACTTCAATTTATTATGATTTTCGTCTCGAAGTTTGCGATTTTTTGCATTTACGTCTTACAATTCAGTTTAATTGAATGAATATATAATAGTGATGTGATTGTGCTGTAGTTAATGATATGAGAATGGCTAAAATATTATATCACTACTACATCAACGTCAAATCATCATTATATAATCTAAATTAGATCGTGAGACTCGACCGCAATAATCTAGAAAGTTTGAGTTTGAAATTGCAACTAAGTAAAGTTGGATGACCAAAGTATTACTTTTTTATAATTTGAGAACAAAATGTGTAATTTATACTTGAAATTGTGAAGATCATAAAAATTTAATTTATTTTAATTAAGGTATTGAACTTAATTTGTTCGAAAAATTGATCACATGGTGAAGTTTATATTTTCTTTTTTCTTTTTTTACTTTCACTATGAGATAATATTTTGTATTCAATTGGTAAGAGATCACATAATATGAACTTTCTCGCCACCGATGTCGACAACGCTCCAAAATCGATGCCATAGCACCACAATGTTGAGAGGATGGAGATAGTTTTTTTTTTTTTTTCGAGAGAGAAAGTTAGCATGCTATCCGCTTCGTTTATTTCTTTTAGAAATAAATTTAGCTGGAAATGTGAATCAACAAGGATTCGAACTCAGAATCTCGGGTACCAACCATCAAGCCCTTTGCCACTTGCCACTTGCCACTTGCCACTTGCCCTCGGGTTCCAACCATCAAATGGAGATAGGTTTGTTACTTAAAAATTTATATGTTTTAGATTAGGAATGCAGGCAGATTCTTCAACGGGATATGAGTGAGGATGAAGATGAAAAGTTCTAGAGTGAGAATTTACAAAAATACGCTTATTGATAACTTAACACAATGACAATAATATCATGCCACCGGTACCTAACGACAATGGAAACCACAGTCGATCACCCCATTCACAAAAATTCATCACGGCCATCCGTCTCTTATATAATTTAAAGGTTAAGGTTTAGACGGTGTCTTAGCTAAAGTATGTTTGGTCCTAATTAGGTCAAGCCTAATTCGACCGAACCAACTCATTCCCACCCTTATCCTAGACCTACTCCAGAATATCGACCACCATATGTGATTGTCGGCGAAAGTCAATCCCAAATCCAAAAATTGATATGTGAATACGTAAAAATCAAATTATAATTAATATCTCGCCACATGCCGTGCCCCAGAGAAGAGCCTTAGATATACATGAGAATGTCAAATATGATATCACATCCTCAAATCGGCTTCCTCGACTAGTTGAAAACTTGATCTCTGCAGGTGAGCCTCAGATGGAAAGTCAAGATCGTGTTACTGCTCTCCGAGATGTCAGATCTCGTATGAAGTAACGTTCTTTGAGGCAGTTGAGTTTTGTCTCCAAGCTCTATGGCGCTGTTTGGATTTATAAATATATTGTTCGAAACATCTCTTTAATTTATTTAAAAAGTAAGCAGTATTTGAGAATTCAGAAGTGTGATCAAGTATCTATAATGGATTCCATATTTGGCCCGAAAAATAACTTGAAAGGCAATCTAGACTTTTAGGCAAACAATCTAACTTTATCTCAGCCGTTTAGTTGTTAGTCTGCAGATATCACCTCATCTTTTGTCCTGCTCAGCCCAGCCCAATTTACTAGGCCGGACCAGATTTTAAATTTTGAATCTCAACAAATTCGGGCTTTGCCCCAGTTTTCAATTCCCTTAGTCGACTTTATTTAACCCTAAATTTTTTCATCTAATCCGGCCCACCTTGATCCAATCTGGGCATTTTGGCCCACCCCAGGGGCTAAATAGAAATCAAAGTTTCAGATCCGAGAAGGTCGATTATCGCAAACAAGACAAATTTAATCCCACCAGAAACTTTGCTCAGGTCAACCAACAATATATGTGATTAAGTCCAGGAATTTTTTTCATTAAATAATTAAATATGGTCATTGGTTCAGTGCACTTGAATCAAGCTACAGCAGTTGGAGCTCCACAAGGAGGCTCAACAGTAGTAGTTGGAAACTATCTCATCACCTTTTAAAAGAAATATATATATATATATATATAATATATATATATAGAGAGAGAGAGAGAGAGAGTTGAGCTAGAATACTATTAATAGTATTTGGCTCCTTTTGCTACCAAGTTTTTAGTCGTTGGATCAATCCCTTTGATCATTTCTAACCATTAGATTAAATATTATAACCCAGTGGGGACCACTCAACCCTAGAGGGACCACTCAACCCTAAGAGACTATTATCATCATAACCATTCAATTTTTCATCCAAGTACTAGAAATTTGATAGCAAAAGAGGCCAAATACTATCAATAGTATTTTAGCCCAATTCTCTCTCTCTCTCTCTCTCTCTCTCTCTCTCTCTCTCTCTCTCTCTCTCTCTCTCTCTCTCTCTCTCTCTCTCTCTCTCTCTCTCTCTCTCTCTCTCTCTCTCTCTCTCTCTCTCTCTCTCTCTCTCTCTATATATATATATATATATAAAGTGATACTAAAATTTGTGAGAGTAAAAATGTATGGGGACCCTCTGAACTTTAGCTCATTTGCAAATAGGCACTTGAACTTTCAATTTTGGCAAAAAAAATTTCTTAACCTTTATTAAATAATTCATTAGACCTCTCTCTTCAATTAAACTTATATATTGTATAAAGTTATATAAAGCTTCAAAATATCAAAGAAAAATGAAAAAAATTGAATTTTAACTTATTCTTCAATCGTCATATTTAGTTATCAAAATTAGAGGAGAAAAATTAGATTTTTTAAAACATATTTAAGTCTTATAGAATTGTGTTCACAATATTCAATCAACAGCTTAAGGAGTCTTTTTGCCAAAATTAAAAGTTTAAACGTCTATTTGCAAAAGAGCAAAAGTTCAGAAGATCTCCATATATTGTTCCCAATTTATAAACGTAGTTTCCAACTACACATAATAAAATAAATTATGTTGCAGTTACTGCGTTTTCTATTATATCCAACCATACAAAACACGTGTAGCGACGACTCCAACACTTTCAAGAGCATGCATCTATGGCTGCACTGCATTTACAATTACATCAGACAAACCACGCTCCTGAGTTGAAAATAATAGCTAATTAAGCACTTCAACTGTTTCGAAACCACCTCAACTATTTCCAATTAATGGAGCAAAGAAACTTGTGAGAAATTTCCTAATCCTTGAATTCAAAGGTCAACTTTACTTGGAAATACAATCCAGTTAGATAGCTTAGATTTTCCAAGCAACTTGCAACATTAATGATATTTTGACCCAAATTTATTTTAATTTTATATATTGTAGGAAAATTTTGGTACATTCCACACACTAATAAATGGATGTTACATCTATGAACTAATTTTTAGAGCAAAGTGCCAAGGAAATTAATGTGGTCTTTTGTTTTGACACCTTTTTCCACATAGATATCTATTGTATTTATTGCAGGTGTTTCTAGTTACATATCTTTTGGATATTTTGCAAGACCAAGTCATTTAATTGGATGGCTTGGCACAACAATAGTTTTTGTTTAGGGCAAAGTTTTACTTTGCAAAAAGTGTATATGCAAAAATTTTAACTATCCAATATTGTGTTTTGACAAACATTGTATGCGCCAGTTTGACTCGGCTTCTGAAATATATTTTTCAAGAGAGTAATATAAATTCTGACCAATTTACTTCAACTACATAGTTAAATTGATCAAGTTAGGATTAGATTAACCATTAGCGTCATTGTTTGGCAAAATTGTACAGGACTAACTTGAACTTTGGAGCCATGTAAAGATGACTATCGAACCTTTAAAAATTTGATTTCACCATATATCTGATCTTTGAATCGTCTGACTTGCATTCTAAGAGTAATATTTGGTGCATCTATACATTAATTTTCCATTCTTGATGTATGTCATATATACTGTTAATCCAATCATTCAATTCTTAAGTGAAAAAAACTATAACTAGTACTGTATGGTGGAGATTGAACAATCAGATAAAATTAGATAGCAGATGAAAGCACGGTGCACAAATGTACAGTGCACGAGATGCATGCAATAGTTTTTGAGAGCTAATAAATAACTCATATGAAATAAATGGATAGGTTAGCTAGTAAAATTAAACTTTAAATGTTCTTCAAGTCAGTTGTCTAGATTTTTTCCTTATTATATCAAATTGGCATACCTCTACTTAGAATTAGTCCACCTGACCTGTTGACACGGCAAGTCGACTTAATAAATATCTAGATATAATAATCTTTTCAAGTGGTTTTACTTTCAGCAGCAATAATATCTAGAAAGCGTTGGACAAACAAAAAAGATATGAAGCTTGGGTTACACTTGGAAGGAAAATGAGATTTCCAGCGTTGAGCTATGATTTGTTGTTTCTAGTTTTATTGTAGAAATAAATTAATGGAGGTACTTTAATAATGTTATTGGAAAAAGAAAATTTGGTAGAGCCAGTCCAGTGCACTTTCGGTGCATATGTCTTTAAGAATAAAACAAAAACAAAAAAATAAATTAAAAAAAATGATGCTTGAGTACCTTGTTTTTAATTTAAGAATAAAATTTTAAAAATAATCACTGAAAATATAGGACTTGATTACAATTTAAAAGAAAGGATTAAATATTATTTTGAGAGGAAGGTGAAATTATTTTAATTTTGAAAACTTAAAAGAAATATAGTGTAATTTTTATTTTCTTGTCAAAGAAGAGAATGTGTGAAATGGAAAAGAAATAATCAAATGCATGTAATTCAGCTAAATCAAACTGCTTAAATAGAATGGTACATATAATGCATGAGAAATAAATATAAGTTATTTTATACTAACATATATATACTCCAATATAAGAATTTTTTCGAAATAGTTACATGTTGTGCTCTAAAGGAAAGAAGAAAGAATTAGAATTTATATTTAGTTTTTTGTAAAAAAAAAATTCCACCAGCTTTGTGGTTTTGCAAAAATGGACTATATTTTTATTTTACAAATTCAGATCAAAATTTTGGAAAGCGGACGAAAATACTCCTTTGCTTTAAAAACTCGATCTCATTCTTCCTTTGCCCCATCCTCGTGGGCTATGCCTCCCCTGGCGGTAGCAGCCGTTAGCGCTCATCCCACATCCGCCGCCTCCATACCAACTCCTCCGTCACGTCCGTGTTGTGAATGCCTTACAAGCGAGAGGAACACGCCAAATTTTGCTTGCTTATCGTCATGGCCGTTCGGCGCTTAGCCGGAGGCAAAGACGAATGTGGCAGAGGAGGAGGGTGACGATCGCTGGTCGAGAAATGATTCCAAAGCATGTTTGCGGCGAGCGTGGCCAATGATGACGAGGAGGTGGCGGTAGTGAGAGAGAAAAATTTGATGAATGATGCGATATTGCACTATTTTAAAAAAGTTATACTATTCTAATATATGTTGCACTATTTAGCAAGAAAATTATATTATTTTACAGTTTAATATACTTATCAAATAATGTAATTTTTTTGCTAAATAGTGCAATATATATTTGAATAGTATAATTTTTTAAAATAGTGCAATATCATGTTATTCGCTAGATTTTTCTCTTTCATTATCACCACCACTTCGAAGCGGCGATCACACTCACAAGCCTGCTCAGGAATATTCTCAACCAGCGATCATCGCTTTCTTCCTCTGCCGCCTCTGTTTCCATCTCCGACGACACTTCGAGAAGTGCCACTCTCGTCTTTACCGCGGCGACCTCGCCGAAGAACGCCGAGAATTGTCACGGCCATGACCGCGAGCGAGTAAAGCTTTGTTATCGTCCTTTATGTCATGCGCTAGGTAGAAAAAGAGCGCAACGGCGATGTGGAGGCAGTGGAGAAGGAGTGAGCGGAAGCGGAAGGAGAAAGAGAGTAAAGAGAGAGATAATAGGGGTATTTTAGTTATTTAAAAATTTTCAGGTTGAATCTAAAAAAAATGACCCATTTTTACAAGATAGCAAAAAGAATGAATTTTTTTAATGCAAAAAAGCTTTTTTTTGGTTAAATTTATTTTTTTTACTTTTATTTATATTTTTTAGTTGAATAAATAAATCACTTCTTTTCCACATAGGGGCCACGTGGATAAGTGCCCACGCCATACCCACCAGAGCTGGCGCTCCAACAAATTTGGTTGGAGCCTGGTGTCAGAGACTTAGAAAAATTTTGCGTAGCCCGGTCCCTGGCCCAAACTCCGCTTGCAAAGCGGGTTGCAATCGGGTTGTCGAGGAGACCCAAATTCAGCCCGTTTGTGGGAGAGTAAAGGGTTGCATAACCGCCGCCATAAAGCCTCATTATCCCTTAGAAAAAAAAAAACTGCCAAGAAGTGGAGAGACTCTTGGGCTTTGCTTTTATGAGGGCTCATTATGTGGGTTAATGAGAGAGTTAGTGGGTTAGTTATGGTGGCTAGATTCATTGTATCTCTAAACCTATAAATAGGGGTGTGGCTAAGGCCATTGTAGAGAGGGAGAGAATTGTGTATGTGTGTATTGTAATCCTCTTTTCTAAGTAATTGAGTGTACTTAGTTTTTTTTTGGGTTAAACCTCTATCTCTCTCCTCTCCTTCTTGCAACTTAGTCGCAGGGCGCGGAGGTCCCGACGAGCATCAAGGAGCAAGGCTTGCCCATCTTCGAGCAGGAAGGCGGGCGCCGCACGGGCTTTGCGAACAAGAACGCTAAGGCCGTGACAGTTGGTATCAGAGCCGGTTCGAGCAAGGAACCATGTCGACCTCCGATGCGGGAGTTATCGACGTTACGGCTGAACCCCCGAGGCAGGCCAAGCGCGGCGAGAGCAAGGAGCCGCGGACTTTGGCGAGAGAGTCCGCTTCGCTCGACGACTCTGGCGAGAGAGTCCGCTTCGCTCGACGACCGCATGGGCTCGTTGGAGGACGCTGCTGCGAGGACAGAAGAACACTACGCCCTCCTATCCCAGCATGTGGCTGTGATGGAGGAAGGGCAGCAGGCCATGGAGGACAGCGTTGCCGCTGCCATGGCGACCTTCCGTCAACAGATCGAGCAGCGACTTCGCCCGACGCGAGGACGAGCGAAGAGCGCTGGTTGAGGACCTTGTTGCCCGAAACGACGAGGTCGAGGACCTCAAATTGCGGGTGGCAATCCTTGAGAGGGCGGTGGCCCGTGGTCCTGAACCACAAAGGGAGTATGCTTCAAAGGTACGTGTCCCTGAACCGCAACACTTCAGGGGAACGCGAGATGAGAAGGACATCGACAACTTCTTGTGGCACATGGAGCGCTACATCAAGGCGCTGCGTGTGGACGACGAGGACGAGAAGGTCCAGATCGCATCGATGTACCTCGCCGACGATGCTATGCTATGGTGGCGACGGCATTCCGCAAAAGCCGCGAAGGGCCAATGCGAGTTGAAAACATGGGAGGACTTCGTGCGCAAGCTCAAGGCACAGTTCTACCCCGAGCACGTCAAATATCTTGCGTGGAGGCAACTTCGACGGCTCAAACATTCGGGAACTGTGAAGGAGTATGTCCAGGAATACTCCAAGCTAATGTTGGCGATTACCAACATGGCCGATGAGGATCGGCTATTCTTCTTCCTCGACGGACTTCAACCATGGGCGAACAAAGAGCTCGTGGGGCAAAGTGTCAAGGATCTAAACTCCGCAATCGCTTTGGCGGAGAAGTTGCCTGAGCGGGAGCGAAACGAGGGTGATCGGGGTGAACCATCGAAGGCGAGCGAGGCCAAAGGTGGGGGAGTGCACCGCGATCTAGGGGGCGCAAAGGGGCACAAGCCAAACTACGACGCGAGGAGGCAAGGGCAGAATTCAGCCCCGCCGCTTGCAAAGATCTCGCGCTATGTGTGCGGCGAGAACCATTAGGCGCGGGACTGGCCAAACAGGAGCAACCACAAAGGTAAGCAGGTTGCTGCGGTCCAAGCCGAGGAGGGCGAGGATGTGGTCGAGTTGCCAAGGATGGGCGCGCTAAGGCTCGTCAACGCCATTCGCGGTCAGCCTAGCGGCGACAAGCTCTGCATGAGGGAGCTCATGTTCGTCGATGTGATCCTCAACGGGAGGAGCACGCGAGCGATGATCGACACCGGCGCAACACACAATTTCGTCGCGGAGGCGGAGGCTAAGCGGTTGGGCCTCAAGCTCGAGCAGGATGCAAGTCGCATCAAGGCTGTCAACTCTGTGGCGCGTCCAATCGCAGGAGTTGCAAAGGACGTGGAGATAGCCATCGGCCCGTGGAGGGGCAAGGCCAATCTCACTGTTAGGCCGCTCGACGACTTCAGAGTGATCCTCTGGATGAACTTCCTTGTTTCGTCGAAGGAGGCGCCCATGCCACACTTGTGGGTGCTGAGCTTCCTGGACGAGTCAGCACCGTGCATGGTTCCGATGTGTTGGGGCGAGCCGACGACGGACCAAACTTTAACAGCCCCGCAGCTTTGCGAGGAGGCGAAGCGCAAGAAGGCTGGGGGCCTCGAGGAGGAGGGCCTGAGTAGCGGTGAGACTGCGAAGTCTCATGCGGCACTAAAGCAACCAGCGCCCAAACCAGGTGCAAGCCATTCTGTCAAGGAGCCTGCAGGGACCAAGGTAAGTTCTGCAGCTTGGAGGAGTGCGCGTGCGTGTCGCGGAGGACATGCACACTCGGCGAATTCTTCGCACAGTGAGCTCGCTGGTGCTTGTGCTCAGAGGAGCAAGGCACTAGGGGCTGATGCGGAGGCAAATGTGGCTGCGGTAGCGAGGCTAAGGGCCGTTCGGGCACGAAGGCACGGCGGACTGCGCGAAAGGCTACGCGGACTGCGAGCGGACAACGCGCGACGAGAGCGTCTGTGCGTTAGGTGGGGGAGAGTGTCAGGGACTTAGAAAAATTCTGTGCAGCCCGGTCCCTGGCCCAAACTCCGCTTGCGAAGCGGGTTACAATCGGGTTGTCGAGGAGACCCGAATCCAGCCCGTTTGTGGGAGAGTAAAGGGTTGCATAACCGCTGCCATAAAGCCTCATTATCCCTTAGAAAAAAAATTGCCAAGAGGTGGAGAGACTCTTGGGTTTTGCTTTTATGAGGGCTCATTATGTGGGTTAATGAGAGAATTAGTGGGTGAGTTATGGTGGCTAGATTCATTGTATCTCTAAGCCTATAAATAGGGGTGTGGCTAAGGCCATTGTAGAGAGGGAAAGAATTGTGTATGTGTGTGTTGTAATCCTCTTTTCTAAGTAATTGAGTGTACTTAGTTTTTTTTTGGGTTAAACCTCTATCTCTCTCTTCTCTCCTTCTTGCATACTTAGTCGCAGGGCGCGGAGGTCCCGACGAGCATCAAGGAGCAAGGCTTGCCCATCTTCGAGCAGAAAGGCGGGCGCCGCACGGGCTTTGCAAACAAAAATGCTAAGGCCGTGACACTGGATTCCAATTTTTTTCTATCGTTATTGAAAAATATCATTTAACACCAATAAAATTAAAAGTAGTATCCGATAAATGATATATTTGATGTTTGAGAGGTCACAGTCTCTCATATCCACACAACAAAAGGAATCATTATCTAAATATCAATAATTTAAAATCTGGATCGAATCAGACAATTCAATCAGTCCGACCGTGATCCTGTTTGTAAACAGTTTAGTTCAATCCTTTTAACTCGATAAGTCCAAAAATAGTTTTTAACAATTTGAACCCACGGTTCAATCATCAAAGCAATAAAGCAATGACCGGTCTGGTTTTAATCAAACCGGGCCAGGTTTTAATTTTGATCAAGTCATATTAAAATCCAACGACTTAAAATTAATAATGAGAGAGATTGTATGATTACAACCCAATATAGATCGTAAGGTAGCATTGATCTTATACTTTTGGATGAATTACACTTTTGGTCCTCAAACTGTGAGGCGAGTGATATTTTGCTCCACAAATTTTAATTTGTAGTAATTTTTTGTTCGAACTTTCTGAATTATTATAATTAAGTCCTACAAACCAATTAAATTTGCTAAATATTGTTGAATTATTAATGCAGAAGTGATATGGAAGTATTGTGATTGATGATGCGATAAGTAATATGTTATATCAACTCTACATTGATAATATTTTAACATTTAGCCAAACTAAATTGTGTTAGCCAACTAAATTGTGTTGTGTGATTTAGTTGCAACAATTTAGAAAGCTCGAGCCAGAAATTACGACAAATTAAAGTTTGGGGATCAAAATGCCACAATTTTGAGGACCAAAAGTGTAATTTACCTTGCATGTACACCCCAAAAAGGGAGTACATCTTATATTCCACCCATCCAATGGGTTGGGTGTCACTCACTAGTCACATCAAATAACTAGTGAAAATACTCCACCTATTGGATGGATGGGATGTACATTATACACCCATTTTGGGATGTATGTGTAGCATTGCTCAACCTACATTTTACCCCCTCAACATTTCAGGTTATTGCATTTCCCCCCCCCCCCCCCCCCCCCCCCCCCCCCCCCCCCCCCCCCCCCCCCCCCCCCCCCCCCCCCCCCCCCCCCCCCCCCCCCCCCCCCCCCCCCCCCCCCCCCCCCCCCCCCCCCCCCCCCCCCCCCCCTCTGTCAGGGTTCCTCACTACTCCGTCTAGTTCTTATAATTCATACCGAACTGTCCTTCAAAATGACAGAAATATAATTAAAAATTATTATTTTTATAGAAGAAGTAAGGGTAATTTGGTCATTTTGCCCTCTCCATTAACGCCATACCCCCTGAAAACATTTCTAAAATTTTAAGGGGGCAAAATATAGGTTTTTGAAAGTTAAAGAGGAAAAGTAAAAAAGCGGGTATTTACAAGATGACTCTCTATAATTTAGCCTAATAAAAATTCTCATACTTGTATAATTTATTTCGATATCCAAACATTGGCCTTAAGAAAGTGAAGAAAATATCAAACTTCTAACTTTCAATCATGTAATAGAATTTTTATATCGAATAAAATATTATTGGATCGGTCCTAACTTGATACTTTCTATCTAGGTTTTTAGACATAACAATCCACTTATATCAGCAGTTTATGTTGTTAGTTAGGAGATCACCTCACCTCATCTTTTGTCCTGCTCAGCCCGGCCCAATTAACTGGGCCGAACCGGATTTTAAATTTAGAGTCTCAACAAATTCGGGCTATGCCCAAGTTTTCAGTTTCTTTTTCCATTTTACCCGACCCACCAAGAAGATCGGTTATCGTGAACTACATGAAACTAACTGTTACAATGAGCACACAAATAAAAACGAAAATAGCAATCGCAAAGTAGACAAACCACTAAGTAGTAAAATAAAATGGAACACAAAAATTTACGTGAAAAATTCTTTGCAGGAAAAAAAAACTACAAGCGAAGGAGGACAGAACTTCACTATGACAAAAAAGAGAGAGTACAATGTTGTGTAAGTACAATACACTATATCGCCTCTAGGGAAAAAAAGAAGAAAGAAGTTTTTTAACGGTTTTCTTCCTTATCTGATCCGATCCCTGAACAACCTTCGGGCTCGGGCGAATCAAATTCACAAATTTTTTCCTTCAAAAATTTTTTTCAAAATTTATCGCACCGCGAAGCTGTCGACGAAGCTAATTCACAAAATCGAACTCGATAATCAAATTTCGAGGCATATCTAACGCTAATCCAACCAGAAACCAGGCCCTTCCCATTTTGCAATTTTAAGCCTTAAGTATTTCGTCAATAAGGGATTGTTCAATTGCACGTAGTGTATCTGCACTATAATTTTAAGTATATGCATAATCAAAAGCAATGTTTAGTTTAGTGCACTTTCTAACGACTGCAGTTGGAGCTACGCAATGAGGCTCAACTACAGTAGGGATAATCTCATCGCCTCATATATAAAGTGGTAAAATTTGTAAATGATGTTTGCAAGTACACACAATCAAACAAATTATAGGGCAGTGCACATTCAAATCTGATGTTTGGTTTAGTGCATTTGATTCAGTTGAAGAGAATAACTTTAAACAGAAGTTAAGCTTACCTCTCTAATAATCTTTTTATACATAAATATTTTTTTCTTGCATAAGGAGTAGTCTCATCACCCTATTTATAAAGTGATAAAATTTTGTAAATACATTTCTCAACCCCATACAGCAAAATAAATTACTCATAGTTGCAATGCCTGCTACTACATCCAACTAAATACGATGCATTTAGTTGTAACTGTTGCAATTCTGACTGCATGCATCTCCAATCCAACTGCATTCACAATGACATGCAACCAAACATCTTCATATTATAGTTGCAATGCTCTTTATTACATTCAACTAAACAAGATACATATAGCTACATATAATTGCAATATTTTCGACAGCATATATCTACAACTATACTGTATATATAGTCATACCCAACCAGATGACCCCGAAGGGAGTATTTTGTTCCTCAAAAAAAATCTTAGAATATTGTTTTCTACGAAAAAGGCTTTCCATATAACTTATCCCATCATTTTTCATAGTTTTTTTTATTCAGATAAACAAACTCGAAAAACTCAAAGAAGACTTTTCATAAAATTTGGAGGAAACTTGTTTCGGAGAAGCAATTTTTCAGGGAACCAAACGGACGGAAAATATCTTCTTGGATAGAAAACTGTATTCTGGGATCAATGCTGTTTCCAAGAACCAAACACCCCCTGAAGTTGATAAAGAAAGCTAATTAAGCAATATCCCAACAGCTTCAAATATCTCCACCTCAACTCTTTCGTATTAATGGAGCAAAGCAAGTTGTGGGAAATTTCCTAAAACCCTTGGAATTCATAGGTCAACTTGACTTGGAAATACAATCCCGTTAGAGATCTTTCTAAAGATATTTTTTTTTAAGCAACTTGCAACATTGAGAAGTTTCAAAACGTCTTAATGATACATAGAAAAAAAAAGAATTGGTACATTGCACACATGACTAAATAAATGGATGTTACATCTATGAACTATTTTTCAGAGAAAAGTTCCAAGGAGACGAATGTGGTCTTTGTTTTGACAACCTTTTTCCACATAGATATCTAATGTATTTATTGGTGTCTCTAGCTTGGTATCTTTTGGATATTTTGAAAGGCCATGTCATTCAATTGGATGGCTTGGCACAACAATAGTTTTAGTTTAGGGCAAAGTTTTAATTTGCTGAAAGTTGTACATGCAAAAACTTTAACTCTCCAATGTTGCGTTTGGCGAACATTGTAAGTGCCAGCTTGGCTCGGCTTCTGAAATATGCTTCTCGGCAACGTAATACAAATTCTGGCCAATTTATTTCGACTACAGTGTTAAGTCTATCAAGCAAGGAATATTGGACTAACCATTAGCGTCATTTTTTGGCAAAATTGTACAGAACTAACTGGAACTCTGAACCATCAAGGGACGACTATCCGACATTTAGAAACTTCTGATTTCACCATACATTTGATCTTCCAATCGTTTGATTTGCGTTCTAAAAGAATTACATTCGGTGCATAAATTTAGGGCGTGTTTGATTCAAAATTGGGATCGGAATGGATCGGAATCAGAGACAGAACGGTAAAATTCTACTATATATTTGGTTTTGAATAACAATCAAAATCGGAATATTTAATTCCTATATTCATTGTATGGTTGATAAGGAGAAAATATTGGTTATATCAAGAAATTAAAATAAAATTCAATTAAAATATAAAAATATATATTAAATTTAAAATTGAGTTCACAACTCAAAATATAGAATTAAATGTACAATTAAATTCAAACTAAAACTTAAATATTAAAAGTTTACATTGAAATTTTAAAATAATAAGCCAAAATTTAAAATGTAAAATTAAAGCAAATTAAAATTTAAAATTGAGTTGACAATACAAAACGTATGTAAAACTAATTTATGATTTGAATTCAAATTCAAACTTAAAAATTACAATTTGAATTCCAATTTTAATCCATAAATTTTATTTAAAATTTAAAAAGTTAAATTTAAAATTTGAATGTAAAATTTGATTTTAACTTTGAACATATTACTTAAATTTAAATTTAAATTTACAGTTCAAATTCAAAATGCTTGATTGAATTTAAGTTTCAATTTAAGTTGAAATCAAAATCTAGAATTGGAAATTCAATTTCTAAATTTAATCTGTCTTATATTTTAATTAAAAATTTGAAATTAAAATTTTAATTTAATTTTAAATCAATAATATAAAATATAATTAGGATATTTTTGAAACAACCATTTATTCCGTTAGAAGCCAATTTCCAATCCGACCTTGAAAAAAAAAAAGGTGATTAAGGATTCAAATTCCATCTAAAAATCGAAATTGAAATGAAACTCCCGCATATCAAACACCCACAAATAAAATCGCCCATTCCGATTCTAGATTCTGAATGGAAAAATGGCGCGAATCAAACACGCCCTCAAATTTTATGCCCTTAAATGTTGCGTATTCTTCAAGTTAGATGTATACAGTTTTTACTTTATAATTTCATATTGGCATACCCCAGTTAGACCAGTCCACCTGACCTGTTAACACGGCAAGTTGACTAAATAGAAATCTAGATAATAAGAACATTTTCAAGAGTCCACTTCTGCTTTTGCTTTCAGCAGCAATAATATCTAGAACGCATTGGACAAGCCGAAAATATATGGAGCTTTGGTCACGGTTGAAAGCGAAATGAGATTTCGAATCTTAAATTATAATTTGTTGTTTCTAATTTTACTGAACAGAAATAATATGTTAGAGATACTTTAATAAATTGTTATTGGAAAATATCATATATAATACCAATAAAATCAAAAGTGATATTTGATATTCATGATATATTTGAAGTTTAAAAGTTCCCTCTATATATTTAGCTTTTAAACTGCAATCCTAATTAAAACTGATAATTAGCAAATTACACTAATAATCTCCCTTGAGTTTTAGTAATTATCTCTCTTGAGGTGGACTAACAATAATAAGATCGCAGGCTATATCTCATATCTACCTTAGAAAGAAAATCACTGCCTAAATATAACTAGAAGAAAAATGTTCCCTCTTCTGATAATGGAAAAACTGATTATTACGTAACTCTCCATGATTAGATATACTTTTAGGGCTTGTTCGGATGCACAGTAAAAAATTTTCATAGAATTTATAAACTGTAATTTTGGTCTAGACGAAATAGAAAATTTTATAACTCTAAAAAATTCCACAACTTCAATTTTTAAACTGTTTGGATACACATTGTGCAATTCCACGGGATTTATCTAAATTTTAAAATTAAAAGTTAAAATTTAAAATTTAAAATTTTAATTAAAATTTGAAATTTCATATTTCATATTTTAAATTTTAAATTTTAAATTTAAATATTCAAATTTGAAATTTAAAATTTAAATTTTCAAATGTGAAATATGAAATTTTAGTTAAAAGTTAAATTTAAATTTTGAATTTTGAAATATTAAAATATAAAATTTTTAATTTTTAATTTTTAATTTTTAATTTTTAATTTTTAATTTTTAATTTTTAATTTTTAATTTTTAATTTTTAATTTTTAATTTTTAATTTTTAATTTTTAATTTTAAGTTTAATTTTAATTTTTAATTTTAATTTTTAATTTTTAAATTTCAAATTTAAAATTTTCAAATTTAAAAATTTCAAATTTAAAAATTAAAAATTTGAAAGAGAAAATCTAAATTTAAATTTTAAATTTAACATTTAAAATTTAAAATTTAGAATTTTAAAAAAATTTAGTGGGGAGCTTTCAAATGAAGCATCATTGAGTAGCCCCTGATTTGCTATTACATGTCATTTTTGTCTCTATCAAAAAATTATAATCTTTTTTTTTTAATTTAAAATTTTTATTTTGAATTTTAGTATTGAAAAAATACTCAACAATTTCTTGAATGGAGATAAAGCTAATACGTGGCAGCGGATATCGGGAACTTCCCAACGAGGCACCATTGAAAAACTCTCTACTAAAATTTTATCCTGTAAAGTGGGGAGAAATGCTTCAATATATTTTATATATGACTCGTTAGGAAGTTCTCCATAAAAAAAAAATTTCTCCTGTAAAGTGGAAAGAAATATTTCATCATAATTTATATATGGGTGGTTGTAGATGCATGCTGGTGGATCTTGTTATATGTTCACATGTAAATTTTTCCATGCTTTGTAACAAGTTGCAAATAATATAAGGCTTCCATACAAAGCAGGATGATGCCACAAGCTTCTGGATGGTTTTGCGGTCTTCCACTTGATTGGAAAAAAAAGAGGATGTCAATTAAGCACAATTTGCAGCACGGATTCGGACTCCCATGCCAATATTTTGTTGTGTTTCGTCATCTTTGTTGGACAAATCATACAAATTATTATTAGGCTGCTAAGGCTCTATGCAGATAGGGATGTCAATGGGTCGGGTTTTAAAAAACTCGACCCCCAAATTTGAACCCAAATCCGGACCCGAATCCGACGGGTTTTAAAAATCTATATCCATACCCGACCCGACCAAATACCCGAAACCCGAACCCGAACCCGAACCCAAAACCCAAATCCGAAGTACTATATTTGAAAATATATTGTAGTAAAATCAAAACTTTTGAGCCTTTGAGTGTACCATTGGATGAAGATCCAATGGATAGAAATCAATATGTATTTTATATATTAAATAAATTAATAAATAAAAAATATATAATTTATTTGGGTTCGGGTTCGGGTTCGGGTTCGGGTTCGGGTTCGGGTTCGGGTCGGGTACATACAAATCCATACCCGTACCCATACCCGTCGAATTTTTATTTTCTATACCCATACCCGAATCCATATCCATTTAGTTCGGGTAAACCCGATCCGTTCGGGTTCGGGTTCGGGTAATTTTTCGGGTACCCATACCCATTGACATCCCTATATGCAGAGACATGAATATTTTATATTTATAATATTTGGTAAATAAGAAATGTGATCAAAATATCTAGTATGGTTAGGGCTGGCAAATGAGCAAGTCGGCTTGTGTTCGGCTCACGTTCGGCTCGGTATTCAGCTCATTCGAGCTCCACTCGAAATTAAATGAGCCGAGCTTGAACAGAAAAAAAAGAAAAACAAAAAAAAAGAAAAGAAACTCAAACTTTATTTCAAACTAAACTTTAGTATTACTAAGCTCGCTCGAATTAGGCTCGAAAAGCTCCAATAATATATATTAAAAATATTTATAAATATATATAATTATATATAATATATATTTTAATTATATTAATAATATATATTATGTATTTTAATTATATGTATATAGAGTTTTGATTATTGGGCTTATTTGCTTGTCCACAAAATCAAACCAGCAAAACTCTACTCTAATTACTCTTTCTCTCCCTCTCTTTCGCTTTCTCGTATAGTCGCTTCCTTAAATTATTTTTTTAATATTATAATAACGTTATCATCCATTTATTTTGTATGTTGAATTATTAGATATATTTCTGTATCGAATTTTCAATAATGTTCTATAAAAATTAAACTATAGATTGTATAATGTTAAGAATTTCAAGCAGCTCGTTTAGGGCTCGAGCTTGCTCGACTCGAAATTAGGCTCGCTCAAGCTCGACTCTAATTACTCTCTCTCGCCCTCTCTTTCACTTGCTCGTATAGTCGCTTCCCTAAATTATTTTTCTTAATATTATAATAACGTATTCATATATTTATTTTGTATGCTGAATTATTAGAAATATTTATGTATCGAAATTTAAATAATGTTCTATAAAAATTAAACTATAGATTGTATGATGTTAAGAATTTCAAGCAGCTCGTTTAGGGCTCGAGCTTGCTCGACTCGAAATTAGGCTCGCTTAAGCTCGACTCAAATTAATTTCAAGCTGAGCTTGAGTCTAAATTTAGGCTCAACATTAATTTCAAGCCAAGCTTAAGCTGAGGTAAGCTCGCTCCATCTTGGCTCGTTTCCACCCCTAAGTATGGTATACTGGCTTCGGCATTTAAGTTATATTTTCATAATAAGATAAATTATTTCGGAGGTGACATATGCTGCCTTCTTACATTATAAATGTCAAGATCCTTAAAAAGATAAAAATTTAAACTCCTAACTTCATATCACAAAATATATATAATATATATATATATATATATATATATATATATATATATATATATATAGAATGAGGCTACTATACTATCTATAGTACCGGGGCTCCGGTACTATAGTTGCTTTTTAGATCTTAGGGTGTTCAAATCAACGATCCACACCGTTGAAACTGATCTAGGGTATGTGAAGTTCTTAGGAATAAAATTTTAGTTTTTTTCGATATCATTTACTTAGTAAATAAATCATGTCAAAATGAACGGTGGAAACTGAATAATCCTTAAAATTTGAGTATAGGAGTTTCGAATTCAAGATCAAGAATGTTGACCTTCATCTATATAGTTTAAAGTATTTTCTATCAAAATTTGAATAATTTAGATTCTTCTCCACCGTTAAACTACAAACTCGCCATAATAACCATTGAAATTTGACAATTTTGAAACGGTTTGATCACAAAGTAAACTACGTCGAAAAATTATAAAATTTTATTCCTAAGAACTTCAAATATTCTAGATCAGTTTCAACGGTGTGGATCGTTGATTTGAACACCCTAAGATCGAAAAAGCGACTATAGTACCGAAGCCCCGGTACTATAGATAGTATAGGAGACTAGCTCTATATATATATATATATATATATATATATATATATATATATATATATATATATATATATATATATATATATATATAGAAGTAAAAAAGTTAAACTTCCAATAACAGCTCGAGCACACATAAACTGCCAGAAATAGAACCCAAACAAAGGACTCCAGCTTAGGCAAGAGGGTACCAACTAACTAGGCTATCGATTGATAGTACTTGTCACGCCTCGAGTCCCGCTAATTAGGCTCGCTCGTGCACGTACAATAGACCAGTCAAACGGGCAAAGTTTTGCCCTACCCGCACGAAGCGGAACTTATACCAGCCTTTACAAATCATATATGATATAAATATATAAAGCATCATAGTATTACTATTATATTTAAAACCATTACATACCATTCTCTTAAAGTCTTATCATACTTTGTTTCATCCAAGCTATTACAATTTGGTTGTTCCTACAAAAATATACTCACTAGACCGACTCACAATGATCTAGCTACTGCGCAATGCCTTTGCCGCGATCTCGTGCCTCATCTGCGTTAGTAAAATCTGAAAAGCAACAACCACAAAAGGATAAGAACTTTAGATAAGTTTCCAAATAAGTGCAACTACCGAAAGTGATGTTCTATACTCACTCGATCCAAAAAAGGTATTAGTAGATGATGATAATAGTCAATATATATTTCTACGATAAAAATGCAATAAATTGAAATATAACTACAATGCCTCAATATATATAAAATATACAATAATGGTTTGCTATGTTATTCATGTATGTACATTCATCTCAATTCACTTCTTTACTTTTACCAGGTTATTAGTTAGGTTTCATTTCTTGTTACACCTCATGGAGAGGATTGTTCTCAGACTTCTCCCCAATCGGTAGGCACATAGGGTCGATTGCTCTCGGACTCCCCCAAGTACCTCATCAGGAGTCGAGTGAATCGAACTTCTCTCTTTATGACACTTCCGAAAGGTCGCAACTTGTTTCATTATTTCACTCTAAGTTTGTGACTTTTAGGGTTAACAGCATTGTTCACTTACACATTCACTTAATCTCTAGTTCAAGATTTATCTAGAGTTCAAATGCCACTATGTCTCATACTCTAGGTTCTATCCTAGGTTCAATGCCACTATTGATTACCTATGTTCCAAGATTTATATAATACTTACATACATGTCACATATTTTCTCCTTTTACCATACAAAGTGGTTAGAAATTTTTTTTTTTCTAGGTCAAATGTTATGAATCTACTAGTATGCAACTAAATACATTATACCTTACATATTACATATAAAACATGTATGAAATTTTTTTAAAAAAAAATCAGACAAAAGGGAGATTAAAGTTATTTCGGTGATATCACCCATCTTTGCTTAAATCCCACTTGGAGATGAGTCTTGATCTTCAAGAAGTCCAAGAAAACTCTAAAAAAGTTCTAACCAAATTAGAACCATAAAATCCTTGTTTTGAAAAAAAAAAAAAAAAAAACCCAAAAAAAAAATCTAAAAACACCAATTCACCTCTTCTTCCCCAAATGAGAGAAATATAGGTTGAGATGGTTGTCTTCTCTCTCCTTGAGATTCTCTTTAGTGTCCTAGACCTCCTCCAAGCCTCCAAAGTGATGGATCAAAGAGCTCCAACAATGCGGCAAAGCTAGGGTTTTACTTCTTTTAGAGAGAAAAATAAAAGAGAGTGGGAGAGGGGTAAATGGGAACTTAGGATTTTGGCTGTGATATGGGCTTATATAGAGTGCTATAATTGCACATAAATCCTCCAAACAACGATAATTGCAAGCGGCCAAAATCTGATGTTCGCAGAGTTTGGGTACCGGTACACAGGTTCCAGTACTGGTACGCAACTCAAAAGTTTCGGTACTCCAGGCCAATTCCGCAGAATCCAAACATCGGTTTTCTCTATTTTTTATTATGTACCGGTATTTGCCTGAATCAGTACAGGTACTCTAGGGGAATTCCATAAAACCCGATAGTTCTCCCAAACTTCACGCAGCTGGATACCGGTACTCCAGTCCAGTACTGGTACCAAATGTAAATGTACAGTTTTACAAATTTCACTCTCCAAAGTCACACCGTTTTCGCGTCAAAAACACTCCCAAAACACCATGAGTTGATGATCAGAACGTCTGTGGAGTGCTGGACCGAATTATAGCTCTTTTAGCGCAAAATGGACGTGAAAACAGACTTTAAAATTAAAAATCACTCAATCTGTGTTTTTGGTGTAATTCCTGATGCCCGAAATGGTTTGGGGCGCTCAGAAGTTGTGAGTTGAGAAGTTGGAGTTTTGGGATCCCTATTGTGGACACCGATTTTACAGTAGCAGCCCGGAGAGTACGTGAGATTGATTTGACTAAGCATGGCATGCACATGACGGTTAGAGTGACTCAGCAGGAAATTCGGGCGCAGCTACGTGAATCTGGGCTTCTGTCCGGGTGTTCTAATTGGTTTCGAGCGCTGCTACGTACATTAATCCGAACGACGGCTTCTCTAATGTGGGCACTCGAGTGTCTGCGAACAAGAGGATTTGGATGCCCGAATAAAGGTTTCGAGCGCCCAAAACCATGGACTTTGGCTGGTTTGGTGAGTTTCTGATTATCTGAGGGCTTTTCTGCATTTTTATTTTCCAGTCTATAAATAGAAGTGGGTGTACATCTCATTCTTTTTCCGCACTCAGAGCATTCTGAGACTTCTCTTCCATGTCTTCTTTTTCCTCCTTCTTCCTCCATACCTCATAGCTGAGAGTGGAGCCCTGTTGAGGAGAGTCCTGGTGTGTTCGTCCCCTGTTGTTGAGCTGTGGAGGAGCTTGAAAGGGGGAGACCTGGCTTAGCTGAGAAGAAAGGAAACCTTGTGGGTATGCACTCTTCATCTGGCTTAGAGGTGAGTGATGATTTTAAGGATTGAGATTTTTGGCGGATTGGATTTTTGACAGTTGGATTTATACTTAGTTTTTTTAGGAATCAGACTTTTTGGAGTCTTTGCTGTGGGTTTTTCGTTAGGTTTCCTGTTGGAGTCGGGTGCCATGCAATTGACAAGGCAGTAGCAGAGCTCGTCATCTTCTCGTCTTTTCTCTAGGAGTAGCATTTTAGGTTGGTTTTGTGTTGCCGAAAATGACGTATTACCTTTTTTGTCTAATTATCTACATACTTGTTTGCTGATCCGTCTGACTGTTGGTTGGGATAGTAGTAATAGAAGGGTCTATGGTTATACATAATCTTATGCTGTTACATCTTGCCAGTATATGGGACATTAGTAGATAGTTGATATTTCTCTGTTAGAGGATTGTGTTGTATGTTGACTATTACTTAGTTCATGCTGTGAGACAGGTTTAGATGCCGCAGGAAGTTGCGGTAGTATTGAACTGTAAAATTGATATGATTGTGCCTGAGGCACCGAGACAGTATATTATGATATTTTTAATCATTGCATTGACCATAGCCTGTTAGATACTCGGTGGGGTCGCGCCCCTCGACTGCCTCTACGGAGTTCTGGCGATTGGCATAGGCCAGGCAAACAGATGGATAGTAGCCTAAGTGCAGCGGAGCACTAGAGGTGGGGGCTAGACAGAGGCGGTGCGAGCTTAACTGGACTGTTGAGTCGGTCAGTATATGATTGGGTTAGATTGTAAACCTATTATGGTTGCTTCAGTTGGTGTATGAGATAGTCATTTACAACTTTCAATTATCTATTTAAAGGTATGATAGATGTGGTTAGTATGAAATATAGTTATTGTATATGTTTATTCAGCTTATTCTCTATTTTCCTCTAGTAGACCTAGTGGGTAGGCCGTTGTTGTTATCGACCATACCCACTGGGAACTAGTACTTAGTAGTTCTCATGCCTCTTATAGTTTATTTTTCAGAGCCCTCAACGTCCACTACACCAAAAGAGACCTTTACCGGCATTATTTTACTGGCTATGGTCAAAAGAGCCAGTAATTACCATTTATTGCTGGTGTTTTTGATTAATTGCCAGCAATGAATTGACTTAAGCGTCAAAATTTTAGGAACCGCCACGGAGCACGCGCGCGGTTTGACTTAAGCGCCAAAATTTTAGGAACCGCCACGGAGCACGCGCGCGTTTTTTTTTTTCGTCCCTTCGCTTTCCTTCGCGCGCACGCGATAAACCCTAATCTCAAACCCGTGCAAATCCCTGGCGAAAATCCCTGGCGACATTCCTTCCTCTCTCCATACCAACCCCTATTGCTCTGTCCCCAAATTAGAACCCTAACATCAGTTTTTGCCTTCGAAACCCAACATCTCCACGGATGAGACCTCACCTTTCAGGCTGAAGCTCGAAGTTTGTGGAGCATCTTCTCCAACGACACTCAAAGCTCAACCCTCCACAAACTTTTTGTGGATCGCCTCCTCCAACATCTTCAGCCGAACGACAAGTTAGGAGCAAGATGTGTTGCTTCCCTATTTTATTTGCTTGCTTTGTTTCAAAGCTTGTTTCAGAGATTGTTCCGTATTCAATTTGGTGATTTTGGTTTTTTTTTTGAGTATTTGCAGGAGGGAATGCTCCCTGATCGTTGCATTGTTGCTTTTATTGTAGCTCTGGCTGGGATTCCTAGTGCTTAATTGGTATATCTCTATTTTCCTATAATTTATTTTTTAATTCTTTTGTATTCTTTCATTCTTTTTTAAGAATTTTTGTGGGATTGTTTGAGTTGATTTCTCTAATGGGTTTGTCATAAGTTTTAATGCATCTTTTTGGATGGATAATCACTGGTTTTTGCTTTTTCTTTGAGACACTGTTTTGAGGTAGTGAAATATTAATGGTCAATCAAAGGCATGCTATTTTGTTCTTGAACAATATCTGTTTTTTGGTTTTGATGGAATGGGGAATGATAGAGTTATTTTGTTGAGTCATTTGAGCAAAATTTGTAGGAAACTGCTTATTGGATTTGTGTGATTTGAGCTTGTGGAATTTGCTCCATATGTAGTTGTGATTAGATGCCCAAAAACTTCTGTATTAGTATGTGATTTATTTTTTTATGTATAAATTAAGTGGGAAGCATAAGGTTTAAACCTAATTATTTACTATTATTTCTTTTTCACCTAGTAAGAAAAGTGGTAAGAACTTTAGATTTTGCAAAATTTTTGTTGTAATGTATAATTATTAACTATGCCGATCAAAAAGATCAAGTGATATTTTTAAGAAAGCTAGTTTGAACAATAAGTTGATGAGACAAAACGGTTCCATCTACTCACTAAGCTCCTTACTGAATTTGATTTATTTTGATTTAAATATATTATGACTTTGAGTTCATCATTGGTGTGTTTTCTTGCTTGTCCTAATACAGGTAATACCAAGCTATAATAGGTGAAAAAGAGATGGAACCCAAGTGTATATAGTTTTCAGAGGGCAGTTTTTCAGGGTTAATTATTCCCTGATTACAGCCCAAGTGTATATAGTTTTGTTTTATTTTCTTTTAATAGATTGCTTTGCCTTGAGATCTTGAGCAGCAATGAGCACAAAAACTGATCTAAAAAATCAGAAAAGAATTATCATCTTTTGCTAGTGGCCGAGCAAGATCTCGTGAGATGAATTTAAATTAGGAATTGAAGTGTGGCTTAAACCTCATTGAGAGTTGAAGAAAAACTAACATTTAAGTTGGATTTTGATTTGCTTCTAATCTGAGCCATGCAAGTAAGGGGAAAAGAAAGGGCATAAAACTTTTTGTTTGTCTCAATGAAACATTTTATTTATTAATCTTCATATGCAAATTAATGGGTGGATATTTTTCTGGACTCATGGATATGTTCCTCCTGCTTCTTTGTATCTTTATTGGTTGTTGTTTACTTCATTGCAGTTCGGGTTGCCGGACTTCGATATGAATCAATTAAGATGAATTAAAATGTTTAAAGAGCATAATGAAAATTATCTTTGTTTAACATGAAAGACCACACCAAATATTGAGATCCCATTGATAAGGTGCCGGGTTCGACTTACAATAGTGATTGGTTGTGAGCACAAATTGTGTGGTCTAAACCTAATGTAATATGTCTAGGTACGGATAAAGGTCATGTTAAAATCAAGGTTACTGTAGAAGTATTCTTTGAAGATACTTTTATATAATTAGTACTTTCTATAAAGAAATTAAAAGCCATCTACTTTGCAAATTTATAACTTGAGTGGCTGAGTAGGCTGCAAGCAATGTTGCCACCAAGTTGGTTGAAAATAAATTATTTTACACTTTATTTGGTTAATACAATAGATTACCTAGCACAAGGATTGATTGGTATTTTTTTTCTGGTGTCAATGAATAAAATTCTAAAGGTTTTTGTCTTGTTGACATGTATGACTTGTTAATTTTCTTAAGCTGATATTTGGGTTTGGGAAAAAAAAAAATCTAGTGTGTGAGAGATTGCACTAAAAATCTATTGTGTGAGGATTGATTTATAAATTTTTAGTGTGTAAATTTTCTTCTTTTTTTTTTCAATGGCAAAAATGTAGTTTCTTCACATCAAGTCTGAGGGGGTATTTCATTTGTAAGGACGAAAAAGAGAGAGGCTGCTTCTCAAGTCTCTTCAAGCTACCAGGTATGTCAGCACATTTTCTAGCCTTCTAGGTGCTTCTCAGAACCTAAATGTGTTAATTCTTCAAAGTTTATTTACTTTACCTACAGACAACAGCTTCAATTTTACTATGCTTAAAAAATCGTTGATAAATGTGCAGTCTTTAATGGCTAGTTGTTTGTTTTTTTTTTTAACTAAATCGTACTCTACAGATCCTTTTCAATTACAGTCCATTTGAAATTAGCCTTCTTAGTGATTTCTAAAATTTGTTTGTTTATTTATTTATTGCATAATGTAGTTCATCCAAGTTTATATATTTTAGTGTATTTTCTGTTTAGGTATTATGTGAAAACTTTAAAGAAGTTGGTATATTACTAGAATTCTAGGTTTCATGAGAATTTTAAATATTTTATGGATTAATAATGGTGTCAATATAACTGAACTTAAAATACTAACTTTTTAAAACACTAACTTTTCTGGCTTATACAGGTAATTCTATAATCAATAGTACCTAAAGTGCTTGTCTACAATATGGATAAGACTTGGATTCTTAAACCAAGGTAATTTTAGCAATATTTCTAAAGTTATGATTATGATTTATGTTAGTCTATACAATCAAATAATATTGATTTGTGCTATTCAATTACTGTACATAGGTCAAGTATTGATTACCAACAAGGCTTGAATCAATTCCTCAAATTTTCATTTGACAATGCATCTAAAGAAAGTATGATCCTTTGCCCATGTAGAAAATGCACTAATTGCTTCTGGAAAGAAAAGGAAGTTGTCTACGAGCATCTTTTATGTGATGGATTTATGCAAGGTTATACGAGATGGATATTTCATGGAGAGGATACTTCTCAAACAAAACCTATTGATGATGTGAATATTCAGAATGAACAAATCGATGATGAAATGGATGAACTTTTACACGATACATTTTTTCATCCAGACTCGGATTTAAATGTAGGAGATTTAGACATTGAACAATTGCCAACGGAGCCAGATGAAGAGATTAAAATTTTTTATAAATTAGTGAAAGATGCTAATCAAGAAATATATCCAGGTTGTAAGAAGTTCTCAAAACTCTCATTTATTGTGAGACTCTTACAAATAAAATGCTTAGGGGGGGGGTGGAGCAATAAAAGCTTTGAAATGCTCTTAAAATTGCTAAAAGAAGTACTACCAGCAGGCGAAACCTTACCAAGTAGCTTTTATGAGATGGACAAAATCATCGCCCCGTTGCACGAGGACTTTTGTTTAGTAAAGATCCTTCTACTATTGTAGGAGGTGAAAAATTAGGTCAACAATATTGGGAGATTTATATTGAGGTAGTAATGATACCTACAGAAAGTCTGATTAGGAGTTATCATGGTATGACTAAGATGCGTGATGCTGCAAGAAAATCTATTGCTTGGCCATCCTACCTTGTAAGTACAATACACATGCACGTCCAAAATGACATGTATTAAATAGTTTTGTATATATTAAAAATTATTCACCTCCTCAATATTTGTTTATTGCAAACAAAACATATATATTTAGTTACCAAAATTTAATAATCTTTTTTCTATAGTAGATAGGAATATAATACTTGACCTTATATCTAGTACTCTTTTTTTCTCTAATACAGCTTAAGCCTGTGAAAGGTTAAGGCATGGACCCGGGGATCTGGATAAGGCTGCTGGGTGGGTTCTCTTTTCTTTACTATTATTCTTGCACCTTTGATTTCTTTTTTTGTTGATGCTTTTCTTTTGTGCTTTCTTTCTTTATTTTTTAGCAAATTGTTTGAATTGTTAATTTCATTACAGATATTTAATTTTTCTCTTGTTGACTATTTCATAAGAAACTTGTATGAATATGAATATGAACTTCAATTAGGACTTTTCTGAGAAAGTATAGCTCCAATATTACACATTGAGGATGAACATGAACATTAATTAGGTAGAAAGTATGGAATAGAATAAAGATAAATTGTATTATCTATACCAACTTTTTTGCCAGCTTATTAATCAATCTTTTATTTGGGTGTCTTATGTTTTTAACTTCTTATGTATATATAATTGATACAATCTTGGTTTTGTATAATGGTATAAATGAATCCAAAATGGTGTCATTTACTTTGTTAATTCATGTATTAAAAGCTTTTGGCCTCTATGTTGAATATGGTGTTGTTCAATATATGCTTAATTTATGAATGCAATTGCTTCTTTCTTATTGGCCAAAAAACCACTACTTTAATTATCTACATTATGTGTTAATTGGAATTGGTCAAAAGTGAAACTAAGTGTTGTCGATTTATCATCTAATGTAGGTTAGAGATAGTATGCTAAATCTTTTCTTATTTCATAGTATAAATAGATTTTTTTATTTTTTCTAATGCAGGTATGCTTAGTTAAGAAGTTGAAGAAATCTGTGGACCAATTGCAAGGCTTCATTTTTTTTCATTTTTGTCTATAACTAAAATAGGTACTTGGAGTATATTGTTACTATTTGGTTGTTGGGACTAAACTGATAGCCTTTTTGGTTTAATATGGATGTTAAATATATGATATGTTTTGAAACTTTATGAAGTTATGATCTTTTTATTCTCTAATTTGTAGTTCGAAAGCTTATTGCGTTGGAAGCCGTTTGTATTGAGATGCATGTATACATATCTTTCATAATCTTTTGTATTGAGATGAGATATTTATTTAATAATAGTTAATTATTATTTCCTTGTTGATGCATAAATTCATACTCATGTAATTACAAAACAAAATAATGCATCACAAATTCATCTTTTTTGTTGGCACTTTTTTTTCCATCTAAAAGAAAATGATAATTATATCTTCATTGCTGGCATTAATAAGTGCTATTAAAACTGCTTTGCTAGCAGCAAAAAATGGCACCAAAAGTATGAAAATATGGCAGTTTTCAGAGCCAAAATAGATATCTTAGCCGGCACTTTTGAGTGCCACTATCGATATTTATAATGACGGTTTTGAATGCCAATATAGATATCTTAGCCGGCACTTCTGAAAGCCACTATTGAAATTTATAATGGCGGTTTTGAATGCCGATATAGATATCTTATCCGGCACTTTTGAGTGCCACTATAGATGTGTATAGTGGCACTTTTGAATGCCAAAATAGATATCTTAGCTGGCAGTTTATAGTGCCGGCCATTGAATATTTACTGGCGGTTTGTGCAAAATGCCAGGAAAAGAATTACCGACAGAGTTTAAGCCGGCATTTTTGAGTGCCACAAGAAACTGCCGCAAAAATTTTTTCCTGGCACTTTTGTTAGTTTTCCTGGCAGTTTAAATTGCCTCTAAAAGCCCCTTTTGGTGTAGTGGTCGGCGTCTGATCGTGTTGGCATTCGGTTAAACCGAATCGGGTGCGCCCATGATCGGGCTCGATCCGACAGTTATTATGTTGTCTAATTGGATTAGAATTAACCTCGCTTTAAATTGAAAAGATAATTAGAGATATATTCAACCATATTAGGATAACAATGATAAATCGATTTGGCCTAATCTCTTACTTATCCATTAGGATTTTGGGATCCCTTATAAATATACGGGCTATTCTCTTGTAGAAACTACAAAGAAAAATAGAGAGAAATACTCATAAATTCGTGAGTAATTTGTGAGCCATCTTGTTAGAGAGAAACAACATCCTCCATTAACCTATTGATTCAAGAGGGTCTTGAACGGTGGATTAGAGATCGTGATTGTTCGTAGTTCGATCCACCGCGAGTTTGGAGCGATAGAAGACCTTCGTGGACGATCCAAGGACACGTGAATAAACCTTTACGATCCGGGCTCATCGCATTCTAGCACGAATCGCTTCCGCAAAAGATACGAACGAACACTTCCGCTGCGTTCTACAGATCAAGATAAGTGGATCACACAGTAGATAGCGACTCCTTCCCGAGTTCAGGAGCGATAGAGAAGGATCATCAGCTAGCTTAATATTCTGACAGAACACTGTACATTAGGACTAGCGTGGCCGGGGCCTTTTATTTGTATTTATGTTTTCAGAGTTGTGGTTGTATGGACGTATGTACAGTGATAGCTTGATTGGTTTAATTCACTTTTGCTCTGATACCTGTTAGTTGTAAACTCCTAATATTTGTTATAGTTGTGGACTTCCAGTATTGTTGTTTGTTAACATATTTTTTGGACACTTCGTGTGTGCGGGTGTGTTCTCGCACACGCGACGGATCTATTTGTCACGCCCCGCCGGGCCTTTAACACCAACTAGGTGGAAAAGATAACCGCACGGGCGCATGCCCCAGACCCGCCGAACGGATAGAGCCTCTTCTACCCGCCCAAGGCGTCACAACAAAAGCTTATCCACGAGGTTCCAACTAGGAACGGAGTACAAGAGTTGCACAAGGAAAGCATCAACATAAAGAAGTTCTACTTCTATTACATCACATTGCACATTTATACATGCCCAAATTTTTCTTTTCTTTCTTTTCATTCCATACACCATGTTCCAAAACTATGGAATACATAAGTTTCATACATGTAATGGAAATCCCCTATACTATCAAAATCCAAGACAAGGGGTACAACTCTATGTATCACCAAAATGGAAGGGCCGCTATCTAGAGAGCCAAACCCTTGCCTCGCTCCGCCGCCTCACTCGCGGAAGGACCTGGAAAACGTGGGGTGAGAACTATAAACATAGTTCCCAGTGGGTAAGGCCACCCAAGAAAGAAGCTCGACCCACCAGGTCCAAAGAAACACCATATGCATAAGTTAGATCACAAATAACTATGCAACAATTATTTACATGCTTGTAAATAAAAATAAAGGATGCAACCAAATGAAATGTAAATTATCATTCTCTCCTAGGTTCATCCTATATTTCACAATGACTAAGTTCAATTACTTGTCATTTACTTATGGTTTCGGAATCGCTGTCTCACCATAAGGGTTCCAACATTCAAGGAGTGAACTCGTCACCTCCTAGTTCGAGTAGCGAACTCGTCGCATACTCGGGAGAGCAAAATCGTCGCATACCCCATCTCAACACCGCCATCACATGGCATGGGTAGCGAACTCGTCGCATACCCGGGATAGCAACCTCGTCGCACATCCCATCTCGACACCGCCAACTCATGGCGTGGTAGCGAAATCGTCGCATACCCGGAATAGCAAAAATCGTCGCACATCCCGTGTCAACACCGCCAACTCATGGCATGGTAGCGAAATCGTCGCCTACCCGGGATAGCAAAATCGTCGCACATCCCGTTTCAACACCGCCAACTCATGACATGGTAGCGAAATCGTCGCCTACCCGGGATAGCAAAATCGTCGCACATCCCGTTGTTCACATTTTTCACTTGCCAACCTAAGTCTCATGACCTTAGGTTCAAGTCACTAAGTCTCACCTATGTTCAATGACACTAGGTTTACTTTCTCGTTCTTAACCTAGGTTCCATGACTCTAGGTTCCAATCTCATGTCCAACCTATGTTCAATGACACTAGGTTCCAATCTCACATGTTCCAACCTATGTTCAATAACACTAGGTTCTATTCTCACATGTTCCAACCTATGTTCAATAACACTAGGTTCTATTCTCACATGTTCCAACCTATGTTCAATAACACTAGGTTCTATTCTCACATGTTCCAACCTATGTTCAATAACACTAGGTTCTATTCTCACATGTTCCAACCTATGTTCAATATTAGGTTCCAATCATACATGCAACCATGCAACAAGTATAGATAATTGAATTATACTTGAATTCTATATCATGCAATAGGAGCTCATTGCTCTACCTATCATGATTTTACCTTTGCCAACATGCAAGTTCTAGGGTTCACAACACATACCATTTTATCTTTAAATGAATATTTACCCTAAACATGGAAGTGACCTAATCACTTCGGTAAACACAAACCCACCTTAAGAGCTTCCAAATTCTTGTATTCTTCAAGCCCCTAAGTGTCCAAGCCTTGAGTTCTTGCTTCAACCCAAGCTTCTACAAGAAAACGGTTCGTTACTCGTTACGAACCCATAAATCAACTCAATACTTGAAATCAAGTGTTCTAACATGATTTCCTATGCCTCAATTGCAATTTCCGAAGGTCCAAATATTTTTAGAACCTCCCATGACAAAAGCCCCAAATCTACCTAGGGTTTGCATGCATGCAAGCCAAACCCTAGATTTCATGGCCAATCTTTCACCTTTTGTGGTTAAGATTTCCTAGGGTTTCCAAAAACCTCTTCTTGAAGGATTAAATCCAAGGTTTAAACCCTAAATCACAAGAACTTACCTCGAAGCCCTAGCTCCCAAGCTTCTTCTTGCACCAAGAAGCTTCTTTGCACCTTGGAAGTCCTTTTCCAAGCTCCAATCCACCACTTCTCCAAGCTTTGGAGAGATCTCTAGAGAGAGAAAGTGAGGGAGAGGGAGAGGGAATGAGAGAAAACTGAAGAGGAATGAGGGGAAAGACCTCAGCCCCCCCACATAATCTATTCACCGCGAAATTACCAAAATACCCCTCACTGGGCATTCTGCCTCAGCCGGGTCCGGACCTTGCAAGTGGGGTCCGGACCTTGCAAGTGGGGTCCGGACCCCGCACTGATAACTGACTAGCGCGCAGGCCGTGTCCGGACCTTGGTGTTCGGGTCCGGAACCCGTACGCACCCCAACTCGGAAACCAGCTCGGGTCCGGACCGTAACATCCAGGTCCGGACCGTGGCTGCCCGCGGACTTCATTGTCCGGACCCTAGCTTCCAGGGTCCGGACCCCGTGAGCAGTTTTGCTCCAGTTGGTCCTTTTTTTTCAAATTTTTTTGATTTTCGGGATTCCATTCGTACCCATAATGTTCCGAAATCTTCGGAACCCGATTCCACACCAGCCATTATCGGCTTCTATCGAATTTTATCAAATTTAGTAAAGTTCGATACAACGCACCGAAATTCAAGGTGCTACATTCCACCCCCCTTAAAAAGAGTTTCGACCGCGAAACTAGATTATACCTCAGCTGGACTCAGCGAAGAGGTAAGGAAACCGCTCTCTCATTGAGCTTTCCAATTCCCACGTAGCTTCGCGCTCACCGTGATTCGTCCATTGTACCTTTACATAATAAATTTCACGGTTCCTCAAATTTTTTACCTCGCGATCCATGATACACAAGGGAAATTTCTCATAAGTCATATCCTCATGAAGCTCTATAGGCACATACTCGAGGACGTGCGCCGGATCATACATATACTTGCAGAGCGTCGATACATGGAACACATTGTGTATCCCCGCAAGTTTTGGCGGCAAAGCTAGCCGATATGCCACGGATCCCACACGCTCCAAAACCTCATAAGGTTCAATGTAACGGGGACTTAACTTACCCCGAACACCAAATCGTTTCACCCCTCTCATGGGTGACACTTTCAAGAAGACGCGGTCTCCTACCGCGAATTCCAAATCTCGTCGACGTCGATCCGCATAACTCTTTTGTCGAGATTGCACCGTCGATAAGCGTTCGCGTGCCAAGCGGACCTTTTCCTCCGCTTCACGCAACACATCAGGTCCTAAGACCCTTCTCTCGCCGACCTCACTCCAATGAATAGGAGAGCGGCATTTTCTTCCATACAAGGCTTCAAACGGTGCCATACCGATGCTAGATTGATAGCTATTATTGTAAGCAAATTCAGCCATCGGCAAATGAGTAGGCCATGCACCCTTGAAGTCCAACACACACGCTCGCAGCATATCCTCCAAAATCTGAAATGTCCTTTCCGATTGACCGTCAGTTTGAGGATGAAATGCTGAACTGAAATCGAGCCGTGTACCCAAAGCTTCTTGCAAGCTTTTCCAAAAATGTGACGTAAAATGGGGATCTCGATCTGAAACTATCGAGATCGGGATCCCGTGCAACCGCATAATCTCGTCCAGGTAGACTTGTGCTAACTTGTCTCCCGACCAAGTGGTGTGGATTGGCAAAAAGTGTGCCGACTTTGACAAACGATCCACCACCACCCAAATCGCGTCGTGGCCACCTTGTGATCGAGGTAAACCCACAACGAAGTCCATTGCTATGTTGTCCCACTTCCAAACTAGAATGGGCGATCCTTGCAATTTTCCCGCCGGAAAGCGACGCTCGGCCTTCACCTGTTGGCATACTAAGCATTGTGCCACAAAGCGTCCAACATCAAGTTTCATCCCCGGCCACCAATAAATGTAATTTAAGATCCTTGTACATTTTGGTGCCGCCCGGGTGAATCGCATAGGGAGAAGTGTGAGCTTCTTTCAAGATCTCCCCACGAATATCCTCGACTTTTGGCTTGCACAATCAATTTCGGAATCGAATTGCGCCCTTCGAGTCTACATGAAAATCACCGGCGCGCCCGCTCTCGATAGCACTCCGCACCTTTTGGAGTTCCGGATCACCGGATTGCTTTTCTTTTATTTGCTCCAACAAAGTTGGCCAAATCTCGAGATTCATAAGTCTAGCGGGGACGCCCGGGGCCACGACTTCCAAGTCAAACCGGCCCATTTCCTTGATTAACGGCATTTGTCCCGTCATCTCAATTGCGAAGTTCTCCACGAATTTTCTACTGAGCGCATCGGCCACCACATTGGCTCTACCGGCTTGGTACAAGATGGTTAAGTCGTAATCCTTTATCAACTCCAACCATCTCCGCTGCCTCAAATTCAACTCCTTTTGAGTGAATAAGTACTTAAAGCTTTTATGATCCGTGTAAACCTCACAATGTTTCCCGTATAAATAGTGTCTCCACAATTTAAGCGCGAAGATCACCGCTGCAAGCTCTAAGTCGTGGGTGGGATAATTTTGCTCATAGCTCTTTAGCTGTCGAGAGGCATATGCTATTACTTGTCCTTTTTGCATAAGCACACACCCAAGACCACGCCGTGATGCATCACTATACACCACAAAGTCCTCCCCCGCAATCGGCAAGGCGAGAACCGGAGCCGAAGTCAACCTTTCTTTTAGCTCCTTAAAGCTTTGGTCGCATTCCTCGCTCCAAACATATTTGGCTCCCTTGCGGGTAAGACGCGTTAGTGGACCGGAGATTTTTGAAAATCCCTCCACGAACCGCCGATAGTAACCCGCAAGACCCAAAAAGCTTCGTATTTTCGTGACATTGGTCGGGCGAGGCCAATCCTTGATTGCCTCAACTTTCATAGAGTCTACTGATACTCCTTCCGCGGAGATCACATGACCCAAGAAAGCGACCTCACGAATCTAAAATTCGCACTTCTTTAACTTGGCGAACAACTTGTTCTCTCGAAGAACTTGAAGCACAATCCTTAGGTGCTCTTTATGTTCCTCTTCACTCCGAGAGTAGACAAGAATATCATCTATGAACACAACCACAAATTGATCCAATAGTGGTTTGAACACACGGTTCATTAAATCCATGAACGCTGTCGGGGCATTGGTAAGCCCGAAAGGCATAACCGTGAATTCATAGTGTCCATACCGCGTCCTAAATGCGATCTTATGCACATCCTCCGGTTTGATCTTCAATTGGTGATAACCGGATTGCAAATCAATCTTTGAATACACCCGAGACCCTTGCAACTAATCGAACAAGTCATCAATTCGAGGTAACGGGTACTTATTCTTGACGTTCACTTTATTCAACTCGCGGTAATCTACACATAACCGCAGCGAACCGTCCTTTTTCTGCACAAATAGAACAGGGGCTCCCCAAGGTGACACACTTGGCTTTACGAAATCCTTGTCCATTAAATCTTGCAATTGTGCTTTCAATTCCTTCAGTTCCGCGGGTGCCATCCTGTACGGGGCCTTAGAGATCGGCGCCGTACCCGGGAGCAAATCGATCATGAATTCTATTTCCCGGTCCGGTGGCATTCCGGGCAACTCCGTCGGAAATACATCCGGAAACTCTTGGACTATCGAAATGTCCTCGAGCCCCAACACTTCTTTTCGGTCATCCACTACCGTCGCCAAGTAGGCAATGCAACCACTAGCAATAAGCTTTCTTGCTTGCGACGTGGACACCATTGACGCAAAGAGCGAACTCTTGCAACCACGGTACACAAACTCTTTGTGCCCGGGTTCTCTAAACCTCACTATCCGGCTCTCACAATCAATAGTAGCGTGATATTTCGAGAGCCAATCCATTCCTAGGATTAAGTCATACTCATTCATTCGACTTAACACTAGCAAATCAGCTGGCATGATCCAGTTTTCAATCCTCACTGGACAACCTACACACGCGTGATGTACACAAAAGGTGTGTTCAGGTACTTGCACAGTTCTTGCATGTGTGGCATCTACAATTTCTATTCCGTGTGCAATAGCAAATGATCGAGCAATGAATGAATGCGATGCATCAGTATCAAACAAAGCTCTACATCGAATGCCTTTAATTAACACAATACCTGCCACGACATCATCCTGGGCAGAAGGCTCCTCCACCTGTGAGGCGAATACCCGTCCACTGGGCGCTGGTCGCTGGCCCTCGGCTGGTCTCGGCGGCTGAGTATGGCCTGCCGACATCGCCGCGGGTGGGATGCCCGTGAGCTGTCTCGGCGATGCAAATGCCGATGCCGATGACGGTGCTCGGCCATCATCCATCGGGCAATTGTATCGCATATGTCCCGGCTGTTCGCACTTGTAGCACCTGCCCTCACGATAATCATATTGCTGAGGGCCGTGGGGGCCGCTACAAATCGGGCACTGGGTTGAGGGTCGGTTCCGCCGGAACCCTCGCGATTGGTTTTGCGACTGCGAGTGCTTCGGGGGTCGCTTTGAGCTAGATTGCCCACCCGAGCCGCTTCTTTCCTTTTTCCTTATCCTTCTCCTTCTCTCTTTCCCAAGCTTCGCGCTCCTCGCGCGCGCAAGCATTCCCGTGCTCTACCCAAAGAGCACGGTCCAAGACCTCCGCAAAGGTCTTTAGCTTGAGGGCGTGAACCGCCCGAAAGATCTCCGGTCGAAGTCCGCGCACGAAATAATCGACCTTGTCCAACTCTCCGCGGACAACGTGCGGTACGCAATTAATAATGTACGAGAACTCCCTCTCGTACTCACGCACGGTACGGTTCCCTTGCTTCAACTTCCGGAACCTTTCTTGAAGTTTTCTTTTCTCGCTATCGGGGAAGTAGGCGGCAAATACCATACCCCGAAACTCCTCCCACGTCGGTGGCGGAAGGCTAGGGAGTCGATCACGCCGGACTCCCTTCCACCATACCTTCGTCGATCGCTCTAAACAACGAGCGGCGAGGTGCACTTTGTCCCTCTCCAAGGTACATAGATCCTCGAAGAGTGTCTCCATGGCATCGATCCATGTCTCTACATCCCATGGATCCACGTTCTCCCCGTTGAAGATAGGCGGGTTGAACTTTTTAAACCTCATGAGAGCCGCCAGTGCGCGCTCTCGCTCCGCATCCTCCATCTCGGAGTCGGGCATAGGAGTACCCGGCCCACCGGCTACAATCGGTGATGCCGGTGGTGCCACAGCCGGCGCCGGTGTCACCTCCTCGGCCGGTGCCGAAGCAGAGGGCGGAGGTACTCCCAACCTCTCCTCCCTAATCGCAGCCGCTTGCTGCGCCATCTCGTCTTAGAGCTTTTTAATTTGCTCCTCCTGTCGCTGCATGGCTTCGGCCTGTCGCCGAACCACGCCCATCAACTCGGTCAACTCATTACGAAGACCCGAGTTCTCGCCCTCCCCGAGTTGTTCGGGAGCCGCGCTCGATTCTCCGAGCCCAGCCCTCGTAGGAGGCCGTCCACGTACCATTATCTCCTGAAAACACAACGACTTTGGTCATTTCATGACCTTCAAAGTCATTCGCAACACTATACTTCACGAAAATAAACGTGAACCCAATCTAGGCGAAAGTCACACAAGGGTCCTTATTCTCCTCACTTGGTTTCATGTTGTCAGCCGCCAACACGAACACACTTGGCGAAGAATAAGACACACCTCGAATCTACCTCTATTTCCAACTAGAGGCATAAGGACATAACCCAATCACTTATCTTTCGCCACATCAAAGATCTCGTCACTCACGAGCCTACACTCCTAGGATCTTTTCCATCCTAGGGTTTTCTTAGGTCCATCTAGACCGTTTCTATGCTCTGATACCACCTCAGTCTGTCACGCCCCGCCGGGCCTTTAACACCAACTAGGTGGAAAGGATAACCGCACGGGCGTATGCCCCAGACCCGCAGAACGGATAGAGCCTCTTCTACCCGCCCATGATGTCACAACACAAGCTTATCCACGAGGTTCCAACTAGGAACGGAGTACAAGAGTTGTACAAGAAAAGCATCAACATAAAGAAGCTCTACTTCTATTACATCACATTGCACATTTATACATGCCCAAATTTTTCTTTTCTTTCTTTTCATTCCATACACCATGTTCCAAAACTATGGAATACATAAGTTTCATACATGCAATGGAAATTTCCTATACTATCAAAGTCCAAGACTAGGGGTACAACTCTATGTATCACCAAAATGGAAGGGCCGCTATCTAGAGAGCCAAACCCTTGCCTCGCTCCGCCGCCTCACTCGCAGAAGGACCTGAAAAACGTGGGGTGAGAACTATAAACATAGTTCCCAATGGGTAAGGCCACCCAAGAGAGAAGCTCGACCCACCAGGTCCAAAGAAACACCATATGCATAAGTTAGATGACAAATAACTATGCAACAATTATTTACATGCTTGTAAATAAATATAAAGGATGCAACCAAATAAAATGTAAATTATTATTCTCTCCTAAGTTCATCCTATATTTCACATTGACCTAGTTCGAGTAGCGAACTCGTCGCATACTCGAGATAGCAAAATCGTCGCATACCCCATCTCAACACCGCCATCACATGGCATGGGTAGCGATCTCGTCGCATACCCGGGATAGCAACCTCATCGCACATCCCATCTCGACACCGCCAACTCATGGCGTGGTAGCGAAATCGTCGCATACCCGGGATAGCAAAAATTGTCGCACATCCCGTGTCAACACCGCCAACTCATGGCATGGTAGCGAAATCGTCGCCTACCCGGGATAGCAAAATCGTCGCACATCCCGTTTCAACACCGTCAACTCATGGCATGGTAGCGAAATCGTCGCCTACCCGGGATAGCAAAATCGTCGCACATCCCGTTGTTCACATTTTTCACTTGCCAACCTAAGTCTCATGACCTTAGGTTCAAGTCACTAAGTCTTACCTATGTTCAATGACACTAGGTTTACTTTCTCGTTCTCAACCTAGGTTTCATGACTCTAGATTCCAATCTCATGTCCAACCTATGTTCAATGACACTAGGTTCCATTCTCACATGTTCCAACCTATGTTCAATAACACTAGGTTCTATTCTCACATGTTCCAACCTATGTTCAATAACACTAGGTTCTATTCTCACATGTTCCAACCTATGTTCAATAACACTAGGTTCTATTCTCACATGTTCCAACCTATGTTCAATAACACTAGGTTCTATTCTCACATGTTCCAACCTATGTTCAATACTAGGTTCCAATCATACATGCAACCATGCAACAAGTATAGATAATTGAATTATACTTGAATTTTATATCATGCAATAGGAGCTCATTGCTCTACCTATCATGATTTTACCTTTGCCAACATGCAAGTTCTAGGGTTCACAACACATACCATTTTATCTTTAAATGGATATTTACCCTAGACATGGAAGTGACCTAATCACTTCGGTAAACACAAACCCACCTTAAGAGCTTCCAAATTCTTGTATTCTTCAAGCCCCTAAGTGTCCAAGCCTTGAGTTCTTGCTTCAACCCAAGCTTCTACAAGAAAACGGTTCGTTACTCGTTACGAACCCATAAATCAACTCAATACTTGAAATCAAGTGTTCTAACATGATTTCCTATGCCTCAATTGCAATTCCCGAAGGTCCAAATATTTTTAGAACCTTCCATGACAAAAGCTCCAAATCTACCTAGGGTTTGCATGCATGCAAGCCAAACCCTAAATTTCATGGCCAATCTTCCACCTTTTGTGGTTAAGATTGCCTAGGGTTTCCAAAAACCTCTTCTTGAAGGATTAAATCTAAGGTTTAAACCCTAAATCACAAGAACTTACCTCGAAGCCCTAGCTCCCAAGCTTCTACTTGCACCAAGAAGCTTCTTTGCACCTTGGAAGTCCTTTTCCAAGCTCCAATCCACCAATTCTCCAAGCTTTGGAGAGATCTCTAGAGAGAGAAAGTGAGGGAGAGGCAGAGGGAATGAGAGGAAAGTGAAGAGGAATGAGGGGAAAGACCTCAGCCCCCCCTACATAACATATTCACCACGAAATTACCAAAATACCCCTTACTGGGCATTCTGCCACAGCCGGGTCCCGACCTTGCAAGTGGGGTCCGGACCCCGCACTGATAACTGACCAGCGCGCAGGCCGAGTCGGGACCTTGGCGTCCGGGTCCGGAACCCGTACGCACCCCAACTCGGAAACCAGCTCGGGTCCGGACCGTAACATCCGGGTCCGGACCGTGGCTGCCCGCGGACTTCATTGTCCGGATCCCAGCTTCCAGGGTCCGGACCCCGTGAGCAGTTTTGCTCCAGTTGGTCCCTTTTTTCAAAATTTTTCGATTTTCGGGTTTTCACTCGTACCCATAATGTTCCGAAATCTTCGGAACCCGATTCCACACCAGCAATTATCGGCTTCCATCGAACTTTATCAAATTTAGTAAAGTTCGATACAACGCACCGAAATTCAAGGTGCTACACTATTCATGCTCCCCGGGGCTTCCGCTGTGCGCCCGGGGCATAACAGATAAGGAGTTTATCATATATATACCTCGCAAACGTGCAGGTTAGGCAAACCGCGGATGGGTTATTTTACCAGCGAATTACATATGCATAGGTCCAAAAGCAATATGTGTACATAATTTTTAAAAGATCATAATATAACTTATGTTTAAAATATCACAAAATATAATAAACAATATTAAATCTTAAAACACATAAATTATGTGATGTAAATATATTTTATAATCCCAAATTTTCGTGCTACAAAATTAATATAATTTTTATTTACGAAGACCGTAAACGAGCATGCTGTGGTCCGATGTAGGCCGGGCCACCAAAGGATAGTAAAGCGATTCGGCGGGAGAGGCGGCAATGAGGAAAGGTGGCCGTAGCGGGAAAAAAAATGTGGAGACATTCATATTAAAGTTTTTAGGAATGATAAATAAAAAGAATATATATTTTTTAATTAAAAATCTTTAGACGGGTATCCGTAAATACTCGTGGGTTGCCCAAAATGCCAATAATTTAACCGATATCCATCCGTTTAATTTATAATTTTTTGGATAAGAAAATTACTAACCATACCTGTAAATTTGAGAATAACCTGCGAGTACGGGTAGAAATTTTCAGGCCTAAACGTACAGAAGTTACTTGAACTATAATTAATTGGCTACCTAACTTTCAATTTTCAATTTCTTTTATTTGAGTCACTCAACGATATTTTGACTTCAAAATTTAAGCTAATTACTTATTTTAATAACTTTTAATAAATTTATTAAACATGTAAAGATAGACAATTCACATATGGTCCTCAAACTATGAGATGGGTGATACTTTGTCCTCAAAATTTAATTTATTCTAATTTATGACTCGAACTTTCAGGATTATTGCATTTAAGTCCCACAACTTAATTTGTTGATAAAATGCTGGCACACTATTGATATAAAAATAATCTAACATCTTAATTATTAGAGATAATTGCTTCTTTTTCCTTAGAAACTTGTGATTTTTTTTTTAACCCTTTAATTTTTAATATATCCTTAAAAAATTTATGTTTCCTTCTTATATACCTCTATTTTGAGGGTGAATTGAAAAAAAATTAAATTTTTTTAAAGATATTTTAAAAAACTGATTCTATGAGGAGTATATATGGAAGGAAGGAACTTTATAGAGGTATATAAAAAACTGCCCCTAATTATTAACGTATCATTAATCACAACATTGCTATATTATTTCCACATTAGCACCACATTAATACTTAATCAGTTATTTTAAGTTATAAAATTTAATTAAAATAATTTTAAAAAAATAAATAATAAATATAATAAATTAAAATTGAAAGCCAAAAATGTCATCCACCTCGCATCTTAAACTTCCAGCATTAAAATTTTAAAATATTAGATAATTAATTTAAAATCAAAATTCGTACATAAATTTCGTACATTTTTACCCCAATTTATAGCACGGCGATCCCAGTGACATAACTCTGCCGTCAGAACGGCATGTGATGGACCCCACACGAATGTGGGTCCCACCTGTCACTCAGCGCACGTCTGTGGGTGGAAGAATTCTTTATTATCACGCTTACATCACGTCACGTCATTAATAACAAGCCAATTACATCTCTTCTTTTCAAACAAAAGTATAATAAAAAAAAATTTATAATTATGATGAGACATATATCTCAAAAGAGAGATATTTGATTGATTTGTGACGTCACGTCACCATATATATCCGGTGTATTCTAAAATTTTTTCTATGGGTCCCACATGTTAGTAGTGAACACAGAGGCGCCGCACAATATGTTTATGCGGCCTGAGTTTTCGCTTTCTTCATTTTCGGTGCTCTTCACACTTTCGCTTCCGTGAATGGGAAAGAAAGGTTTTAGTTTGGTTAGTTTGGTAGAGGGTGTACGTCACGTTACGTAGACTCCTCAACCAACTTGAATGAAATTACAACTTTACCCTTCAATCTTTATTTAAATTTTCTCTTCCCTTTCGCAGATTTGAATTCAAATTATCAAATTTGAAAAAAAAAATTTAATTTAATTTGAAGAGTTTCATTTCATTTAATTTTGTCCCTGGATAAATTAAGTCTCTAAAGTAGTCCAATCAATGTAATAATAATGTCCTCGACCACCACCACCACCACCACTGCGCGGACCCGCAATTCGAGGTGCGCGAATTTCAAAGTCCACGTAAATATTCCACCGCACAAAGTCCACTATGCCGTTGGTTGGATTCTCCTGTTCATTTATTAATTAATACCATAATTAACTCAATTCAGTAATTTTCATTTTAATTATCAATTAATTGTGCATTGAATTCGTCCTTCCTCCGGAAATTGCGAAGATGCCGAGTCCATCACCATCTCCATCTCTCGGGATTACCGCCCCAAATTAACTCCTCATTAATTAAAGATTTAAGTTTTTTTGCTTTTTATATATACTCCTTTCATTTTTATTTAATTATATTCTTAATAATTATTTAATTTCGGATTAATTTGTCCTCTGTAAGAAACCGAAACTGAGTCCGCTACGGCTGTCTCTCCTTTGCTTGCTTTGATTCCACGCCACCGCCGCACCTGTAACACAAACAAAGAATAAACAACATAAAATAATAAATAAATAAAATAAAATAAACACAAATAACATATATAGAATAAATAGATAAATAAATAAATGGAACGGGTTTACCGCGAAGGAAACGGCAACACGGACACGACGGAGACGACGGCGACGGAGTTAACGGAACGGCGAACGGGAAGCAAACGGCAGTTAACGCGACGCCCCACACGATGACGGAGACGGCGAACGTAACGGCGGAAACACCTCGCACAAATCCACGAAACCGTCACGGATCAATTAAACACATCCCAAGTCCAAAATTAATGATGAATTAGTTGTTGGTTAATGAACGAATTACTGAATTAATGATGAGTTTTTTTTTTTTTGGGGTTGTGAGTGTTCCAGAGAGTCCTCTTTTGAGTTCTGAAGAGTCGTCAAAAGCTCCTTCGATAGCCATATCAAACGGCTGTCACAAAAAGATATGTACAATCGGACGGTTCTGATTCCGTCCTCACAGCCTCCCTCTTTGTTGATACAAAAAAGAAAAGGAAAAAAAATGAATAAAATCCGAGCGTAGAGTTCTCCTCCGAGATTCGATTCGGACGCCGATGTTGAGGCCGATGTAGAGAGAAGATGGAGAAGAAGAAGAAGAGTAAAAGTGTAGTAGAGGGGGGGGGCTTGGTTTTTTGTCTTTTTCTCTTTTTTTTTCTACGAACCTGCGTCGACGAGATCTAAGGGGATGGGACACGGGGGAGATCATAGATCGGGGTCGTCGGCCTTGGACATGACGGAGAGGCGGCTGGGGCGGGGCTGGAAGCCGGAGCGGCGGCGTTGGTGGTGGGAGGAGGGGCGGATGAGGGCGGCGAGGGCGCGCTTGACGAGGTCGCCCTCGACGGTGCCGATGCGGACGAGCGAGTTCGTCATGGCGGAGCGGCGGGCGTGGAGGCGGTACGAGGGCGAGGAGGCCGCGGCGTGGGAGGAGGAGGAGGAGCGGTGGGGGCTGCTGCTGCTGCTGCCGCTGCCGCTGCCGTGGAAGCCCTTGTGGAGGCTGCACCGGAACGATCCGGGGTGCGACGTGGGCGAGCACATGCACGTCCTCCGCCCCGGCGCCGCGCCGCCGGAGGAGCCGCCGCCGCCGCCGGGGACGGGGCGGCGCGACGGGATCTGGTCGGCGACGGAGAGGGATCGGCCGGGGGAGGTGGGGCGGTGGTGGTGGGAGAGGGAGAAGCGCACCGACTGGGACGGGACGAGGTTGACGCGGGTGGGGGAGGCGGAGCGGTGGAAGAAGGAGGAGGCGGAGCGCGTGGAGAAGCTCGAGGAGGACGAGGCGAACGCGGACGACGCGGCGCCGACGGAGGAGGAGAAGCGCCCCGAGGGGGAGATCGATCCCTGAAACGCGCTCGAGATCGGGAGCACGGGGCCACTCGATCGCCTCGATGAGCTCGCCGCCATTGCTGCTAAGCCTCCAATGGAGAAGACAGAGAGAGAGAGAGAGAGAGAGAGAGAGAGAGAGAGAGAGAGAGAGAGAGAGAGCAAAACCCTAATTAGGAGAGAGAAGAGGAGAGGAGAGAGAGAGGCGGCTTAGGTCGCTATTTTGCCAAACTTTGCTTGACTCCGGGGTGATATTTATAGCGAAACCGAATTAGGGCTCCGAGGGTAGGGTTCGTAAATAACGCGAGTTTCGAGGGGGTTTACGAAACCGTGTCCGGCCGTTTGGGAATGCCGTGGTTAGGTTAACTTAACTCAACTCAACTCAACCGCGGTTAGTGAGTTTTCCGTGGGATCCAAAGCAGTGGGCGCGGAGTTGGAGCGGAGTCGGCGTACGGCGGGGCCCACCGCGTGGAAAACCCGACACGTGTCGGTTCGGTTAGGATTGATGACCGCGACGAGGGTTTCGGCGGGGGGATCTTTTGCTGACGAGAATGCCCTCCGGAATCCGGACGCGTGGCGGTCACCGGTGGTAAGGGTACCGCACTAGTGCTTATTTTTTTAATTTATTTTATTGAATAGTGTGGGAGTGCGTGTCGTGGAGGAGGCTTTATCCATACTTGCAGGAAAAGTAAGCAAAACTGTGGCTTCAACGGTAAGCTATGCGTTTTTGGAGGTTTCTAACGTGCTCTTTCCACGCCGCGGCAACAGAGACGGGTCGGGTCGGGTCGGATCGGATCGGATTCTGATGATTTTATTCGTAATCCGAACTCTTAACGGGTTGAGGTTGCTTTTGACCTGTATCCGGCCCATCAAGTAAAACAACTCATTTTCAGGTCTTCTTTGGTATGTTGCGGGCGAGGACTTTTCTACACTGAAACTTCCCCGCTGAAAAAGTATTGCAATCCTGTACCTGAAATTGAAAAATCAAACAGGACTATTTAATGCACTAAATAATAAAATAAACTATTAATATACGTTACTTATTTAAATAAATATAAAAATAAATTTTATTTAAATATAATATATTTTTTACACTAATTTAGTTTCGGATTTAGATTCAGTTCGTATTTGAACAATGATAATAACCAAAATTATAGCTATCATATTTTTAATTTGGGATTTTATCCCCATAACTTAAACTGTTCTTATTAAGCTTTGATTAAAGACGTCTCGATCAGGTTTTGGATTCGACCATTTTGTTTGCTTAAAGAGATCAGCATCTTATCATGTGGCAAAAGCTCAAGTGGGGACGAGTCACGCTCGAAATGACTAGAGATCGGGTTGAGTCGAGTTATGCTTAAAGTGACGGGAGGTTCCTTGGTCCAAATTACAATTGAGACCCGCGAGCGCTGTATTTGTATATTTTAAGTGAATTAGTTATTTTTAATAGCTCGAGTTTTTGAAATTAAATTATTAGTATCAACGATCTGACACATTCTTGTTTTATTTTGTATGACATACTTCTAATAATATAATCATAATAAAAAAATAGAACAAAAATAAAAATATCTCTATACTTTATGTTAATAACTACTCCATCATGCTAAAAGTCAAATTTGCATGTCATTGTACCACCGAAGAAAACCGTATATTCAGATAATTTTTTATATCAACTTTATATACTATATACTACGTATAACTACGACGTGGTATGGGCATATGGGATGCGTTGGAGTGACGTGGCATTACATATGGAAACATTTATGCGTTACATTATATGCAACTTTGGGGAATCCGCTTAAACTTTATTTAATTAAACAACCACTAGTGATATTTAAGTTTTATTGAATTAAACATGAATTATGACGACCCCCTTAACTATAGGCAATTTTGTGGTAGACCCCTCAACTTTGTTTTTTTTTTTACTTGAGACCTTTTCAAAAAAAATTTTAATTAAAGTTATTATACTTAAGTTTAATATTTCTATTAATTATTAGTTGCAAAGTAGTTTAGTTTTATTTACCAAAATATAATTAAAGTTATCAAATTTTGTGATTTCAGAAGTTGAGGGATCTCAATCAAAAAAATTGAGGGTCAATTCCAAAATGTCTCTATTGTTGAGGGGTCTCCAAAACATTTTACCAACAGATAATAAAGTTTTTTTTAAAAAAAAAACAGAACATTTAGTAAAGTTGAGCCCTCCAACTTCCAAAGCCCACTATCATAGGCACACATGGACCTAATAATGAGATACAACTAGAACCTAGCTGTCATATTTCTTTAATTAATTAATTATTTTTTTAAGATTAATTGCGCCATTGATCTCCTAACTTTTATAAATTTTTTATTTGGTCCCTAATATTTATCCAGTTACCTCGCCTCAAATTCAATCTCATCGTTTTCAATATCGTTCTTCATGGTCACCGCTCAAAAATTAATTAATGAGAATTTATACAGTAAAAACATTCTTGAAATAAAATACAAATATTAAAAATTAAGGGGTTAAAATAGAAAAGGTAAAACTTAGGGCCCGCTGGGGCAATTAACGCTTCCTTTCATTATGGTCCTCAATTTTTTTCTCTTTATTAAAGTGCCTTCCCAGTTGTCTCATAACAATAGGATGTGCACGCATAACAATGCCTTAAAATTGTCTCCCTCTTGTGTAGTTGCTCATTAATGTGATATAATAATAAAAATCTTAATGTATCATCACATATCTTCTTATGCACGCGACCATTTGTTTGCGTATAGTTGTAAATACAATCTAATTAAAGATACATGCGATTAGAAATATAATAATTATATTTATATCTAGTCCATATATATACAGTTGAAAATATAATAATTATACTAATATTTAGATTTGTTTGGTATCGAAGCTAATCTAGGTATATTAGATAAAAATGAGTTATAGCTAAATTGCACAGAGATATATTATTTTGTTTCTCAGTGGTCTCACAGAAATTATATATTAACAAAATTGTTGTGATCTACATAATTTTTTCTGTCACACTTTTCACTGTACATAACGTATTCTCTTTGTAATCCCAAACAGACTTTTTAGTCTGTTTGACAATTTGTAGTTAAAAGTGATGTAATTACAAAATTCTGTATTAAGTTGCTTGGAGGTGAAAATCGCATTTGATGAATTTCGTTATTTTCTTAGATTACCTTAATAAGAATAAAAAAATTATATTTTTTTTTTACTTTAGAGGTAAAATTAGTAGGTAAATTTACTCTCTTCAATTTGGATATATATAGATCAAAATGCAGTGGTAGGATTTTCAGCTGCAGGTCTGACTGTGGTATGTAAATACAATTGCAACAAACCGAATAGAAAATTTGGATTTTATTATATATAATTGCTCTAGGGGGATCAAACAGTTCGCGTTGCAGAACAAGTTTACTCTGCGGTTTGTTGGACCGTTTGAGATCCTAGAGCGCGTTGGTCTGGTGACGTACATGTTGGCTCTTCCTCTGAGTCTCGCCCAGGTGCACAATGTATTTCACGTGTCCATACTTCGGAGGTATATTTCGGATTCGTCCCACGTGATCAGCCCTACGACTATTCAGCTACGGGAGGATATGAGCTATGATGAGGCTCCGAAACGGATATTGGCGCATGAGATGAAGCAATTGCTGAACTGGAATATTGCATATGTGAAGGTTCTATAGGAGAATCATGAAAAGCGCAAGGCTACATAGGAGCTTAATACTGATATGAGGGAGCGGTACCCATAGTTATTTGCGGGGGCTATGTAATTAAGTTTTAGATACGAAACTTTTTGTAGGGGGAGTGATGTAATAACTGTAAAATTCAAATTCAAATTCAAAAATAAATTAGTTTGTTTAAATTCAAATATTAAATTTGAATTTATATTAAAATGTTGGAGGAATGAGAGAGAAAAGGCAAACTTGCAAATCGAAAATCGTTTCTCACAAAGCGAAATGACCATTTTAGCGGTCTGGCAGTGTCGGAGATCCTGGTGATGTCCGTTTTCGGATTCGGTGCACCAAAAGCACGGAAAAGCACAAAAATTGACAAAAGACCAAAATAGAAATTTGGGTTTTTGCAAAAAAGTCCCAATATTTTATGCATTGTTTCGCGTGAAATCGCAGGGGGCGCAATTTACATCTGCTATGGAGGATTGGACTAAAATTACAAAGTTTGAGGGGTCTTTGTACAATTCTATAAGGTGTATATTATATAAAACCTAGGGTTTGATACCGTAGCACCCTTCCTCTCTCCCATTGTCCGTCGGTGCCAGAGAACTCCAGAGCACTTTTCGGCACAGCCCCGACACTTCTCTGGCATTCCCTATTGCCGGACCTCACCTCTGAACCTGAGATCACAAGGGTTGGCCGCAAGCTTCTTGAGCGTTGTCTCCGCCGCCGCCTCCCGCCGCCGCCTCCCCGTTGGTAGCTGATCCCGCCAATCCTTCCTCGTTGGTGGCACCCTTTCCCGACCGGTGCTCGCGGCCCCAAGCCGTCGGAACCCTAGTTGAGTTCTTCCTTCTCCAACCTAGCCCGAGCTAGGTTCTTCTTGGTCGGCTTCACTGTTCCGGCCTTTTTGGACTCCAATGACCCTCCGGAAGGTGAGCACGATCCTCTAGAGGGCCTGAGGACATTCGGACTCACCTTTGTTGCAACCTGAGAAGCCTCAGTTTGCGAATTTAGCTGGGTCGCTCCCAGTAACCTTGGAAACTATGGTTCACGTAGCCCCAATGCGCTCCTCGGCCATCATTCATGCTCTGGACAGCGAGCGCGGGCTTCTGTACGTCGAGACCTGTAAGCCTGCACCGCTGGTCGGGTTTCGAAACATGCGAAATTTCGTAACAAGTTAAAATCCTAACTTTTCATATATGCTAATAGAATGCAGGTTAGGGATTTTTCTGCAATTATGAGCTGCCTAGGGCAGCGTGAACCCATAATGTGTGACCTTTGGACTGATTGTCCAAGGTTCGAAGGCCTTTATGAGATATAATTAGGGTTTAAGTGTGTTTATCGACAAAATCGCCGATCGAACGCGATTTCGGTTTGGGTTTCATGTTTGATCGACATGAATGCCCCGTTTTTATCACCAAGCCTTGTTGGTCGGTTGCCCTCACCGTCTCGTGAGTCCAAAGACAGCAGGTGAGCGGCAGAGGGTTCCAGCGTCAAAATCATCATTTCTGAAAATCTGATACAACTTGGTTTTAATTAAATGCAATTTTTAGCGTTCTCCTAGTGTGTTGCTGCCCAGACACCTAAATCGGTGCGTTGCGGGGCAGCAGATGATTTACGGTGTGGATTGGTACCTTTTGGGACACTTCGTGGGTTTTGAAAGTGTTCCGGTGAGTTTCCGAAAAATTCCGACGGATTTCAGGAATCGGTAAAAGAAATCGATGTCTCGATTGTTTTCGGAATTGTATGATTAGTGACTTTGGGTCACTTAATGTTTAGTCCTTTTAGTTGAGTGGTTTGTGACTCCATGAATCTTTCGTAGGCGCGGTCGACGGTCAGAAGCACCTTGGGAGTTAGGTGTCTCGTCTGTTACAGGTGGGTGCTCGATCCGATGTCGGTATTGTGATGTTAGCTCAGTGACATTCTCTCCCATCTTTTCTTCCCTTGATTACACACATATTGTATATATGTTGAGCACTTCACCACTAGACTTCGCTTTCTATTGCTCTACTTTTACTTGTATATATATGTTCATCATGATTTAGTAGTAGAGCGGTACACTATAGATACCATTGCATGACTTATTATTTGATAGACCTGGTTGGTCAGTGATTAGTTTATATCAGTCAGATATGCGTGACCTAGTTTGGTCAGGTGATTGTTGGTGGATTTGATTTCGGCTATTTGCTTATCGTTGGCTATTGAGCATATTGTATCGATCGCCACAACTCATATGCATTTACGCGTACACCAGCGATTTGGCCACCGCAATGGTGTTCTTTTCTGGAAGAATGGTCATATTTCCGACCCGGGAGCCCTATGCGCAAGTGCGTTTAGCATGGGGTTATGTGCAAAGGTGAGTCAGCACTATGTAGCATGGCCTGAGGTCTTTAGACCAATATGGTGATTGATTGGGTACATTTGGGACTATTCATCCAACTGATGCATTTACTTTTTATTACAGTAGCGGTAGGTAGAAGGTTTTAACACTAAGCCAGTGAGTACACTTGCCTTCGTCGGCTTGAGGTACCCACTGAAAAATCTCAAATTGGTTTCTCACCCCCTGTTTTTACAAGTGACATAGGCAGTGAGGGTCGGGACGGTGCGTGAGGTGCGGTGTAGCTAGTGAGCTTTAGAGGTCCCGTACATATTCGTTGATTGACTACGGTTATTCTATTATTTAACCCTTTATTATTATTGTTAATAAATTAGACTTTGTCGTGGTTCAGTTAAGTGAATGCTTGTTAAGTTGAATGTTTATTTTGGGATTAAGTGAACTATGATTTTATGGATTTACGACTATGGTTTGGTCTGGTTTTATGACAAAAATATTTTCTAATCCTCGTGGTAGTTGATTTTCAAAAGGATGAGTTTCCGTGTGAGAAACAATTTTCAAAATGGTTTTTCAGTTTTATCGTATATCCTAGATTTAAAAATAAAATTTTCGAGTGAAAAACACTTGCAAATGATAGAGTGATTAATATATTGCGCATTCGCATCATCTCGCTTAAGAAGTGCTTAGATGAATGTACAGGGTATGCATCATATTTGCTAAGAACTGGTTAGCTGTATAAGCGTATGCATACTATATTTGTTGGTTGTGTGAGTGGATATTATGAGTTGTGGTATTGTAGCAGATGATACGCCATACAAATATAGGAGAGACTCTGTCTGTGTGGTCAGAGAAATCACTGTATTTGTGTCGGGTCTGTCTGTCCCGTACGCAAGGTAGTTTAAAAATGTTTGGCATTTTTTCACTGACTCTGTTTCCAATATTTAGCTTTTTTCTCTGAAAAGGCTTTACAAAAAAGGCTCCGGGGCGTGACAATTTGAGTATAGTTCAAACTGCTTTAGTTGTGCCTCCTTATGCAGTTTCAACTACAACAGTTAGGTTTAAATGCATCGAACTAAATGTCGAATTTGGTTTTGTATGTAGTTACAACTGTACTATAGTTATAACTATATACAACCAAACAACGTCTAAATTTAAGCTTATGCTTCAAAATCATCAATATCTTGATCAAATCTTAAAGTACCTAACCATGAACTAGTATTAGGCTTTAAACTTGGAACCTCGGGTACCAACCATCAAACCCTAAGCCACTTACGCTAGGAACAGATTCACGCATCTTTGGTGATCTGTGGACCGGTTTAAAACCAACAAAAACAAACTTCGGAGACTAGATAGTTATAATTGCCAAAACAATAATAAAATCAAAATGAAGGTAAGAATTTCAATTCATAATTAGCAATAAAAAAAACTATTAGACTGCGTTTGGTAATAGAATTCCCAAGCGATAAAACATTTTAACCCACATTCTACCAAACACAGGCAAGTTTGACAGAAATAGTTTATTCTGGTCAAAGCGAGTTATTCAAAGTATTCTGAAATAATCTGTTAAGAGGTATTCCACCCCACCCGTGAATAGGGGTGGCAATCCAGCTCGCTGTTCGCGAGCCAGCTCGTGTTCGGCTCGAAATGAGCTCGAGATCGAATCGCTCGCTTAGTAAACGAGCCGAACTCGAGCTGAAATTTTCAGCTCATTTAATAAACGAGCTGAACACGAGCTAGGGTCAGCTCGCTCGTGTTCGGCTCGATAACAGCTCGAATACATATATTTATATTTTTATATATAAATAAATAATTATATATATAAATATAAATTTTTATTATTAAAATTTTAGCTCAACCTAAATATAAAGTCCAACTCAATTATAAAAAGTCAATTTATATGTAAAGTTTCAACCATTAGATCAAAATCTAATGGATAAAATCTCATAAATTTATTTTCTATATATATATCCTTCCTAATCTTTTTAACATAATTTTTTTTTATTCCTCTCTATTCCAGGATATTAAATTATTTTAAGATTAAAATTATTTATCAATCAATTCAAACATTATTTCATTACCAAGCATTAATTGTCTCAGTGCTTCTTAAAAAGCTATTATTAATTAACTAATATTTTTGTACAATTTCCACTTGTCCCAATACTCACAGCTCACCAGATGATTAAAGGTGTTATTATTTCAAAATTGGGTTCCCTTTGGTGCAATACATTATTACTTTCTGATACTTCTTTACAAGTAGCTAGCTAGTCAGTGTTTGAAAAGATAGATTTAGTATACATATGCCCAAATCAACACCAAATGACCGACCGTCCCTAGCGCAAGTGGCAAAAGACTTGGTGGTTGGTATCCGAGTTCGAATCCTAGTTGATTCATATTTTCAGCTAAATTTATTTCTAAACGAAATAAAACGAAGTGGGTAGCGTGCTACATTTCTCTCAAAAAAAAAAAAAAAAAAAAAAAAACACCAAATGAGTTAGTTGTTGGAAGGTATTATCAGTTGAGGAGTTGGTGAGAAGTTTCATGGGATTCACACTGTTCTTGTGAGTGAGAGAGAGAGAGAGAGAGAGAGAGAGAGAGAGAGGAGGGATTTATGTGGTGAAGGGAAGCCAACAACCCACATGGTTGGCAGTTGGCCAAATGATCAAGATGGAAGGTATGGAGAAGTTGGGCCAAAAACTCACATTTTAGGGCAAGCTAGGCTAATTTTGGAATAACTTTTGTCTCCTTTGTTTGCACATAAATTAAGCATCCTCATTTTTTATCTCCTATTGTTTCAAGAAATGGAGTTCAGATATGAGATACATTCTTCATTACTTGATAAATGTGTTTCGAATTTTTAAATTCGAGATACAATGTGTTACAGAATGGTATATATTCTAAAAAGATAAATGCTATATATCAAAATATCACTTATATATGTCGTTCATGTATTGGCACTTATAATATGAAAGCTTTTTAATTAGTTTGCGCTTGTAATTTAAGACTGTCGTATTCAGGGGCGGAGCTATGTAGAGACCCAAAGGGGCCATGACCCCTCTCAACTTTTCAATATTTATATTATAGTCCTTTAATGGCTTATAGATTTTTTATAAATTTTTATAATATAAGGGTCTATCTTATAAAAAAAATTTAGCACTAGTATAGACTTCTCTCTCTTCTTGTGTGTTTATAGGTAAAAATATACTAAGAACCTCTTAATTATAGTGTATTTTGAAATAAGTCCTTTCAACTTTAAATATTTTATTTTATACATTCTTAACTTTCTAATTATTTTTTATGAGTTAATTTATTTAACTAAATAAAATAGTATGCTAAATTTAATAACTCTGTTAGATATTAATCATTGGTTGTTACTATTTAACTAATAAAAATTTAAAAAAATTTAAATTCTAGCTAAATTACTATTAGATTTAGTAAAATTAATTCTTAAGTCATTTGAATGGAATAATGCAAAAAAAATAATTAGAAGTCAAGCAAGCAAGTGTAAATTAAAGAAATAAATTTAATATTTTTTAACATTAATTATCTACTCACTAAATTTTTTTATTAAAAATTTGAGTAGTTAAAATTTTATTTATCTGCTAAAATTTTTATTTGTATATATTTTGGCCCCCCTCGTGATTAAATCCTGGCTTCGTCCCTGGTCGTATTGATTTGCTAATCCTTAATAGGAAAATATTATAAATGGCCGTTTTTGAAATTTTAATATCAGTACATGGGATTCTCAAAAAAAAATATATTAGGAGCATTAATTATGTTAATTCTAATTTTGGCACTTTTTTGCATGATTTACTAGATTACTTGTCTAATTTGCTTTCTCACAAGCTTAATTAAGAGTAAGATGTACAAAGAATACTTGGTCTAATTTCACTAAGTCAACTCATTTGCTTTTAGACAATATGGTTGACTTGCTCTTTGTCTATTCATTATTCTGTATTAATTAATACTAATTTTGCTTAAATTGTTATGACCTGTTTTAATAATGTTGAAAATATATATTGCAAATAAAAGCGGGCGAAAAGGTAATATCTAATGAGTATAACCTGTCAATTAATTTAGATTAAAAAAAGGAGTCGCAAAAAAAAACTTTTAGGGAAATTAATTTTTAGTTAAAATGGTAATTAATGGCATCTATCTTGTGAGACTCCAGAGTAGTCCTATATATGAGAGATATAATAGGGCTAAACTCTCAACCCGGTTTAAGCATTTTTGGTGTGACTAGGCTGAAGAGGTTGAGAGAGTTAAGCGTGCTAGAACGGAAGTAGTCCTAGGATGGGTGACCCTCTGAAAAGTTGGGACGTCACATATCTATTGGAGAACAAGAAGTTAGATACTTGACAAATAAGAAAATTAGAGTTCTGCAAAAATTGAAATAAGGTTTTGCAACCAAAAGCAAAAGTCTAATCAGTAGCTCACTTCAGCCTCTCCGTTTTAAAAGTAAACTTAATGCTCCCTAAATTTTTCGTTATACGTCAAATCGGCCAATTCGATTATCAAATGTTAAGTTTATTGACCGAAAGATGATGTATAGACACTAAGTCAATGGTTTTTGACAACAAATTCCACATTAAGTTCAGAATGAAAACTCTTATTAGGGCCAATTTGATTCGGGGATAACGAATATTAGGATAAATTTTTTTGTTATTCCTGGAATAGTCTAGTATTTAAGAATAGTCAGAAATAAAAGTAAAATTGTATTTAATTTGTAATACTGTTATTCTCATGAATGATTTAAATTATGTTCGGTTAATTATATGGAATAGCAGAAGATAGTAGAAAAAAGTGACAATTAAATTTGATGTAAAATATAATTTAATAAAAAAATTATTATAAAAATAATTTATTTTTAAAGATTCTACTTCAACTTCAATTTAATAAAAATAATTTATTATAATATTTAAATAAAAATTTAATATATTAATATAGTAAAATTAATGACTTTATAACAAAAATAATTTATTACAATATTATAATATTATATCATGTCTACATAGCTTACTTTAATTGAATTTATAATAATAATAAAGAAGCTTGGAATTAAATCCGGAAATAACACTATTCCACCAACAAGGTGGAATAATTTATCTAACATATTCCGAAATACCCGGGAGTAGCCAGATTTGATCGAAATATTTTATCCCGGTCATAATGCTCTGTTGGCGGAATAGTACAGATAACTTTGGTTATCCCCGCTTTATTTCCGAATCAAATGGGAATTTAAAGAAATTTAATGAAAGATTTGCTAGAACTTATTTGAATAACTAAATTATGAATAGTACTAATTTATACGTGCAAAAACACTCACCTAATCAAAGGGGCCTTGAAATTATGAATTATACTAATTTATTTATATTTAAATAACCAAATAAGTACTTCGAATCATAGCAACCCAAATTGAGGTCCCGATTCACTTGTCCATAATCAGGAAATATTTTGTTCTTGCTTTGTAAAAAGTAAATTTCTTGTACACTATATATACATATAAGGTGACATAATATTAAGGGTTAATTGCATACAACTTTCTGTAAATATAGCAAATTATAAATATATTCCTACAAATTCAACTTTCTTATGTTATCCCTTCAAAAGTACTAATATTTTCAAATATGCTCCTGTCATTGAGATCCGTTAGAAAATTTTAATTAACCATAGGTAAAATACTTAACTTTGGTTAGTCAATAAGGTAAATTGATATTTTTACCCCTCTTATGTTATACCTTCTGTGGATCGTAAGTGCTAACCAACTATCTCATCACACTTAAGGACTCAGTCATAGCGCTCGCGGGCTTCAACCTGACTCAACCCATCTGAACGTTGGGTCTATTATTGGGCCTCTTGCCGTTGGGTCTCTTATGGATCACACCCCCACTCAACTTATTAGGCTCACCCAACTCAACTTATTTGACTCCTGGACCTATTGTCACGAGGCAGGAAGTTGGACCTATTTTAGCCCAATAATAAATAGCCAACAATCCCCTCCCCAACACCTACACCGTTAATACAGCATGTGGGAATCGAACCCGCGCCACTGACTCTAATACCACTTGTGGATCGTAAACGCTAACCAACTATTCCAAAAGTACGTGCTAATAGAAAGGGCGCACCCATCACACTTAAGGGTTCAGCCATATTGCTCGCGGGAGCTTCGACCTGACTCAACCCACCTGGACGTTGAGTCTATTGTTTGGCCTCTTGCCGTTGGGTCTCTTGTGGATCACACCCCAACTCAACATATTAGTCTCACCCAACTCAACTTATTTGTCTCCTGGGCCTATTGTCACGGGGCAGAAAGTTGGACCTATTTTAGCCCAATAATAAATAGCCAACACCTTCTTCCCTCAATCAAAACCCTAGCAATGAGAATTCTTCTTCTTTTTCTTTTTCCTCTTCCTCTCTCTCCTTCATGCTAGTTTCAAACCCATAACTAGAATTTCTCCGTCCCTATTCATTCACAACACGTGCAGTGGCGGATCCAGAAATTTTTTTTACAAAGGTCAAATATAAAATATATAAAAAGTAAATATTAAAAAAATAATAAATAAATTTTTTAAGAAATATTACATGAAAAAATATGTCTCATTTTAAATTATAATTATTTTCGATGTATTTTTATATTTTGAAAATGATGCATAGTGATATCATTAGATTAGGATTTTCTTTGTCATTCAAACTACTATAATTTTCAAAAATAAATAATAAAATATTTTTAAAATATTTTAACAGTACTTTTCTTTTTTACCTGGTATTCAAGTTTATAACATTGAATAATATACCATGTAGAGCAAAGGATGGCCTTTATTTATTTATAAAATATAAAAACGTACAAAACTTATCAGAACTATGGACTATTTTGATTCGGCTATCCAACCTTTCAAAATTTTGATTTTAGTGCTCAACCTTTCAATTTGTTTAATTTGAATCAGTCAACGACAACTTGACTTTAAACTTTAAACTAATAACTTACTTAAATGAATTTATAGTTGTGAAAATTGTATGAATTATACTAACTCAATATATAAAAATAAATAATAAATTCAAATTTTGAAGTCAAAATATTGTTAGTTGACTCAAATCAAACGAATTGAAATATCGGATAGTAAAATCAAAATTTTGGAAAGTTGGGTAGCCAAATAAAAATGGTCAATAGATCAGATATGTTATATCCTTTTTTACCTTATTAAAACAGAATGGGGTCAATTACTTAATAAAATAAAATAATATTAATTACTAAATGAACTCCATTTATAGAGATGTGGGGACTTTTTTGGAGAGAGTTAGTGGGGTCAATTGACCCCACACCATCTCATATGTATTTGCCAATGAACGCGTGTTGCTTCGTTCATGTCGAACGCGTGTTGTTTCCCGATTCAATTTTCTCTATGATTTTTTCTTATTTTGTTCAAAAGAAAAAGTTTAGGAAAAAAGGAGTGAGAGAAGAGGTTGAAACAATTGTTGGATTGGGTTGGACTTTAAAGAGAAAGAAGGTGAGGAAGAAGATGATCATTGAAAAAAATTTGGGGGATATTTCTACACGATTATAGCAGTTGAGCTTTTTGGAGGGACATATTTGTGATGGCAAAATTGATATTTTATTTATGCCGTTAAAAAATAAATAATTTTCTAACGGTAACAATACACCTATATAATATGTGAACAGTAAGTGATTGAATTTTCTTTACAGTAAGTATTAAATATTATATGGGTGTATTTTATTTATTTACGGTAAGTATTTAATTATAATATATTAGTAATTTATAAAATATATTAGTAATTATAAAAATATAAATTACTAATATATTATAATTAAATACTTACCGTAAATAAATAAAATACACCCATATAATATTTAATACTTACTGTAAAGAAAATTCAATCACTTACTGTTAATAAATGTTAAAGCTTATTCACATATTATATGGGTGTATTTTATCACTGGACTTTTGCAGAAATACGAGTTAAAAGTTGAAATTTGTAGAAATATATTTACAATTCGCTATATTTACAGAAAGCTGCATGTAATTAACCCTAATATTAATGATCACATCTATGTGATTAATTGAACATTGGTACTTTCATTTAAAAATAAAAGTAATAAAAAAAGAAAAGTTGAGAAGGTAGTAGATGTTTCATGTGGATATTGACTAAATCCTCATGCATTAAAATACTTCAATTTCTAAACTTTTAGATATATGTAATATATTTTTAATTTCTAAGCATTAAAAAGTTTTAATTTTTTATGTAGTGGCTACTACTGTTCAACCTAAGCAAGATTAAGCAAGCTATTTATGGCGAAAAATCAAAATATTTCTTAACGTTCAGAAATTAAGGTACGATATACGTTAAAATTAAGAAAATAAAGTGTGTAAATTACCAGTACAGGGACCAATATGTACTGTTGGAATAGTACGGGGACTATTCCATGCATTTTACCCATAGGTCTATACTTTCAAAGAGAAACAATGATTAATTAGTCCACTGCATTACATGCTAATTAAGTAATTAACACAACCAAGTATTCTAATCTTATTTGTTAAGGAATTATTATGCATGAATCCATGTGCTATGAGTTGAATGGAGAAGGTGGACTTGGTAGTTGCTTTGGTGGTTTTCTTTTTCTTTTTTTTATAAATTTGTTTTTTTTTTATTGTAAATTTTTTTTGGTGGTTTTAACCTCCAAATCTTTAGGTTTCTTGGCACTTTCATGGGCCCCACAAATGACACCAAATGCTATAATAATAATTAATGAGGGGGTTACCAATTCCATGACTTAGTGAGAGATTCAAAGGACCCAAATGGTTAATTAAAATGGGCCCCAATAAATGCAACAAATTTGGACACTTCATGAACTCTATATGGAAAAGGTCAATTGGACCACTTAAGCATGTGTTGTGGTCCCTTTTTTTCTTTTTTTTCTCTCTCTTAATTAAGTTGGATTTGGCCTTGAATGGTCTCAGATTCCCACCTTCCAGATAATGGTTTGCAGATCCGCCAACCTTTTAGAGCAAAACCCGGTTTGGTAGTTTTTGGATTCGGGTTCGGAACTTGTTATGATTCGTTTATTTTCAATCCGGCCCGATAGTAGATCAGTTTGTTAGATTTCTAATCTACTTATGGATTTATTACCACTCCCTCCGTGTCAGAAGCTGAAAATGAACTTACGAACTTCAAAGAGCTTAATATTTTTTCACACTAGTCTTATTAATGTTTTTATTTCAATTTTGAAACTCAAAAAGGGGTGTTGAAATCTTAGGAAAGGAGGTTGTGCAATTTAGAACCACTTTTTGGATGTACAAATACTATTTATTTTATTTTATATTATTTTGAGAGAAAGGTAACATGCTAGCCCTCTTCATTCAGTTTTTATATTTCTCCACTTCAAAAGATACGGCAATACATAAGAGCTTCTGCTTTTGACCTCGAGAGAAATAAATAAATGAATCTAAAAGCGCATGTTTTTGCCATGCTTCTGCTTCTATTTTTCCTTCGGCTATAGCCGTTTTTATATGGCGTTTAGCAAATAAGAAAGTACAGATACAAATTACGATCCTAATTTGTACATAATGCGACGGATTTTTCCGCCTATCCAGTTTAAGCTTTTGAGCTCAGCCTGAGTGAGTCTCATCCGGTTCTTTACTAGTTTCGTCTCCTTATCTCAATCCGTTTTCATCCGATTCTTTTTTAACTTAATCCAAATCTTTTAAATCAGTTTCTCCAATACTTATATGACTACACTGTAATCATACCACATCGTCGCAGGGCTTAATTAGCATGTATCAAAGGAGCATGTAAGAATATTAGTCCCGTATTATAAGAGATTTCTCTATCTATTAGCTTAAGCATTTCAGTTGGACTACAGCGTTTTAACTAGTTGGAGGCTGAGGATGATTTTACTACTTAAAATACAGAAACTCTTATTTAAAACTTCTAATTTCACAGTAAAAAGGACTGCTGGATAAATTGTGATATAGTAGTGCTTTTTCACTATAACATCACCCCAACATCAACTCATCAAAAACAGCTACGATCAAAAGCGCCAGAACCAATTACAGACCCAAATAGAGATGACGACTATTGAACTCGAAATCTCGCCCTATGTACTTGACTAGCACTTCTCCAGAAGCTCCAGCTAAGCACAGAAACCGTCAGTCGCTTCTTCAACCAATTTTTTCCCCAACCATCTTGTTAATTATTTCTTCTTGGTAAGCACTTGTTGATTCAAGTCATCATCAAATGAGCTGTAAATATATGAAGAAAAAAAGGAAAAAGTAATGAAACCTATGAAAGGGTCATGGTTTGGAAAAGATCCAATTACGCGTGAGTGAATATGCTTTAGTCAACTATATGCCTTCTTCTAGATCTCTTTTACTGCATTAACTTTGGGAGATGCTAATTGATGGAAACATTTTTGTCTTCGGAAAGAGAAAAAGCGAAAGCAATATAATGGTTCTTGATTCTATTCACATTTGGTCGAGTTCAAATCGGAGTATGAGCTTATTATTACAACTGTGATATTCTTACGATTTGAAATAGTCTTATATATAAAATATAATATAATTAAATTTCTTAACCTGGCTATAGCATTTTGGGCGGTGGTTAGGCCCAAGTAGTTAAGAAGATTCTTAGCTAATACAATCCTTATATTTAAAGTATGTAGGAGTATTTATTCAGAACAAATATGAAAATTCAAACATATTTCTTATTTTAGTTTTTTTTTAAAAAATATTATCAGCTGATACTTAGCAAGGGTGCATTACAAATTAATCAACAAAAAAAAAATTACGAACATATTATATTATAAGAGAAATGATAGCGATGCTTAATGAGGCCTTATTTTAAATATTTTTTTTTATAGAAAACTTATCTGAACTATGAAACATTCTGAATTGGCCACCCACTTTTTAAAATTTTGCTTTCACAGCTCAACCTTTCAATTTGTTTGATTTGAATCAGGTAAAGACACTTTGACTCCAAATTTGAATGTGTGGTTTATTTTTGCCGATTTAGTTAGCATATTTAATATAATTCTTACAACTATAAATATATTAAAACAAGTAATTAGCTTAAATTTTAAAGTTAGAATATCGTTGACTAACTAAAATCAATCAAATTATAAAATTAAATTATAAAATCAAAAATTTAAAGGTTGAATAACCTATTCAAAATTATTTATAGTTTAGATAAATTTTGTAGGTTATATTATTTTGTTATAAGCCGTCTCATTGGATTCTTCATAAATGGCATGTTACCTAACATGTGTTGTGGACGTATTGCGAACCATTCATTAAAGTCCAAATTGATTTGCAAATAAAAGTACGTTAATTAGCAGTCACTAGGTTCATTATTATATTAGCTAAAGGGTCTGTTTGGTTCAACGTAAAATTATGAAAAATAATTTTTTGTGAAAAATTTTTTTCTGTAGAAAAAAATATATATTTGTAATATTTGGTTTTTAGAAAAAAATAAATTTCATCAAAATTTATTTGGTTGAAAGCAAAAAAATATATATTTGTTTGGTACAGTGAAAATAATGAATGAAAAAAAATCGTTTTCTGTCGAAAAGCTGCGGAAAATGAAAACTTCAATTTTTTTCAAATCCATAAAATTATTTTTACGGAAAAATATTTTTTACTAGAAACCAACCAAGTGTAACGTAACGCATGGTAGTGAATGAAAATATCTGCTTTGTAGCAATTATAATCGGCGCATGCACTATAACTGGGCGAGCTGATCTGGAACTCGACCGAGTCAATTTTCGAGCCGACTCAACACGATTGCGCCGGACTCTGAATCAAATTCATTTGTCCACAAAATATTAAGCTATAAAATAGTAAATAAAATATTTACATTTAAGTAATTTATTTATACACAACATTTGAGTTAATAGTATAGACATGTTGAGCTAGAAACCGAATGCGGGGCGATAATAACCGGATCAATAGGTTGACCAAGTCAGACACTGTCTCGGAGTGCGAATTGGCTCCTGAAATGACTCTCGAATGCGCCACTACTAAGTCAAGCGATCCGGTTGAGAAGAGATCGGCTCAACCGGCCTCTTCCGCTAACTATTTACGAATGAACAGAAAGGCGAGCTCGGCTGAAAGAATCGAGCTATTTATATTAACTGAAAAAGAAAAATTACAAAACCTATTAAAAAGACTAAATCTACTCCAAAAAAACCTCTTAAAATTAACTAAATTCTTGAAAAAATAGAAAAAGGAAAGGAAAATGTGTGGACTACTCCTAAAAAGCCATAAATGTTAAAAAGAAAAAAGGAATTGAAGCTTGCTGTGGTCGCTTGCTCGTGTGAACGACCCCTATCATAGGCGCGTTTTTTCCTATTTATAGTAATATATTCTCCCGCATGCAGTTATTGGGTGATTCTTATCGTGGAGGTTTCTCCAGCCACGTTCCTATTTCTTCGGGTTGTATTTCGGCTGATATCTTGCTGGTCACGAAACTTTCCCTCCACGTCTCTAACTATTCCTGCCTAAACCGCTCTTTTGTTTAGGCATTCTTTTCCTCGACTCCTGGTATACCACATATCACCTTTTGTTTGTTCTCACTGTTGACCACGTGGTCCGAATCGCTTACCATATGGCACTATTTTCTCGGTGCCAACAAGACCAGATTGATTTGAGATCTTGTTTAAATGCATGAATATTTAGTTCTCTCTCTCTATCTCTCTCTCTCTCTCTCTATATATATATATATATTCTTTTATTTAAGAAGCTCACAATATTAATTAGTAGATGAGAAGAGTATGATCAAATGTCTAGAAAGTCATATTATATTTATTTTTCAATTCATTTTCTCAGAATCAGATAAATTGCTTTGTAGATAAATGCACTATGCGATTGATTTATGGATGCAAAGACCTTCTCAGGAGTTAAAATCAAACTCTTGCCTTCCAATCACAGATGAAATTCTTTGTATACTATTTGGATGTCAGAATATTTAGTTATCTAGTAATACCTTGTTTGATATAAAGATTTTCTTTTGTGATTAGAAGTTAAGTGTTTGATTTTTTAAGGCGGAATATGTTATGTTGTGCTAGACATTTTATCATATTCTTCATTTATCAAAGAGTAAGTTTGTTGAATGCTATTTGTTGAGTGAGATGATTGTGCATCCAAACAGTACAATTGTTCCTCTTTTGATATCGAAATGGATGATAACTTATTTCATATGAAAATTTTTGCTTATGATTTAAGGTTATGATGTTCATACATCTTAGGTCCAGTATGAATGTTGGAATAAGTTATTCAATAATAACTTGTCTGACATAAGAAGTTTCTTATGTAATTAAAAGCAAACAGTTTAATTTTTTGGAAGCAAAGAACTTTTTCTTCGGAAAAGATATTGGTCTCCTTGTATTAGTAGGATCTTATATTTCACATATTAGGTGATTTATCGTATTCTGAAAAATAAAACAAAAAATTAAGCAAGAATATGCTATTTTATTTTGAAATATTTGTTCACACTCTTATTTATCAAATTCTTCAATTATTTTAAATAAATGGCTCAATTACAAAAGTCCCCCTACACTTTAGGCCACCATTGCCTTATGTAACGACCCGACCCGCTGCCCAAAATGCTTAAGCTCAGTTATTATTATTAGGGTGGAGTTCTCTTATATACCCAATGACAATTTCATTTTCATATCATAAACTCCCCCCGTTTAAGCCCTGACGTCCTCGTCAGCCCTAAACACACACAGCCCAAGATCACCAGGCAATGTGAGACTTGTCTCACTAGCTTTTGTCATTCCGACCCTGACTTAGCCTGTCATTCACCGACCCTGACTAAGTCTGTCATTCTGATCCTGGCTTAGCCAAGACTCATCTCACACTTCCGGCTAGGGCTGTCAACGAGCCGAACTCGAGCGAGCCAGAGCCAGCTCGAGATCGGCTCGAGAGGGTTCAAGGTCGGCTCGTGTTCGGCTCGAGCTCGTGACGAGCTCGAAAAGTTCGGCTCGTGCTCGGCTCGCAACCTATTCGAGCTAGCTCGTGCTCGGCTCGCAACCTACTCGAGCAAATGGTGGAGAGGGAATCGCGCTCGGCTGCCGGAGAGGGAATCGCGCTCGGCTGCCGGAGAGGAAATCGCGCTCGGCTGCCGGAGAGGAAATCGCGCTCGGCAACCTACTCGTGCTCAGCTGCCGGAGTGCCGGGGGCCTAGGGGTCTTCGGAATCGCGCACGGAGAGAGAGAGAAAGAGAGAGGCGGGCCTGGGGGTCTTCGGAATTGCGCGCGGAGAGAGAAAGAGAAAGAGACAGGGTTGCGGGCAGGTGAGGTGTGAAAAGAAAAAAAAAAAAAAAAAAAGAAGAAGAGAGGAAGACGAATTGGGATTGGGAGGAAAAGGAGAGGCGGCTATGTGAGATGTGGGGAAAAAAAAAAAAAAAAAAAGGGAAAAGAAGAATTAGGGTTAGAAGAAGTAAAAAAAAGTTGATCTAATAATATTCATTAGATTTTGATCCAACGGTTGGAATTTTAAATAGAAGTGGACCTCTTTGTCAATAAGATGGGCTTTATTTTCAAATTGGGCTGAAAATTTAAAAATAATAATCTATATAATTTATTTATATACAAATATAATTATATATTTATATATATAATTAATATATATAAAAATTATATTAATATAAAATAAATCTAATCGAGCTGTTATCGAGCCGAACACGAGCGAGCTGACCCCAGCTCGTGTTCGGCTCGTTTATTAAACGAGCTGGAAAATCCAGCTCGTGTTCGGCTCGTTTACTAAACGAGCGAGCCGATCTCGAGCTCATTTCGAGCCGAACACGAGCTGGCTCGCGAACGGCGAGCTGGATTGCCAGCCCTACTTCCGGCTGGTGAACTGGCTCTGATACCAAATATAACGACCCGACCTGCTAGCAATAATAACTCGTTGGGCCACAACCACCGACCCAAAATGCTTAAGCCTAGTTATTATTAGGGATAATTGCCTATATACCCCCTCAAAACTTAGAAAATATCTCATTTACCCCTACTTTTTTTTTCTTTCCAATATACCCCTCATACGTTCCTCCGTTATTCAAAAATACCCCTGCAGTTACCATCCGTTAAGTTAACTTGGATTAAACGTGAGTTAAATGTCTACCAGAGTTAAAAAAATCAAAATACCTCTTTTGCCCTTAACTTAAGGGCAAATAAGAAAAGTTGGTAATGGTAGAAGGGTATATTTGAAAAGGCCAAAAATCAAAATACTTCTTTTGCCCCTGACTTGAGGGCAAATAAGAAAAGTTGGTTATGGTAGGAGGATATATTTGAAAGGGCAAAATAGTAATTTTACAGAGATAACGGCTATTGCTAACAGTTCACTAACATAATTTAACTATAGGGATATTGGAAATAGGTTGGAACGTAAAAAGGGTATTTTCAATATTAGCCTTGTAAGAGGGGTAAATCAGAAAGTCGAAAACTTTTCAAGGGTATATAAGCAATTGCCCCTTATTATCACTAGGGTGGAGTCCTCTTATATACCCAATGACAACTCCATTTCCATCCGATGTGGGACTATTTAGGTGTCACACCTTAAAAATTGTGTCAATTACTACTCTACACTTTGACACTATTTCCAATAGATAACAAAAACATGGGATAAACAGTGAATTAAGTTGTAAAACTTTACTAAAACAAATTAATATATCACATTATTCCACAATTTATTTAATTTACAACTCAAAACAGATAAAAGTTTGTATAAAAGAAATCTCCTGTTTTACTAATATTATCAAATCAATAGTTTAATGAACAATTCTTTTTAATTTATATAATTCAGCTACATTAATATAACAAACTTCACCTGGCAATTTGTTACTTTTATAGCTAAATTTGATAGTTATTCTAAATATTTGGACCCATAGTGGCAAAATGTAGGAGAGTAATTAATACAAGTTCTAAGGTTTGTGGTCATTAACACACGCTAAAATACAGAAAGGCTTTTGTAATTTAGCCTAAATAACTAAAAAAAAATGTTCCGAACAGGGGCGGAGCCATTAATAGACTGAGGGGGGCTAAGACCCCCCTTGGTTTTTGGAAAATTGCACAAGAAGTACTTTGAGGTTTTTTAAAAAAATTCAATTCTATAGGGTGTTTTGAGCAAAAACACATTCTACTATTGTTCTCTATCTAAAGGTTTTCGTACTAAGGCTTCCCGACTACTAGTAAAGTTACTCGTGCAATGCGGCGAGCAGATATCATCGAAATATTTTTTTTTCTGTCATCGTTGATCATCGATGATAGCCTGAAGAAATAAGTCTGAAATATGCAGCTCATTAAATATATAGAAAATAGTAGTATTATAACTCTCAAATGAAAAATATCAGTTTAAATAGTCCGCAAGTAAAATTCCTAAAACTCTTTGTTAAGGATTCCCAGAAATCTATCAGGGAGTTGTTGACTTTCTTCCTTTTTTCTTCTTTGGTTCAGTCTCACAGTCCGGACTTAAAATTCTTTAATAATTCGACATCATAGCACTTCTATAGATAAAAAATAACAATTGGGAGACTACAAACCCTAAGTACAGTAAAATCAAAAAGAAGAAGAAGAAAAATATGATAATAGTCATAATTAATTAAATCAAGGGAGAGAAGAAGAAGAGAACTTTACCTTGGATTCAAGCTTGCAGATGTAGGTGATAAGCATAGTCTAATTCCTCCTCTTTATAATCTTGTCATCGACAATTGTATTAAACCATATGCAAGAACGTAGAAAAAAGTTTATATGAATTAAAAAGCAAAGAAATTTGTGACGTGGAAGAGAGCGAGAAGAAGCGAGAGGGCACCTAGAATACTCGCCGAAGCCATGGCAAAAGTGAGAAGATGCCCTAGGTGATCATATGAAAAATGTCAAGTGTTCAACAACTGAGGCGAGCATTGTGGCTTACTGGAGAAGAATGAGAAAGAGGCGTAGGGCAAAGGGTTCGGGTTTGGGTACATACAATATGCCTGCCAGAAGTCGCAGGGGTAACCAGAGAAAGAGAGAGATAAAGAGCCAAAATTGTATCTAGAAGACTAAAAAAAGGAAGAGAGAGGCACAAAAAGGCGAATTGGCGAAAGAGCGACAGAGTTTTAAAAAAATATGGCAAGAAAATGGAGAGGGGAAGAAAGAGAGGCATAGGAATGAAAAATGGCAAAAGTGCCAGAGTTACATATATATATATATATATATATATATATATATATATATATATATATATATATATATATATATATATAGAGAGAGAGAGAGAGAGAGAGTAGCTATGGTGCTTTTAAAAGCACCAAGCACTTGATTCTTATAAGTTTTTCGCCATTAGATCTATCCTTTGATCATTTTCACCTGTTAGATCATACTATTCAACCAACCACTCACTCAACCCTAGGGGACCACTATCATCCTAACCATACATTCCTTCATCCAAGGGTCGAAAACTTACAAGCACTAATAACTTGATACTTTTAAAAGCATAAGAGCTCAATTATATATATATATATATATATATATATATATATATATATATATATATATATAAAGAGAGAGAGTTTAGGGTTTAGGATTTAGGGTGTATATATATATATATAATTGAGCTCCTATGCTTTTAAAAGTACCAAGTCATTGGTGCTTTTAGCTTTTCGACCTTGGATGAAGGGATGTGCGGTTAGGATGATAGTAGTCCCCTAGGGTTGAGTGTGTGGTTGGCTGAACAGTATGATCTAACGGATGAAAATAGTTAAAGGGTTAGATCCAACGGCGGAAAACTTACAAGCACCAAGCGTTTTGTACTTTTACAAGCACTATAGTCGGACTCTATATATATAGAGTCTGGCTACTATACTCTTATGAGTATAGACCCCTTTGTATTCATAAGTTTTCGGCTGATAGATCTACCACTTTGATCATTTTCACCCGTTAGATCATACTATTCAACCAACCACCCACTCAACCCTAGGGGGACCACTATCATCCTAACCGGAGACCATTATCATCCCAACTGCACATCCCTTCATTCAACGGCCGAAAACTATATGAGTACAAAGGGGTCTATGCTCATAAGTGTATAGTAGCCCTATTATATATATGGGTTATTTGCATACACGTCCCCACAAATATAGTAAATAGAAAAAATATCCCTGCAAAGTTCAACTTTTGCAAAATGTCACTACAAAAGTTCTACCGTCTGCAAAAATATCCCTGCTGTTATACTCTGTTAGAAATTTTTAATTAACCATAGTTAAATTCTTAACTCTCATTAGTTAAGAAGGTCAAATGACCCTTTTACCCCCATCCTCTTCCTCTTCCTTTTCTTGATCCGCCGCCCGCTCCCGCCGCTCCTGCCGCTCCGCCGACTCCTCCGCCGCCACCGCCGCATCCCCACCGCCCTCGTCCGCCCCCTCCGCCGCCTCCCGGCCGCCCTCATCCGCCCCCTCCGCAGCCTCCCCGCCGCCCTCGTCCACCCTCGTCCGCCCCCTCCGCCGCCTCCCCACCGCCCTCGTCCGCCCCCTCCGCCGCCTCCTCACCGCCCTCGTCTGCCCTCTCCGCCGCTGCCGCTGCGAGGTCGGCCTCCTCCTCGACCACGGTGGAGATCCGCGGCTCGAGGCGCCGGATCGCGACGAGGATGGCGCCGTCACCACAGAGGCCGAGGGACTCGAAGTCAAGCTCCGCCACCCGCCCGGGGGAGGGTGGACGGCGGCAAAGCGGAAGGGGAAGCGGGAGCGCCGGCGCCGGCCACCGCCACCCCCTTCTTCTTCTTCTTCTTCTTCTTCTTCTTCTTCTTCTTTGTGAGGGCAAAAGAGTCATTTCACAGACTCACTGTTAAAAAATTAACAGTTCTCTAACAGCAACTGACCAGAGGGATATATCTGCAAGAGTTAAAACTTTTGCAGGGACATTTTGCAAAAGTTGAACTTTGCAGGGATATTTTTGCTATTCACTATATTTGTAGGGACGTATATGCAAATAACCCTATATATATATATATATATATATATATATATATATATATATATATATATATATATATATATATATATATATATATATATATATATATATATATATATAGTTGAGCTGGAATGCTATCAGTAGCAAACGGACTCTGTTGCCACCCATTTGTTTTCGATGATGGAGGCTCCAAATCGACGATCGGCACCGTTGAACATGATTTATACCACTTGATGCATCTAGAAATCAAATTTCATATTTTTTCGAAATTATTCTCTTGTCTATCAAGTGGACACAAAAATGAACGGTTGAAAATGAATATCCTTTAAAAAATGATGATAGAAGTCTTATAATCAAGATCAAGAGTATAGATCTTGTTCTAAATAGTTTAAAATTTTTTTTTATCAAAATTCAATTGATTTGGATATCTTTACGCCGTTAAACGAGAAAACGTCTTATATCGACTATTAAAATTACAAATTTTGAAACCCTTTGATCATTAGGCCAATGATGTCGAAACAATTTGATTTTTTTTTAAAATTGTGAGCTCTTTAACTTCGAATTTTTTTGATTTGATTCTTTATGGTTCAATAAGCTAAAACTTTTCTAAAAATTTTTATACTTTGTTAGTTATTAGCAGTTATAAATTTGATGAAACTATCAGTTAATTTGGTAAAATATTTAATTTATTTTTGTGTTGTCAAACAAAATATTTGGTTACATATACCATAGAAATAATTGTCAGCCACAAAAATCATTTAAGAATATGAAATTTAATTTTTGTTCTTTTATTAAAAAATAATATTAGGCCCTATATAATTTTTTGTTAATTTTTGGCCCTCTTAATAAAACATTCTAGTTTCATCCCTAGTCCCCAACAAAATGTACATTCTTCCAGATAAGACCTAAACTATACCACACCTTACAAAAAAAAATTGTTACATGCACACCTATATAAAAGCGTAAGTCTTATACCTATCCATCCAAAGGTTTAAAACCCAATATTAGTTTGTAGAAACTAAAAATAGTTAATAAGAAGAGTAGGAAAATAATAGCCTTTTGATGAATAAAACTTTAGATTTACATCTAAGGGGCTGTTTGATTTTTAGGAAAAGTAAAAAAATATATATTTTATAAGAAAAAGTTTTTTATAGAAAAATTATTATTTTTGTTTTCCATTTGTTTGGTTTTAAGAAGAACTATCGGTGATGTTTTCTTTTTCCTTACAAAAAAATGAAAAACAAAAGCGCTAATTTTTCATTAAATTTGAAAAAAGCTTTCCAAAAAAATTAGAATTTTTTTTGGAATCAAACAGATGAAAAACTAGAAAAAAATAATCTCTGTATATTTTTTTCGTAAAATTAATTTTCATATTTTTTTCAAGAAATTAAATAAACTACAAAAATATACAGATAGAATTACTCGTAGAGCATAAGTTAATCCTGAATTATTGTTACGATACTTATACTAACAGGACAGCAGGGCGAAACAAACAGAACTTAACGATACCATCCAAACTAACTCCTCCATTCTTCTTCTTTTGGAGAAATCAACTAGGCTCCTAAACTACAAAAATGTACATATAGAATTGCTCGTAGAGCATAAGTTAATCCTAAATTATTATTGTTACAATACTTATACTAACAAGACACCAGGGCGAAACAAATAGAACTTACGATACCGTCCAAACTAACTCCTCCATTCTGTTTTTATTTTTTGAGCGAAAGGTAGCATACTTTCTGCTTTGTTTATTTTTTAAAAAAAATATTCAGCTGAAAATATGAAACAATTAAATTTCAAATTTAAAACTTTGGATACCAATTATTAAGCCTTTTGTTACTTGTGTTAGAAACAGTCAGTTAACTCTCTATCCTTATCCACGACCCCAGCCGAGGATACTGTAGCTAGCGGCAGCGACGGCAACGGAGATACTTTTCCGCGGAGCAGGTGGGGCCCAGCTCGTGGCTCGTTGTCACGAGGTATCATAAAAATCACACGGATAAGGCCACGGATAATAACACCGGGCCCGCTGCAATTAGTCTCTGTGTGGGCCCCGGTCCACGTCGGACGTCGCGATCAATATCCATCGGGATGATGCCAGACAGCTGCCTGCCCCAACGTTATTATCCAGACCATCTAACAGACAGCAGATGTTTATTGTGGGGCTGCTCCGCTGCCGTCGCCTACTCAACCTAACCGAGGAGCTTCTCATTCAATTTTATTTGGAATTTATCTAATTTCACCCTCCAATATTATATTAAATTTTTTTAAAGAAAATTTAGATTGGAATGAATTTTTAAAATTCAAATGTATGATGGATCATATATATATATATATATATATATATATATATATATATAGCTTACCAAATTTTATAACGAGAATAAGTTGAGGAGTTCGAACTCCTCAATAAAATTGTGCCTTTCCAGATTTCAGTTTTTATAAATATAAATAATTATTTATGGAGTGTTTTTGGGGTGCTATTCATCCTCCTCTGTTTATTAGTGTCGACTGTAGAATATTTTTTTTATCAGAGCATTAGAAAATTATAAAAAGTTTGCACTCTTAGCATTTAATATATTATGGTGTTTTTGTTGATTTATGCACGCAGTATGAAATATGATATGAATTCAATAACATATCAACAGCATATGGAGGATCCCTTATGTGCGACTTAAAAACAATATCATTATTGTGGTGCTTAATTTTGTTTGGATATGTTGAATATAAAATAGAAAAAATATATATTTTTTTTATTTTTAGAGAGAAAGATAACACGCTACAAATAAATATAACTGGTGTGTTATTAATTAATACACACAAGAGAAATTTTTTTTGGGGATAACTTTAAATACCATTCATGTGGTTTCGTGTTTTCTCACTTTAGTGCCCTGTGGTTTAAAACATATTATTTTGGTATCCTATGATTTGATTATTCTCTTTTTTTGTTATTTTTTCGTTAAATTATACAGAAAAAATTTCAAATATTTCACATATGATTTATCGAATATTCACTTTACTATTCTATAGTTTTAACTTTTTCATTAGTTTAACGAAAAAATTAACGAAAAGATAACAAAAAGAGAATAACCAAACTAAAGGGTACTAAAGTGATACGTTTTAAACTATAGGGTACTAAAATAAAAAAGTACGAAACTACAGATAAGATATTTAAAGTTATATATATATATATTTTTTTTTTTGCGGATCTGCTGAATATCAATCTTTCCAGCGCAAAGAGTTCACGAAGTTTCTCTCCACACCATCTTTAACGTTCTGACACCCGAGCCCCATTTGCTTGTGGATAACAAAGTCCTGGCTTATCCAATCACTAAGCGCCACGTGCCATGGTAAGAATGAATGTGGAACACTAGGGTTTGGTGTCTAATGGATGTCAGGAATCCTGCTGTTTGTTCGTACAGCTTGCTGAGGTGGAAATGGTCCCGGGGAAAGAAGATGAAACTGCTAATCTGGATCCACTTTGGATCCACTTTACCTCTAAGTATGTATTTGTTTCACCTCAGAGTGTGTTTGATTTTTCGTAAAAATTATTTAAAACTTTTTTCTATTTTAAAAAAAAAATTTGAATGTTCGATTTGTCGTAAAATAGGTTTTTATGAAAAAAATATTTTACAAATTTTGATGAGAACTTGGCTTTACGTTTTCCCCGCTTCTTTTACACGGAAAACGAAAACTTGCTTTCCAAATCACGCGGCTCACGACGGTTCAAAAAACCGCAGTTCACGAGAAAGGCCGGTTCTCGTGGACCACATGAGAGGTCCCACCGTGGACATCTCTTTCTCTCTCTCTCTCTCTCCATATATATATATATAGAGCTAGACTCCTATGTTTTCGAAAGTACGGAGGCCTCCATGCTTGCACATTATTTTCAATGATGCGACGTCCGATTCGGCGATCTGTTCCGTTAGACATGATCTACGTTATTGAAACTATTTAGAAACTAAATTTCATAATTTTTTGACTTCATTTGCCTAGTGAACGAGTAGCATCAAAATAAACGGCTGAAAATAAAAATATCATAAAAAATAGTGATAAAAAGCTCAAATTTCAAATCAAAAGTATTGATCTTACTGTTGATATTAAGTAAAAAATTTTATTAAAATTTTATGTAATTTGGATTGTTCTACACCATTAACCTTAAAAACGTGTCACATCGACCGTTAAAATAGTCAATTTTGAGACCTTTTGATCACTTGATGAATGATGTCGAAAAATTATGAAATTTGGTTTCTACTAGTTCCAATAATGTAGATTATGTATAACGGAGCCGATCGTCGAATCAGATGTCCTATCATCGAAAACAACTTACAAGCATGGACGCCTCCGTACTTTCGAAAGTACAGGAAACATACTCTATTTATATATATGTACAATATTATATATATAGAGCAGGGCTACTGTGCTATTAGGAGTATAGCAGCCATTGTGCTCCTAACTTTCTAACTATTCATCAATTTTGATGGGTGGTTAGGATGAGAGAGAGAAGAGAAATTGGGAAGAAATTGGGTTTCTCAATTTCTCTTCTCTTTGAATTTTTTCTCAATTTTTCTTCGATCTCTCATCCTAACCATCCATCAAAATTAATGGATGGTTAAGAAGTTAGAAGCACAAAGGCTGCTGTGCTCCTAATAGCACAGTAGCCCTACTATATATATATATATATATATATATATATATAGAGAGAGAGAGAGAGAGTCCGGCTATGTTACTTTTAAAAGCACCAAGAACTTGGTGCTTGTAAATTTTTCGCCGTTAGATCTACTCTTTTGATAATTTTCATCTGTTATATTATACTATTCAACGAACTACCCCCTTCACCCTAGGAGATCACTATCATCCTAACTGCACATCTCTTAATTCAAGGGCCGAAAACTTACAAGCATTAGTGACTTAATACTTTTAAAAACATTGGAGCTTAATTCTATATAATTATGTTATAATATGACATTTTATTTATAAATATATAGTAATTTATTTTATAGTATTGGATATATACTATTATATATTATATTACATACTTATTTTGTAATATATTTTAAATGTATATTATTTATAAATATAAATTATAATAATAACATATGTATTATTATAATAATTATTATATATCAATAATATATAAAATATAGAATAGGAGAAAATATATATAATAATTTTCTATTTATCTTTTCTTTTTACCCAAACAATCGTGAAGAAAAACTATTTTTTTTTCCAACAAAGCAAATACTAAATTGCGTAAAATTTATTTTTCTCCAAATTTTTTTTTTCAATCGAAAACTATTTTTCATAGTTTTACGTGAAACCAAACTGCCCCATAAAGTCTAACAGAAAGGCAATTATTCTGAAGTAATTATAAAGATCTATTAGACAAAAAATTTTACTATTTGCAAATAATAATTTTTTTATAATTTTTTAAATTTGAATTTAAATTTTAAATTTAACTTTAAAAAATAAAAATTTAAATTTTTAAGTAAAATTTAAAATTTGATATTGAATTTAAATTCTTAATTCAAAATTTTAAATTTTAAATATTAAATTTTAAAATTTTAAATTTTAAAATTTAAAATTTTAAAATTTTAAAATTTTAAATTTTATAAATTTTAAAATTTTAAATTTTTATTTTAAATTTTAAAATTTTAAAATTTTAAATTTTAAAATTTTAAAATTTAAAATCTAATTTAAGTTTTAAAAATTAAAATTTTAACTTATTATTTACAATTTAAATTTTTTTAATTTTAAAAATTAAAATTTTTAAAAATTTAAATCTAAAATTGAAATTTTAAATTAAATTTTTAATATAAAATTTGAAATTTAAATTTGAATTTAAAATTTAAAATCTGATTTAAATTAATAATTTGAATACAAAATTTAAATTTAAATTTAAAATTTGAAAGTTCATAATTAGAATATGATTTTAAAAAGTAGTTTAGCTGCTTCTAATTTTGGACTTGTAAAATCAGAAAACTAACTCTAAGAGTTAGAATTAGAATTAGATTTTAAAAAATATGTTATCAAGCGCTCAGGAAAGTTCACTTTTAACTCTAAAATCACATTTCAGAATCTAGACCAAATACCCCCATAGTGATGGATTAAGTGTCCATGTAATAAATATCTTCATCCAAATGAAGGGTATTCCTTGTTCAAGTTGCTTCGTAAATTTGTTTTCTCTTCTTTTATTTTTCTTTTTCTTTTTCTTTTTCCTTTCCTGTTTTTTTGCTCCCAAAAAAAGATATGCTCTAAGGTTGCTTCAGTTTGGGCCAAATTGATAAAAACATGTCGGATTTTATGGGCTTTGAAAAATTATCCAAAAGATAACTTAGTCATCGGGCTTTGACTTTTGGGCTGATGATATCATACAAGAACATTTTGCTCATTTGTAAAGGGTTAACTACACTGTTGGTCTCTAATCTTAATATTTTATTGCAATTAGGTCGCAACCATCCAACTTTTTGTTAATTTTGACAGAGTAGTCCATGCCAACTCCAATAAAATCTTGACTGCGCATATAAACCGCAGTTGTGATCCAGTAGAGTACCTCTGTCAACCTCGATTAATGACTTTTTCAAGTATCTAAAAGATCTTGATGGTACGCCCAACGCGAAGTCAAAGAACGTTGAGTGCTCTAAAAGAGGTAGCAGGCAAGTCGAGATAGGTGCAACCAGCAAGGATAACATTGGAAATGGTGAGATTGGCCTGGACGCAATGGGCGCACTCATGGAAGAAGAGGATAATCGGGTAAGGGATTAAAGTGAAAATTTGGTGAAGGTTAGGGACTAATGGTACAACTAATCCTAAATATTAAGGACCAAATTGTATAAAAATTGGTTGGGGACCAAAATAAAAAATTGAGTAAAGGTTAAAGACAAATGGTACAATGAACCTGTTGTCAAAAGCCCAAGTTTGTTTTATTATTTTTTCTTCCCCCTTAGGTCAAGGGCCGACACACACTCATTCCTGCTCGAAGCGGTTTATGACTATGCTTCCTTATAAAGCTTGCTTCAGTATGATTATATCATCGAAAATAAACTCTTTAATATACTGCAGCTGTTTAGTTCTCTGCATTTTAAACTACAATTAAATTCTATTTGATTTTTTTACAATTGTACATAAGTATAGCAATTAGACACGTAAAAAATTAAGAAGCTATATATATTATGTAGAGGTACCAGCTTCCAGATAATATATATATAGCTTAAGATTCTATTTTGTTACTTAATATGACACTATTATTCTTAACAAATTATTTTGAGAACTCCATGTAGTTTATCTGATTAACTATTAAATTTGCTTTGGTATATTCTCAGTCATATTTTAGTCATGAATGAGATCAATCCAAATTTGGACTTGTTGCCACCTCAAAAGGAGGTGAAGTATTCATTTTGAATTTTGCCACTGGTTTTGTTTGGAAAAGCTCAAGCGAAAGCAACTTATTTTGTTTTGACACCAAAATTAGAATTTTTAAAGGGGACCACAAATTGTCTTAGCTTCCAAAATTAAGAGCCTAGTTTTGTTTTTTTTCTCTCATAGGAGCCAAAATCATTTTTGGGGTAAATGCATTACTAGACCTGAAATTTTAGTTAACTATCTTTTACGATTTGTTTCACTTTAGTCCTTATATTTGAAGAAAAAAGTATTGAGTTGAAAGTATTCTATAGCGACCCGACCCACAAGCTACAATAACTCATCGAGCACAAACCACCGCCTAAAATACTACTTAAACCTAATTATTATTACTACTGTCCATAGTCTCTTATAACTCAATTACAACTCCGTTTCCCTTCGATATAGGACTATTTGAGTGTTATAGACTCCTCCTATTTTGGCTCAGATGTTCTCGTCAGCTCAATCACACACAGCCCAAGATCACTAGGCAATATGAGGCTCACCTCACACTTCCGGCTAGTGAATTCGCTATGATATGATATGTAGCAATCTGACCCGCTAGCAATAATAATTTGTTGAGCTCAAACTACTGGATCAAAATGCTTAAACATAGTTATTACCACCAACGTCCATAATCTCTTATAACCCAATTACAATCCCGTTCCGATCTGATATAGGACTACAGGGGTGTCATATGTACTACTATTTTTTTGACCTTTGAATCATTAGGATTTATTAATTGATAGTGGTTTTATTATTGGATCCAAAAATCCAAAAGTTGAAAGTATAGTGACTTCCAAAAGCACCCCAGCTAGACTGAAAAATATTATCTACATCTAGTTCATCCGTACATACGTGCACCACGAATCCATTATGCATGATTCATCTATTTCATACTTTTAGTCTAGTGGTCGAATTTCTAAATATAAGAAAAAGCTGCAACTTAATGATATGACTGAAATATGAGATATGAGATTAAGGGTCGACAGAAACATTGTGTATGAACTTAGGAATACATCAGGCGTCGCAAATAATTTTTCTTCCAGAAGTAAACAAAGATGTAGACTAAAGTGAAACAATTTAAGAGTTTAGTTGTTGAATATTGAACTTAAAGTTTGATGAATGTGAAACTTGGCCAAAAATTCAAGAACTAGTAAATCATGTGATTGAAAATTCAAGTTTGATGCATGTGATCAGGTCTTATCTAATTCTTCAATATATATATATATATATATATATATATATATATATATATATGACAATTAATTTTCACCTATTAATAGGATTGGTTTCACAATACAAGGCTATGACATATGGAAAGTGCTAACATAAGCACTTTCATTGTTTAATGAATAAAAGTCAACATATATACCAATTAAGCAACATGACAAATTTGTGACAAATTTGTGACATATATAAAAACTCTTTGACTTTTCAAATAGAAAAATAATCATATTGAGGGGTTATTATTTTTACATTCTCTTTTCCATCTTTTGATTTTTTTTTTTTTTTTTTATCAGTGGGAGAGAAAGATAATTAAGAGTTTCCAAAGGGAACCAAAAAAACTGAAGAGCTCATGCATGGCACAATGCTTTGATATAATTCAGGTTAAGTGCATATATATATAAGTATCCCTACAAAGTAATAGAATTGCATATTTATTCCTACAAAGTTTTAGTTATTAAATTTATCCCTGTAGTTGCAATTATTTGAGAGTATACCCCTCTTCGTTAGTTGACCTATTAAAATTGACTTTTATTCTATAAAATAACCATTACACTCTTGGATAAATATCTTTTATCGTTATATTATTCTTATTCTAACTTTTCTATCATTTTACGTGAACCATAAATTATGAATATTCTTAAAAAAAATTAAAAAAAAACATATTTTAGAATGGCATAACGGTCCAAACAATAAAAATATTTTAAATATTTACATATTTAAAAAATTTAGCTATATATTTGATAATTAAAAGTTGGTAGAGATATATATATGAAATTATTCCTAATTCTAATGTAAAGGCAAAAGTATACATGTGTAGAGCTTAATTATTGGACCTATTTATGCTATCAACCTAGGTAAATAAAATTTAAAAAAAAAAAAAAAACTTAGGTTTGACTCGAAAATGAAGCCCAAAAGGCTTACAGAAATGCTAATGCCATTTGCAATTGAAATAACAGATGATGTGGCTTTGATGAAATAATTTTAGAACCAATTTTAGGCCCAAATGAGAAAAAATTAACACAAAAATGATAAAGAAGCTCATTAGCTTAGCATATTTTTTGGGTGATTACATCGGAGGAATATTCAGTACTGTTCTTCGATATGTACTCATCTAAAATTTTTCGACGTCGAAACTCGTTTTGAAATACTGAACTTAGTATAAATGATTTCGAATCACATCTCAAATCTTGCTAAGTCGAAACTTGTTTTGAGATACAGAACTTGGTATGATTTTGAATCAACCCTATCGGTGACTAAGTGTTGTATCAAACGCATAGTCAAACTCGGTTTGACTTGATAAGAACTCGAAGTTCAGTTCATTTATTTGAACTCAATTGAGTTTAGTTTAACTAAAATCAACAAAAACTATTACGAAGAGCATGTTACATAGGATAAGTTCATTATGAAATGAAAAGATCGCGCTAATTCCAAAATGACCCACTTAACAACTCTGATGACAGTGTTAATTCCTATGAAGTTTAACAATTTACAAATTTGTCCTTCTTCATTAGCTAACCTGTTAAAATTATTATAAGTCTCATATCGTATGGTGATTTTGGGCAATGTGCGTGATTGATCCTGATAAGAAAGTCAGGGCATAAAGGGGGAGTGGTCTATGACATCCTAAGCTTGAAAATAATATCCCATCGGATAGCTACGATTAGATGCGAGGATATATAAGGCCGGATAGATTAAACTTCATAGTTAATTGGGCTTAAAAATTTTGGCCTGGAGATTTGAGCCCAACGAGTTATTAATATCAGTGGGTTGTATTTTTACAGTGAGATAAAAAATACTATAGTAGAAAAGGAAGAGAAGAAATATTGGCCAACATTAAGTTAAAGATTATAAAAGTTCTATTTACAAAGATCAAAGTCTTTCTCTTGCTTGGATAGAACAAATTCAAAAATTCTACTCTGAATCTGAGTGGTACTCATCCGAGTCCATACTTTTTCCTTTCAGGAAAAGTCAGCCCGATAACATTATATCTGCAAATAGCGTATTGATAAGATGAAAAAAAAAATCTACAAATTAACTGTGAGATAAAATCCTAATTACTTACGGATAAGATGATATTTAGGTCAAACTTTTTATAAATAAAAAGTTAAACTTTAACCGCAATTTTGAATGTTTAAACAACCTCAAAGTACCTTGAGATTCCTACCAAGTTCGATTGTTAGTGCCAAAGTAGTTATTCTTAATCCACGCGCATAGAATCGAGAATCGTCTCGATTGAGACTTGCCCATCATCGTATGATGCTGATATCTAGATCCAAACCAACTTTGATTACCTAAATTAATTTGGAAACACTTGAATATTAAGTAAAATATTAAAAGATCATAAAATGTCGTTTATAGATAGTTCAAATAAATTATATCACGTTTAACTCAATTGTTGATTCGGATACCCCATCGCCTAAAATGATGTGAAAATAAATGACCTCAAAGTATCCTACCTTGATAGAGGATCAAAGCAAGATTTAGGTTTAGTTTGGATGACAATTAAAAGCACTGCTTGTTGGCTTAAAGAGACCAACATTCTGCCTTTTGGTGGAGGTCGGTGTGGACTAAGTCATAATGGAAGCCTGTGGGCTGCGTAGCGGAGGCCTAGGTGGGCCAAGTCACAGTCAAGATCCATTGGGCACTATGTTCATACATTTTAAGTTCGTATATTTTAAGTGAGTTGCCCGCGTGTTGCAAATTTGTATAGGTTCTTGAAGGAATTATGGGCTTAAAGGGACCAACATCCTGCTTTGTGGCAAAGATCAAGGAGAGCCAAGTCATAATGGAAGCCTATAGACTGTGTGGTGGAGGACAGGACGGGCCGAGTCACAATAAAAGCTTGCAGACTGTGTGACAGAGGCTGAGGTGGGCTGAGTCACAATGGAAGCCAGCAGGCTGCGTGGTGGAGGTCACGGCGAGACAAGTCACAGTCAAGACCCGTTAAACATTGTGTCCGTACACTTTAAATAAATAAATTATTTATTTTTAATAGCTTGAACTTTTAAAATTAATGGTTAGCGCCAACGATCCTAAAAAAGCATCACTTTTATACTTTAACAAGTCCAAAAAATTAAAAAGTACTACTAATCTTTTCTCCTCTAATGTTATGAAATTACAGCGACCTTCGCTAGGGAAGATATATAGGAAGTACTTTTATATATTTTTGCGCTTTCACAAAATATAAAATCATGTTATTATCCATCATATTATCAAACTAGGTCTTAATATTCAATGTGACTCTAATTTTGTGACGCCCCAACTTCCCAAGGGTCACCCATCCTAGGACTACTCCCGTCCTAGCACGCTTAACTCTCTTAACCTCTTGTGTCTTGCCACCACCCAAAATGCTTAAGCCGGGTTAAGAGTTTAGCCCTATTATATCTTATATGTAGGACTATCTGAGGTCTCACAATCTCCCCCCTTTAAGCCCTGATGTCCTCGTTAAGCTCAGACTCACAAGTACCAGACGATGTGAGACTCGTCTTGCTAGCCTTGTCATTCCAACCCTGGCTCAGCCAAGACTCATCTCACACTTCCGGCTGGTAATTGGCTCTGATACCAACTGTAACGCACCAACTTCCCAGGGGTCACCCATCTTAGGACTACTCCCGTCGTAACACGCTTAACTCTCTTAACCTCTTGGGTCTTGCCACCACCCAAAATACTTAAGCCGGGTTAAGAGTTTAGCCATATTATATCTTATATGTAGGACTATCTGGGGTCTCACAAATTTGACAAAGTTGCACCCACAATGGATCATGACCCACCCTCCACCTTGTACATCCCACCAAACAAAACCAATTAAAAGGAAACCTGAAAAGATAAAAGAGACCTCAAATTTGGGCATTCATTGCCACACCATCATCATGAAAAAGTGAGACATTGTCTACACCTTAACAGACCCAAGTGAATGATAGTAATAATGCTGTTGCTGCTGCTGCTGCTGCTGCACACAAGTATAATATATGAAAAAAGCATCCAATGTGCAGAGCAATTAAACTTAAATTTAAATTTAGATCCCCACACATGTGGATTGTGGGGTCTACTACCACCCACCACTACATTCTAGAAAATTTTAAATCTAAAAAATATGTCTTAATTATGTTATATTACATTGTACTTTAATATTTTTCATTTACTATATTTAACTATTATTTTCTCAAATATATTATTGTCTTATTATATTGTATCAATCTGATCTGCACAGTACTTTAGATTTATTTTCGTATTTTTATCTTGTATTTTTTTTTAATAGACATTACTAAATTTTTTCACCCCGAACTCTATATTACTTTTAACAAATTAATTATTTTAGACAAAATATAATAACTTTATTAAGAAACGTTGGCTACATAGTAGAAAAAGATATAAAATGAATTTCCATAATAGACTGATTAAAAGATTCTATCAAGTCATTTTTTATTACTTTTTTGTTATTTTTATATATTTTATTATTTTTTATATCAAAATAAGCTAAATACATGTTCTAACATCTTTAATTAATCAGTATTTTTTAACAGTTTTCATATAAAATTATAGATTTATTACTTAAAATATAACGATTGAAAAAAAAAAAAAAAAGGATAGTTGAGTGATGTTTTTGAAAAAAAAAAAGAAAAGTACAGTGTAAAATGTAAAAAGAAAAATCTATAAAATACAGTATATTATAGTATAATTAAGCCAAAAAATATCTATCATTTGTTGTATATATAAGAATAAAGTTATTAAAGTTATAATTTTTGATAAATAGAACTTTAAGTGACATTGCGTATATACTTACCAGATCAGTAATAATAATAAATAATTTAGAAATATTCTCACTCCTGCAGTTGCGTGCATATATAACAGAAATTGTAAAAACCAAGCTAGCGTATATCATGTATGTTTTTATACCATGGATATGAGATTAAGGAAAAATATAAAATTGTCACTGATGACATATTACTAAAAACATAAATCTAATGAAAAGCAATTAAGAAGATAATTTTATGTGCGCGTATAATAATTTCTCACTACATGCTTTCTCGGATGTATCTAGCCTATAGTCAAAACACATCATCAAGATGTATCTAGACTTTTATTTATTTTTATCAGTACTAAACGTAGGCGTAACATAATTTAAGAGTAGTTGCCCCGGTCGTCACCATAAATACCTAGTCTCTCACCGGTGAACACATCCTCATGCTTCATGCTGCACGCCGTCGCCACATTCAACATCTCGAAGGCCACCGACCGTTCCTAGCGCAAGTGGCAAAGGGCTGGTGGTTGGTACCCGAGGTCTCGAGTTCGAATCCTAGTTGATTCACATTTCCAGCTAAGTTTATTTCTATACGAAATAAACGAAGCGGGTAGCGTGCTACCTTTCTCTCTCAAAAAAAAAAAAAAAAAAAAAAAACATCTCGAAGGCCATTTCGTCAAAACAGTTCGATAGCGCACAATCTCAATCTCCAGATCTACCGGTGAGATTTCAGAGGCCAACTATTTACAGTCCGGCCGTTATTCAAAGCCTCGAGTTTTCTCTTCTAGGTCCAACTGATTCAAGTTTTTATCGACGCTTAAAATTTTGAGTTGTTTGGCGAGCCAACGGTTGTCTCTCCGATTTGGACCTGAAGAACCTTCAATTGGAGGGACAAGAAAACCAAACTAATCGAAGCATGCACGTACTGTCTAACCATTAGGCTCTATTTGGAATTGCAGTCAAATTACGTTAAATATGGCGCAAAAGTATAAAAGAATTATTCTGTTTGTTTTAAGAGGCAATATGGCATTTTATATATCTCTATATGTCGTCCCTTACTTCTTTTTGCCCATCAGAATAATACAAAAGTTTATGGAAGGAGCACATTTCATCCGATATTGCATAACTTGTGTTAAATAATAATACAATACATCCGTTATTCTCCAAAAACTTTAGTTGATGCTAGGAGCCAGACATGACTCGAACACTCTTGCTCTGATACCATATCAAATAATACGAAACAATCATTATTATCCAAAAGTTCAAACGGCTAGAGAACAGCATTTTTATATTTTTTATATTTAACAACTTGAATATAAGATATAAGAATTAATTAGTGGACAAAAGAGAAGACAAGAGTGGAATTAAGATTAGGCCTTCATCAATTATCTTCTTCACTGGGATAAGAAGGTCTTTGTTTCAACCTTCTCATCATGTTTTCAGTTTTCCCTAGGGATGTCAACGGGTGGGGTTTGGGTCGGGTTTTCAAAAACCCGAACCCGAACTCGACAACCAAATTGAAACCTGAATCCGGCGGGTTTTAAAAATCCATACTCATATCCGACCCGACCAAAAACCCAAAATCCGAACCCGAATCTGAACCCGAAAATTCAAATCCGAAATAATAATTTCTCTTTACCATATTTCAAAATATACCGTTGGATGAAGATCCAATGGGTAAAAATTATTAGGCATTTATATATTGTATAAATAAATAAATAATATATATATAATTTATTCGGGTTCGGGTTCGGGTTCGGGTTCGGGTTCGGGTCGGGTACATACAAAATTCATATTCGTATCCATATCCGTCGGATTTTTATTTTTAATACCCATAACCGAATCCATATCCATTTAGTTCGGATAAATCCGCCCCATTCGGATTCGGATTCGGATAATATTTCGGGTATCCATACCCATTGACATCCCTAGTTTTTCCCCACCCTATCTAGTAGTTTAGTATTTATCGCCCTTTTTTACCTAAAAAGTGAATAGTTAGATTAAAAACTATGAGATGCATAAAAGACAGATGGAGGTGTAATGCACCAATGTTTTAATATATCAAGTGTGAGCAATAATTTATGCCAGATGCAAATGAAACGAAACAAAAGTTCACAAAATTATGTAAGCACTTAACTTTTTTTATTTTAATTTTTATGTTAATCCTACTGCTTTTTGAGAATAATAGTCCATAATGAATAAAATGAAATACCGACTCGTGCATAATGCGGTGGACTTTTTCACTTAGGGATCGTTTGGTTGCATTAGTTGCAACTGCACTGTAGTTGTAGCTGCATGTAAATACAAATTCGATATTTGGTTTGATATATTTAACTCCAACTGCTGCAGGAGGAGGCCCAACTGCAGTAGTTGAAACTACGTCCAAATTGGCCGCAGTTCCAACTGCAGCAGTTGGAGAAAATAACTTTAAGCAAAAGAAAAGCTTACCTCCTTAATTATTTTTTAAATAATTTTTTTTTTTACGTTGGAGGTAATTTCACCATCATATTTATAAAATGATAAAATTTTAAGAATCATTTCTCAACTGCATGCAACCAAACAAATTATTTATAATTGCAACGCTTTCTACTACATCCAACCAAACAGGATGCATATAGTTGCAACTGCTGCATTTTCAACTGCCTGTATCTTTAACTATACTGCATTTGTAATTGCATCTAACCAAACGGTTCTTTATTGGTTTGAGTTTACAGTATTAAAATGGGCAATTGCTTATATACCCCTGAAAAGTTTCCAACTTTCAGATTTACTCCTCTTAGAAGGCTAATATTAAAAATACATTTTTTACGTTCCAACCTATTTCAAATATACCCCTAAAGTTAAATTCTGTTAATGAACGGTTAGCAATAACTGTTATTTCTGTGAAATTACTATTTTATCCTTTCAAATATACCCTTCTACCATCACCGACTTTTCTTATTTGCCCTTAAGTTAGGGGCACAAGAAGTATTTTGATTTTTGATCTTTTCAAATATACTCTTAAGTTAAGGGTAAAAGAGGTATTTCGATTTTTTTAACTCTGATAGATATTTAACTCACGTTTAACCCAAGTTAACTTAACGGGTGGTAACTGCAGAAATATTTTTGAATAAAGAAGGAACATATGAGGGGTATATTGGAAAGAAAAAAAAAGTAAGGATAAATTAGATATTTCTAAAGTTTTGAGGAGTATATAGGTAATTATCCCTATTAACATTTGGTTCACACTTTTTTATTTTTGGCCAGCTCAGTTAAGAAGGCCTCGTTTGGTATCTATGCTCTATTTTTTATTTTTTTGAAATAGAATTTCTACATGCAGTAATATAGGAGAGGGAATGGTGGATTCTAAACGTGTACGAAGTATTTTGACTTCTTATCCTTTCAAATATATTTTTTTACCGTCACCAACTTTTCTCATTTGCCCTTCAGTTACGGGCCAAAGAGGTATTTTAATTTTTGTTTAACTCTGAAAAAAATTTAACTGAGATTTAACCTAAGATGACTTAAGGGGTAGCAACAGAAGACTTATTTTTCAAAAACGAAAAAATATACAAAAAATATATATTAGATATTTTATAAGTTTTGAGAGATATATATATATAAGTGATTATTCCTTATAATCAATGCGATCAGTGTGGTGGGTTATCATGGTCCTTTTGCCACTTGTAAGATTAACATCACAAAAATTGGCAAAAGCATAGAACAACAGCATATCCTATTTGTACGATTCTCACAACATATATATATATAGTGATGGTGACTAGAACCAAAAATGCACAAAAATATAAGGGGACAGGTCAATTAAGCTAGGAAACAATTGGAACCTGGTACCATAAATTATTCCTGGACCTGGTCCTACATGACCCATGCATCAGAGTCCTCAAAAAATGGTTACACAATAATTTAAAAAAAGTGTGTTTCTTTTCCTAAATAGTTTAATCAAAAGCTTCTTTTCTACTTAACTTAAAAATGAAAAAAACAGAAAGAAAGCTCCTTTTTAACTTGCTTTGTTTGTTTTTTCAATACCTGGTGGATTTTAAAGGGTGGCACCTGGCCCAAGTGGAGAGATTACATTTTGAAAAAACTACCTGTACACCCCTAAAAAGGATGTATGATGTACACCTCAGTCATCTAAGACGGGATGATCTTTATTAGTCATATCGATATGACTAATAAAAAAATCTGTCTTAGGATTGGTGAGGTGTACATCATATATTTATTTTAGAGTGTATGTGTAGCATTGCTCATATCACAAATAATTTCATGAACATCAAAAATATTTTCAAATGTCTCTACTCAATTAAAAATGTGTCCGCCCGCGCCCCTTAAATCTTTTTGTTTTTTACCTACTTCGTAACTCTTGATCTTCTAGAATTATGTAATTTCAACCAAGTAATTTTAAAAAATATTATAAATTCATTAATATTTTTCTCCAAATTTAATAAATTTAATTACTTTTTAGTAAATAAAACTTGGATAATTAACAACTAATGGCTAGTATAGTTATTCAATTTGATAAAAATTGTAATTTAAGTAATAAGAAATAACTCAAATAGATAAACTGACTTGAGGGGTTCCAATACATTTTTTTTTACAGTACCTGATTCCCTCTAATATCCATTTTTAATTTCTATAAATTTAAAAGAAAATAATTTCTTAATGTGAAAAGTTTTGTTATTTACTGAATGATGAAGATTTGGACTAGAAATGGAATGAAGGTAGAGATAATTATATTGTATTTTTTAAAACATATAAGCATGGGTTTATTAGGAGAAATGGGAAAATTGAAAAAAAAAAATATTCTTCTGTGACATACCATAAAATAAAACGAAATTTTAAACCACTTTAGTTTTATTAATTTGCTGACATCTAATTTTGACTCCGAGATTAGGACAAATTTGAGGGAGATAAATGTGGCTGAAAAGGGTATTGGCGTAAGATCCAAATTTCAATAGTTGATTATATTGAAGGTTATTTTGGATAGGAACTTCAGCAGAAAGACTTAGGAGAAGCTGTTTGGCTTCTCGTAAAAATTTGGAAATTTTTTTTCCAAAAAATAGGTTTTCTACTAAACCATACACGCCTGCCATTCACGACCATTCCGATCATAGACTCGACCACTTGCCCTCATCGTCGAATGCATCCCCACGTAGTAGTCTCCGTCACATGCAACATCTCATCTCATAAGCCATTTCGACTAAGTAACTCTTGATCTCGACCCATATTAATAGCTGAGATCTGAGAGGTCGACCATTTACAGTTTAACCATTATCAAATGTTTCGATTTGCCTAGTCCGAACGCATCCTATTCGGACTCCTACCGAAGCGTAGAACTTCGAGTAGTGCAGAAAACCTGATTGTTCTATTCCCTCCCTAGTTAACGTCTAAGACAAAGTCAAATCGCCTCCACTCTGAAGGACAAGCAGCAACACGAGTTCAAGCACGGGTCGCCGAACGGCATAACCAAAAAATTTATCTCTCAACGAATTTGAATTAAATTATCGTAAACTAGAATCAATTGAAATTTTGTTTGGATTTGATTCTAAATAAAATTTTAAAGTTCTTTACGTTTTGGGCCTCGAAACCCATTTGTAGATCGTGGTACATGCAACAATTTTCACCTACATTTATTAAAGGGCCAAATACAATTTTTAATTTCTTTGATTTTTTGCTCCTTGTGCTATCAATATGTCTTACTTAGGGCACCCTATTGCTAAAAAGTTAGGAATTTACATTGCTTAATTTACATTCCATTATATATTATTTATTATTTATATAAATAACAACCATTATATATATATATATATATTATAATTAAAATTTATATCTATATATTGTTGTTATTATTATTATTATCATTATCATCAATATTTATAATTTAAATATATTCAAAATTATACCATATATTAAAAATTATATTGTAGCACTTTGAATTTCGGTACGTTGTCTCGAACTTTACTAAAGTTGATGAAGTTCGGAGAGAGCCGGTAATGGCTAATGTGGAATTGTGTTCCGAAGGTTTCGGAACACTGTGGGTGCGAGTGGAAACCCGAAAATCGAAAAATATTGAGAAAAGGACCAACCGGAGAAAAACTGCTCACGGGGTCCGGACCCTGGAAACTGGGGTCCGGACAATGAAGTTCCTGGCCGGCTGCGGTCCGGACCCGGGCAGCCACGGTCCGGACCCGAGCCGATGTCCGAGATGGGGAGCGTACGGGTTCCGGACCCGGGACTTGAGGTCCGGACCCGAGCCGCGTGCTAGGTTGGGGTGCGTACGGGTTCCGGACCCTGATGCCAAGGTCCGGACCCGGCCTGCGCGCTGGGCAGTTATCAATGCGGGGTCCGGACCCCATCTGCAAGGTCCGGACCCGGCTGAGGCAGAATGCCCAGTGAGGGATATTTTGGTAATTTCATGGGGGATAGGCTATATATAGAGGGCTGGGGTCCCTCTCCTCATTACTCCTCCATTTCTCCTCACTTCCCTCTACCTCTCCCTCACTTTCTCTCTCTAGAGATCTCTCCAAGGCTTGGAGAAGTGAAGGATTTGACCTTGGGAAAAGCTTCTAAGGTGGATTTGGAGCTTCTTGGTGCAAGAAGAAGCTTGGGAGCTAGGGCTTTGAGGTGAGTTCTTGTGATTTAGGGTTTAAACCTTGGATTCAATCCTTTAGCATGAGATTTTTGGAGACCCTAGGCAATCTAAACCACAAAACGTGGAGATTGGCCTAGAGATTTTGTGGTTTCACATGCATGCATGTGAAACCTAAGTAGATTTGAGGCTTTTGTCATGGGAGGTTCTAAAAATGTTTGGACCTTCGGGAATTGCCATTGAGGCATAGGAAATCATGTTGGAACACATGATTTCATGTATTGAGTTGATTTAGGGTTCGTAACGAGTAACGAACCGTTTTCTTGTAGAAGCTTAGGTTGAAGCGAGAACTCAAAGCTTGGACACTTAGGAGCTTGAAGAACACAAGGATTTGAAAGCTCTTGAGGTGGGTTTGTGTTTACCGAAGTGATTACATGTCTAGGGTAAATATCCATTTAAAGATAAAATGGTATGTGTTGTGAACCCTAGAATTTGCATGTTGGCAAAGGTAAAAATCATGATAGGATGAACAATGAGATCCTATTGCATGATGTATATTTCAAGTATAATTCAAATATTAATACTTGTTGCATGGTTGCATGTGTGGTTAAACCTAGTGTTATTGAACATAGGTTGAACATGAGGCTAAACCTAGTGTTATTGAACATAGGTTGGACATGAGGATTAAACCTAGTGTTATTGAACATAGGTTGGAACATATGAGATTGAAACCTAGTGTCATTGAACATAGGTTTGACATGAGATTGGAACCTAGAGTCATGGAACCTAGGTTGATAATGAGAAAGTAAGCCTAGTGTTATTGAACATAGGCGAGAATTAGTGACTTGAACCTAAGGTCATGAGACTTAGGTTGGCAAGTGAAAAACGTGAACAACGGGATGTGCGACGATTTTGCTATCCCGGGTAGGCGACGATTTCGCTACCATGCCATAAGTTGGCCGTATTGAGACGGGATGTGCGACGATTTTGCTATCCCGGGTAGGCGACGATTTCGCTACCATGCCATGAGTTGGCCGTACCGACACGGGATGTGCGACGAGTTTGCAATCCCGGGTAGGCGACGATTTCGCTACCTCGCCTTGAGTTGGCGGTGTCGAGAGGGGATGTGCTACGATTTTGCTATCCCGGGTAGGCGACGATTTCGCTACCATGCCATGAGTTGGCCGTACCGACACGGGATGTGCGACGAGTTTATAATCCCGGGTAGGCGACGATTTCGCTACCTCGCCTTGAGTTGGCGGTGTCGAGAGGGGATGTGCGACGATTTTGCTATCCCGGGTAGGCGACGATTTCGCTACCATGCCATGAGTTGGCCGTACCGACACGGGATGTGCGACGAGTTTGCAATCCCGGGTAGGCGACGATTTCGCTACCTCGCCATGAGTTGGCGGTGTCGAGAGGGGATGTGCGACGAGGTTGCTATCCCGGATATGCGACGAGTTCGCTATCCATGCCATGTAATGGCGGTGTTGAGACGGGGTAGGCGACGATTTCGCTATCCCGAGTATGCGACGAGTTCGCTACTCGAACTAAGAGGTGACGAGTTCACTCCTCGAATGTTGGAATAATTATGGTGAGACGGCGATTCCGAAACCATAAGTAAATGACAAGTAAATGAACTTAGTCATTGTGAGACATATGATGAACCTATGAGAGAATGATAAATTATATTTTATTTGGTTGCATCCTTTATGTTTATTTACAATCATGTAAATAATTGTTGCATAGTTATATGTGATCTAACTTATGCATATGGTGTTTCTTTGGACCTGGTGGGTCGAGCTTCTCTCTTGGGTGGCCTTACCCACTGGGAACTATGTTTATAGTTCTCACCCCACATTTTTCAGGTCCTTCCGCGAGTGAGGCGGCGGAGCGAGGCAAGGGTTTGGCTCTTTAGATAGCGGCCCTTCCATTTTGGTGATACATAGAGTTGTACCCCTATTTTTGGACTATGATAGCATAGGGGGTTTTCATTCTTGTATGAATGTTGTATATTCCATAGTTTTGGAACATGATGTATGGAATGAAAGTGAAAGAAAAAAAAATTTTGGACATGTATATTGTGCCATGTGATGTAATAGAAGTAGAACTTCTTTATGTTAATGCTTTCCTTGTGCAACTCTTGTATTCCGTTCCTAGTTGGAACATTGTGGATAAGCTTGTGTTGTGACGCCTTGGGCGGATAGAAAGGACTCTATCCGTTCGGCGGGTCTGGTGCATGCGCCCGTGCGGTTATCCTTTCCACCTAGTCGGTGTTAAAGGGTCGGCGGGGCTTGACATATATTATATAATATAATATATAATAATTACATATATAACATAATATATAATAACACATATATAATATAATATATAATATATAAATATATATATTTATAAATAAAATATTATATAATAGTATATTAACATAAAGAGAAAGAGAGGGTAAGTGACTTTTTTCGAGAGATCTTTTATTTTTCGCCGAAAAATAACAAAAAATAAAAATTTTAATTTTTCTCTAAATCTGTCAAAATACTTTTATGGAAAAATTAATTTATATCGGATCAAACAAACGAAAAAATATTTTTCATACCGAAAATAATTTTTCGTTCGTTTTATGCCGAATCAAACGTCCCCTAAGAGAAGCTGTAACCTTTACTACCCCTCATCCAATGGCCTACGATTCGTCCAGTCTATTTGAATTTTTAGTAATAAAGGGAAAAGAAAAGGACAAGACTTGTGCCAATAATATAGCCCTTAGACGGCCAAAATTATAGAATTACAATCTAAAGTAGATTATAAATTAGGGTTAATTTCATCGTTACCTCTCTAAATTTTAGAAATATCATAAATATTTCTATAAATTTTGTTATATCATAATTATCCTTCCAAATACATATTTTCTTTCAAAAATACCCTCGCCGTTATACTCCGTCTCTTCAAGTCATATTAATCTTGATTAGATGGTGGTCTAACACAGGTTAAAATTTGAAATGTCTATTTTGCCCATGAGTTGAGAAATTTTTGGAGTGTATATTAATTATATAATTTTACTATTTAGCCCCTAACTTTTGTTCATTATTTGTTTAACATTCAAACTAATATTGTTCACTGATATTCTTTAGCACTATTTAGTTCCTAACTTTTGTCCATTATTTATTTTAGTTAGTTGTATTTAAAATTTTATTTAACTTAAATTTCTCTATTAGCTATTACTCATTATATATATTTTTTTATTTTAACAACTAAGAAGTAATTAAAATTATTAAATTTGTTGGAATCATCAATGGATTAATTAAAATCTGAAATTTAATTGACACAAATCAATCCAATTTCAAGAAACCAAATATTGAGAAGCCTTTGATAATAATCAAAAAAAAAAGTTAAATTAAAAGGGCTATTTCATAATGTATACTAGTTAAGGGAATCTTCATATATTAATCCTAAAAATTGGAGGATAAATTCGGTATTTTGAATCTGTTATATCTAAACATAACGGAGTAATCATTACGAGGGTACTTTCAAAAAAATTTAAGCTTTATTAGGACAAATATAAAATTTCAAAATTTTAAATAATATTTATTTATGATATTAAAGCTATTTGAAAGGGTACTGAGAAAATTTTTTTCTACATTATAATCGTAGCATTGCTTTTTAAATCCTATTTATTTTAAGGTACGGTGTAAGGCGCAATACGTACTACCCTTATTCATTGTGAGGCATCTTCCTTTTCATTTCATTTATTAAACCACGTTTTTATGTTGGGTACGTCTTCAGCCATGGCGTATTGCCGAAATATCTTTTCTATTAATTAGAGCCTACGGCCGCCGATGCCGGTGGCTTCCTATCTCACAAAAAGTGTGATATTCTAATAGTCCCACATCGGATGAAAATGGAGTTGTTATTAGATTTATAAGAGACTTGGGCCACTAGTAACAATAACTGGGCTTAAGCATTTTGGATTGTTGATTGGGCCCAACGAGTTATTGTTGCTAGTGGGCTGGGTCGTTACAAAAAGAGAGTAGGAATGTGAATGGGCACGGATACTCAAAATTTTATCCGAATTCAAATTCGAATGCAAACAGAGTGGATTTATTCGATGCTAAACAGATATTTCGGATACGAATATAAACTGGTAAAAATCTAACGGATTTGAATTCGGATATGAATTTTGTCTGTATCTGACACGAACCCAAATTCGACCAGAATTCGAATTGATTTTACATTATAATATATATATATATTATAATGTTATATTTAAATTTGTATTTTAAAAATTTAGATTTAATATAATACGTTTTAAAATATGGTAAAGAGAAATATTATTTTGGATTCGGATTTTTAGGTTTGGTTCGGATTTCAAATTTTTGGTCGGGTTCAGATTTAGATATGGATTCTTAAAATTAGCGGGATTTGAATTTGGGTTCAAGTTTTGGGTCTGTAGTCGGGTTCGGTTCGGATTTTTTGAAAATCTGCCCTGAATTCGATTCGTTGACATTCCTAACAGAGAGCAATGCTATCAATACTTTTTTAAAAAAATATAAATCTTACACCGCTCGATCAATATTTTATATTTTAAATATTTTTAAAAATATTTAAAATTTTAAAAAATTAAATTCTAGAATTACAGGGCGTAAGATTGGATTCACAACTGATATTTTTTATAAATAAATTAGAACAATAATATCTATATATCTGTAACACCTATGTGAAATATACACTCTAGATTGGTCATCTTTTGAAAAAATCGAACCGGATCTGCATAATCTTAAAAAATGGACTAGATTTGCAAAAGAGGAAAATCAATATATTTTTTTTATGCAAAAAGGCTTTTTCTATAGCTCGGATTCATCCACTAGTTATATCAATCTTTTTTTCTTACTAAAATTTTATTTATAATTTTTTTAGTGCTCTTAGATACAAGAATATAAAATGTATACCCCTAATATAAGGTGTAGGGCAAGCTTTTTTTTAATAATTTAAGAGAACGGAGCAATAGAGAAACTGCAGAGAAAGGGATTGTGGTTGGACCACAAATTCAAGAGAAAATAATGCCAAATTTTAGTGATGTGATTTGGTACTGATACAATGAACATTATTATTCAATGCTAATTATATGGAGTATCTATTGCACATTAATGAGATTTTTGACAAATAGGATTCAACTAATTAAAGTAGCAAATAAATATTAGAAACTCAACAGTAAAATTTGAAAGATTGGAGATGAAAGTGAAAGATCGTTTGAAGATCGCAAATCAATAGCGCAATAAATCAAAATTTTAGAAATCAGGTTCTGTTGAATATAAAATATATCAACATCATTCCCTAGTAGCTTAAACTTTTAAAGAACAATAGTTGTTTCATATAATTTAATATAGTATTATAATATTATTATTTAATTGTCTCCTATTTAATTAAGTCTAAGTCTTGTCGGGAAAATCTAATAATTCTGAACGCCTACGGCATTTCTTTCCCAGAAAGAATACCAAAAAAGTAATAATAAATACAGTACTTTAGACCTTTTTAGGCTCTACATAGAATAGTAGAAAGAGTGTGACGCCCCAACTTTTCAAGGGGTCACCCGTCCTAGGACTACACCCGTCCTAACACGTTTAATTTTCTTAACCTCTTGGGCCTATCCATCGCCCAAGATGCTTAAGCCGGGTTAAGAGTTTTAGTCCTATTATATCTTATATATAGGACTATCTGGGGTCTCACAGAGAATGTGTTATGTAAGGTAAGAATGCAACGAATGCATGATAAAACTATGTTATTTGATTTTGTAAATAATAACAGGTCTTGTAAACCTTGCTGATTTGGTTAATATATAAGTTTTGTGATCTCATTAGAAAAATAAGAAGAAGATCTTTGTGAACCTTTTTTTCCTTTCCAATTTCTTTTAGGCTAATAATATTAGGGATAATTTCATACAACTCCCTATAAATATATCGAATAGCAGATATATCTCTATAAAGTTCAAGTTTTCAGATTTATCTCTTAAAAAGTTCTAACTGTTTCAAATATACTCTTGCTGTTAATGTCCATTAGAAAAATATAGTTAACCATAAATAAAATATTTAATCTTTGTTAGTGAGTTAGGTAAATTGACTTTTTTACTCTTTAATATCATACATTCTTCTCTTAATCAAAATTCTAGTTCAATCGAAACTCTAGCAATGGAAGCTCTTCTTCCTTTTTCTCTTCCTCTTCCTTTTCCTCTTCGCCTCTCTCCTTCATGCTAGTTTCGAATCTGTAACTAGAAGTTCTCCGTCCCCATTCATCCACGACGCGTGTTGCTTCGCCCATATCGAGCGTCGGGGAATCAGTAGTAGATAGGTAAAGAAAAAAAAGGAGTAAGAGAAGAGGCAGAGAAGAGGTTGCAACAAAGGTGGATTGTGTTAGTTTTTATAGAGAAAGAAGATGACCATTGAAAATTTTTTGGGACGATATTTCTGCACGATTCTAATAGTTGGGGCTTTCGGATTGACATATTTATGATGACAAAAATAACATTTCACTTACCTTCTGTTAAAAAATAAACAATGAGCTAACGGTAACAAACCAGAGGGCAAACATAAAAATTACTAGACTTTTGAAGGGATAAATCTGAACATTTATACTTTGTAGGGATATATCTGTTATTCAATATGTTTAGAGGGAGCTGTATGAAATTATCCCATAATATTACATAGAGTTCAAAGTCAAACTAATTTTTAGAAGACTAGAAAACTATGAAAATGCTATGAAGACTTTTTATCTCTAATTTTATATGATGATTACAGAAGATGCCATTAGACATTAAAATATTTGTGGGTGCTTCATAGGAAGGACCTCCAAAATGTAAGCATATTTAGACATTACTAGGCCTTACATGTTTGCCTACTAGATTCGTGACCCAGATTTAAATAAACTCACTCTACGAGATTATATATTTCATCCACCCATGTTTTCTTTTATAATACCTACAGATTTCATATCGTAAAAATTTACACTAAGGCTTATATGTATTAAATAAAAACAATGGGTTGGATTCTTTATTTAGGCATATAGGAAGTTTGAGCCATTGATGCCAATGTAGGTTATTGGACACCTTATAAGTTATAATTGAATAGCTGTGGCAAAAATACGGGTTGGGATCGAAACTAGGTTGGAGAATAATTTGGGATGGTAAAAATTCATTGTGTCAGTTGGATTTTGAATGTCCGGAATTTGGACTTGATTTGAAGGAGGATATTCAAATTTAAGCCCCATTTGGCTTGATTTTAAGCAAAAATTTCAAAATAATTAAGAGAGATAGTAAATCAAAAATTAAATTGTGACACCCCAGTTAGTCCTATATAAAAAATATAATAGGGCTAATCTCTCAACCCGGCTTAAGTATTTTGGGCGGTGGCTAGGCCCAAGAGGTTGAGAGAGTTGAGCGTGCTAGGACGGGAGTAGTTCTAGGATGGGTGACCCCCTGGGAAGTTCGGGGCGTCACAGTTGGTATCAGAGCCAATTACCAGCCGGAAGTGTGAGATTAGTCTTGGCTGAGCCAGGTGTAGTTATGGGTAGAGCATGGCTCCCCAGGGTTTATGGGTAGAGTGCGGCTCCCCCGGTTTAGGCTAGCGAGATGAGTCTCACACCGCCTGGTACTTGTGAGTCGGAGCCTGACGTGGACGTCAGGGCTTAAAGGAGGGGAGATTGTGACACCCTAGTTATATAGTCCTATATAAAAGATATAATAGGGCTAACCTTTCAACCCGGCTTAAGCATTTTCGGCGGTAGCTAGGCCCAAGAGGTTGAGACAGTTGAGCGTGCTAGGACGGGAGTAGTCCTAGGATGGGTGACCCCCTGGGAAGTCCGGGGCGTCACATAAATTGAAATTAACAAATTAAATACTATAATAATAGATATACTTCATATATATATTTAATTTTTTATAACAAAAATTTACTGGTTTTGCATTTTTGCAGAAGTTGATCACTTTTTGGGATTTTGGAGAATCGGCTGGTCTATTTCTTAGTAAATTGACAAAAAATTGCCCGTATTCCCTTTTCCATCTCATTTCTCTCTATTATTCGTCTCTCTCCTCCCTCTTCATATCCTTTCTCCTCCTCTTCCACCGCCCCAATGCCATCGTGTACCTCGGTGTTGTAACACCTCTTCCAGATCTCCTTCTCCATTTCTCTCACCTCCCCTACCCTCTTCATCTCCTCCGGCATTGCCGCCCTACGTGGTGGTGGAGGCGTAGCTTGACCTTGTCATCCTCTGCCGTCGTGGCCGCATTGCCTTTGCCTTCACCTCCGCTGCCGCTCTTATGGGCGAAGAGGATCCTTGGTGCTCTTGCGCTCCTCCTTTACGCCTTCACCATCATCGGGGACGGCTGAGCCCCATGGAAAGCCTCACCATGGCGGTCACCACGAGATCCATCACTACACAGGGGCAGCAGCGCACATCGCCATGCTCCGAGGGATTCATTCGGAGGCTACCCACAGATGCTCTCCTCAGCAATAGCGAAGGCGGAGGCATAGCAGCGACATAAGGGGCTGTTTACTATTTGACCATATGTTGCTTCATAATAGTGTGAAAATAATAACAACAATAACGTACAACAAGAAAAGAAGAAGATGAAGAAGCTGTACTATTTGAGACTAAGTTATACTATTTAATACAAAATTACACTATTTGAGATTGGTCTATAGTTTCGTAGTTATAGATCATTTAAGACTAGTCTAGAACAGCCTCAAATAGTATAACTTCAATCTGAAGATAGGCTATTGTACACCTTATGGACTAGTAATTTAGTATCCAAACACACCGCAACTATTTAGGGCAGTTAGTAGGAGTCATCCTTTTGGACACTATAACCGCAAATTGAATCTCGCTTCAACAAAAAAGTGTGTGTATATGTGGCTTACGAATATCTTAAAAAATAATATATAGATTTTCTACCCAAATATCATTTATTGTTTTGTAATCACCTCTAAAATCTGTCACCTTAGATCTGAAGCTTTAAACTTAGAGCCGTTAATTTAGGCTCACACGGATGTTTAGAATGCTCGATCTAATGCAATAATATTCTTGGAGAGCTGGGGGAATAAAATTTTAGTGGGGAGCTCCCTAATAATGCCTAGTTGTGGAGCCTTAATCCGCTGTCACTGTGTTAATTTTACTTCCATCCGAGAGTGTGCTCGATGTTTTTAATATAAAACTCAAAAAAGAAAAAGACAATAGAGGAAACGATTATAACCTTTGAATAAAGACAAAACCGACATATAATAATGGATCGGGGCTTCCCAATGAGAAGTTCTTGGCGAGCTTCCCACTGGAAGTTTTTTCTGAGCCGGAGTTGGGGAGAGCACATACACGTAAGTTGAAAGCAGAGGGAACTACCAGAGGGCCAATCAAGTAAATCAATTAGGGTTGCTAATGCTAAGGCCATCACAGTTATGATTGGATCATCTGTTTTAGGCGTAACAATTGGAGTTTCCATGCGTTAATGACATCCATAGCATCTAAAAGAGCTCTGCTACCTATACACCCTAAAGGAGAATACATATCTTACACCGTCATCTAAGGGCCAAGAATGATCCTTTACCTTGTTGAATTTTCTTTTTTAATACTAAAAATTCATTAAATTTTGTTAACCCCAAATATATTGGTTATAAAATCTACATTCCCTTTTTGGGATATATAAATAAAATCTTTTCATCTAAAATAAAGAAGCCACCACCAAATTTTTTTTGTCTAACTGATTGACACTATCTCCTCTAGGATAGTTAGTTGTTATTCTCCCTTCAAACACTATTAACCCAACTAAATTTTGCTTCAAACGACAAGTGTCATGCATGTGGCCTATAAATATCTTAAGAAAAAATTTATATACAAATTTCATTTATTATTTTAGCAAGATTTGAACAATTTGGACAAAAATAATGCTTCAAGCATATCTATATATGTATGTGTAAATCTTACACCCCACTTATGCTAAGGTTCACAAATTTTTTAAAAGTTTTTAGCACTAAAAAAAGTTGATAAGACCAGCAAAAAAATAACGCGCTTTAGATAAGTAAGGTGTAAAATTTATATCTAGTTTATAAATATGGAGATATCATTGCTCTTTAGCCAATGAAAAGTGCTGCTTTTGTATTTGATTATAGGACGTGCACTATATCATCTAAAAATTTAATTCATTTTTAAAATTTTATTTCTAAAATAAAAGTTTATAAGATATGTGAATAAATCTAAAAATTTATGCTAATATGTTACAGGTGTACCAACAATATTGCCTTCTAGACAACTACCCGGTTATTGCGGTCGGCAGTGCACTAAATAAATTAGTGATACTGCCTTGCGAGGGAGAGGGAGTAGACAGTAGAGAGGTTAGAAAAAAAAGAACAAGGGATAAAAGACAGAGAGAGAGAGAGAGAGAGAGAGAGAGAGAGAGAGAGAGAGAGAGAGAGAGAGAGAGAGAGAGAGAAGTAAGAAAAAGGAAGAGATGGCGGGGGCGGTGAAGGTGGGCAGCCGGCCGCCATGGGTGGGGCTGGCGGCGGCGGTGTGGGTGCAGGTGGCGGCCGGCAGCGCCTACAACTTCCCGCTGTACTAGCACTCGCCCTCATCGGGGACGGCTAAGCCCCATGGAGAGCCTCACCATGACGGTTACCACAAGGTCCACGACTACGCAGGGGCAGTAGTAGCACACCGCCGTGCACCAAGGGGTTCATTCGGAGGCTACCCACAAATGCTCTCCTCGGCGACGACTATAGAGCCATGGCGGAGGAAGATGCGGAGGCATCAGCATGACAGTGAAGTAAGGGGCTGTGTACTATTTGACTATATGTTGCTTCTTCACAGTGTGAAAATAATAACAACAATAATGTACAACAAGAAAAAGAAGAAGATGAAGAAGCTGCACTATTTAACACTAATTTGTACCATTTAAGACAAAATTACACTATTTGAGATTGGTCTATACTTATGTCGTTATAGATCATTTGAGACTAGTCTAAAATAGCCTCAAATGATAAACCTTCAATCTGAAGATTGCACACCTTATCACTGCATGACTAGTAATTTACTATCCAAACATACCACAACTATCTACGACAGTTAGTAGGTGTCATCCTTCTTGACGATATGACTGCAAATTGAATCTCGCTTCAACAAAAGAGTGTGTGTATATGTGGCTTATGAATATCTTAAAAATAAAATATATATTTTCAACCCAAATATCATTTATTGTTTTGCAATCACCTCCAAATACCTGTCATTTTAGATCGGAAGCTTGAAACTCAGCGCTGCTAATTTAGGCTCACACGGATGCTTACAACCCTCGACCTAATGCATTAATGTTCTTGAAGAGCCGGGGGAATAAAACTTCAGTGGGGAGCTCCCAATAATGCCTTGTTAGGGAGACTTAATCCGTTGCCACATGTCAATTTTACTTCCATCTAAGATTGTGTTGGATGTTTTTAATATAATTTTTTTTTAAAAAAAATCCAAACTGGAAAGGATTATAACTTTTGAATAGAGACAAAATCGACATATAATAGCGAATCGGGGCTCCCCAATGAGATGTTGTTGGGAGCTCTCTATTGAAATTTTTTGAGCCGAGCCGGGGAGAGCGCACAATGACTTAGTTGAAGCACGTGAGTTGAGAGCAGGGAAAACTACCATAGGGCCAATCAAGTTAATCAACTAGGGCTGCTAATGTTAAGGCTATGCCAGTTTTAGTTGGATCATATGTCTTAGGCGTAACAATTGGAGTTTCCATACGGTAATGACATCCATAGCATCTAAAAGAGCTTATGCTACATGCAACCCTTAAAGAGAGTATATACCTTACACTCTTTTATCTAAGGGCCAAGAATAACCCTTTGCCTTGTTGATTTTTTTTTTAAAAGAAAAAATTCATTAAATTTTGTGAACCCCAAAATATTGGTTGTAAGATCTACATTCACTTTGTGGGATGTATAAATAAATTTTTTTCATCTAAATAAAGAAAACTTTGTCTAACTGATCGACACTATCTCGTCTAAGACAGTTAGTAGGTATTCTTCCTTCAAACACTGTGACCCCAACTAAATTTTACTTCAAACGACAAGTGTCGTGCATGTGGCCTATAAATATCTTAAGAAAAATATTGTATATAAATATTATTTATTATTTACAAGATTTGAACAATCTGGACAAAAATAATGCTTCAAGCATATCTATATAAATATGTGTAAATCTTACACCCCACTTATGCTAAGGTTCATAATTTTTTTTATAGTTGTTAGTACTAAAAAAAGTTGAACAATCTGGACAAAAATAATGCTTCAAGCATATCTATATAAGTATGTGTAAATCTTACACCCCACTTACGCTAAGGTTCATAAATTTTTTTAAAGTTGTTAGCACTAAAAAAAGTTGATAAGACCAGCAAAAAAATAACGCGCTTTAGATAAGTAGAGTGTAAAATTTATATCTAGTTTATAAATGTGGAGATATCATCTCTCTTTAGCCAATGAAAAATGCTGCTTATATATTTGATTATAGGACGTGCAATATACCATCTAAAAATTTAATTCATTTTTAAAAATTTTAGTTCTAAAATAAAGGTTTATAAGATATGTGAATAAATCTGAAAAGTTATGCTAATATATTACAGGTGTACCAACGGTATTGTCTTCTAGACAACTACCCGGTAATTGCGGTCGGCGGTGCACTAAATAAATTAGTGATACTGCCTACGAGGGAGAGGGAGGGAGTAGACAGTAGAGAGATTAGCAAAAAAAGAACAAGGGATAAAAGACAGAGGGGGAGAGAGAGAGAGAGAGAGAGAGAGAGAAAAGTAAGAAAAAGGAAGAGATGGCGGGGGCGGTGAAGGTGGGCAGCCGGCCGCCGTGGGTGGGGCTGGCGGCGGCGGTGTGGGTGCAGGTGGCGGCCGGCAGCGCCTACAACTTCCCGCTGTACTCGCACTCGCTGAAGTCGGTGCTGGGCTACAGCCAGCAGCAGCTCACGATGCTGGGCGTCGCCAACGACGTCGGCGAGAACTTCGGCATGGTCCCCGGCGTCCTCTGCAACCGCCTGCCCCCCTCCCTCGTCCTCCTCATCGGCGCCGCCTCCTCCTTCCTCGGCTTCGGCCTCATCTGGCTCGCCGTCAGCCAGACCCTCCCCGGCATCCCCTACTGGCTGGTAACAATCTTCATTATTATTCAACTCAACTCAACCCCCTCCCCTCTCCCTCTCCCTCTCCCTCCTTCACTCCCTTTCTTTTTCCTTTCCCTTTTCGGAGCTCAAACAATAACAAAAGTTTTTTTTTTTTTTTTTTTTTTTTTTTTCTCTCCCCTCTTTTTATTGAGGCCTATCTAACATTAGCATACTTAGAAGTGATATTACATATTAGGAAGTTGTTGCATCTTGCTTTAGTTCACTCACTGGATACAACAACGAATTTGGCTGCAATCTAGCCTGGAGAGATCTAAGAGACCACCTTCTAGGACGCCCATTTTCGGATGTGGAGTTTAAAGAATCCTTCTCTCTCTCTCTCTCTCTCTTTTTTTTCCATGGATTTGGTGTGCAAATTGAGTAGCAGTGGAAGTTTTATTGCAATTGGGAAGTTGCTGCATCTTGGTTTTGTTAGGATGAAGAGAATCTTAGTTCGCCTGGGTTAAATATTCAGTTGGACTGTTTCAATCAGTAGAAAGATGCCCTTTCTGTGTTTCTAATACTGTATATCTTTAGTTATTGGTTAGGCCTTATCCAGACCATTAGCAACTTGTCCAATTTGGTGGCAAGATCACTTTTGATGAGCATTTCCTCTGTTTATTTCGATTATGTTTTTTTTTTTTTTTTTGGTTTTTTCCATGGTTTTTGTGTCCGATTTGAGTTATAATGAAGCTTTTTGGTTTTATAATCAAGTTTAATGGTTTTGTTTCTAATATCTCATCCTTGCTTGGAGGTGAGAATGTCAGTTCACTGGGTCTTTTCAGTTAGTAGAAAGTGTGGCCTCTCTATAATCTAATTCTAGAAATAGATACAATTTCTTGTATCCATCTATGCTGATTTTCTACTAATTTCTTACAACAAACAAAGTTGTTGCTTTCTAATTTGCATAGAGCAAAGCTGTATTTTAGTAAGCCGGTGGCTCCCAAAGATCAGCTGGCTTACTGTTGGCCGGATTGTTCTTGGCTCGCCCTAGAGGGTGGTGAGATTGCTTTTGTTTAGCATCTCCTCTGTTTACGATTTGATATACGCACTTAAGAATATATTTCTTCTCGGTGGAGGCATTTTTCGTTAGATTTGCTCTGCGAGCTGAGATATAAGGAAGTTATAAAGTTATGATTTGATCGGTGTAGTGGGTTTATTTGAAGTAGGAAGCTCTAGCATTATTTTTTTCTTGCTTGGAAGTTGAGAACCTCATTTCACTGGGTCTCTTTAGTTGGGAAAAAGAACGAATTCTCTGTGTTTCTTTAATCCTGAAAATAGAAAAAACCTTATTGTGTCTATTTATGTGGGTTTGTTGCTAATTTACACAAAAACAAGTTGGTTGCCCGTCGCCTTCTAGCTTGCAGGAAAAGAACAAGCCACATTTTAGCAAGCCATTGGTGCATAAAAGAATAATCAGAGCACTCTCTATGCTGCATCAGGGTGTACCATAACAGTAGAAAATCATTGCTAACATGGTGAAGTTATTTCACGCACAATGTAAGCAATCATAGGGAGTCAAGTTTTTTGAAGACAAATTATCCGCCTCCAGTATAAGTTCACATAAATTTGAGATTTATATTTTAGATTGATTGGGTCTGCAGTGCTCGGAATTCACAACCTGCTCTGATAACAATTGCTATAAATCCGGTACTCTTTTCGGTACCGGTTGTTGGGATATCGCAACGGAAGTGTTAAATCAGATTTTTATTATAATCCAGTCTCCTCAATAAAAGCTGGAGCAACGACAAAAAAGAGAAAAACCAAATGACAAATATAAGTGAAATAAGATGTACTAACCAAAAGAAGAATTACACTCGACTCTTCTTCTTCAACAGAGTAGTTCCAATCCGATTCCTCTTTCTGAATCTTCTCGCCACTCTCTCGTTTTCTAAATCCCAAAACACTACTCTTTCTTTCTCTCTCATATGCACCCGCGAACCCAGGACATGCAACCTGGCCAAGCCTCTCTCTTTTGCCGTACAGATTACCCACCAGAGAGCACTTACATTGGCTGTACCAATCGCACGGGAGCACCTCCAAAAAACACATTATGTGAGCTTATACAAGAACATAACCCAAACTGATATATAACAGCGGATCGGGACTCCCCAACAAGGCGTTATTGCGAAGCTCCCAACTAAACATTTTTTCGAGCCGGGGGAGAGCGCACAACGAGTTATTTAAGAGTGTCGGATCGTTGGCGCCAACCATTAATCCCAAAAGCTCGAGCTATTAGAAATATGTAACCAATTCACTTAAAGCATACAGGCACAGCCTCCACGGGTCTCGATTGTGACTCGGCCCAACCAGCCTCACGCCATTTCGAACGTTACTGGGCCCAACTTGGCCTCTCACCACAGTGCAGGATGCTGGCCCCTTTAAGCTAACAAAGAGCAGGAGAGGAAACAAAGGGCCAATCAAGTCAATCAACTAGGGCTGCTAATGCTAAGGCCATCATAGTTTTGGTTGGATCATCTGTCTTAGGTGTAACAATTGAAGTTTCCATGCGGTAATGACATCCATAGCATCTAAAAGAGGGAAAAAAACTTCAGTGGAGAGCTCCCCAACGATGCCTTGTTAAGGAGTCTTAATCCGTCGCCACGTGTCATTTTTATCTCTATTCGAAGGTTACAATCCTTTCCTCTAGGGGTTTCTTTTTTTGGGTTTTAGTATTAAAAAACACCCAACAAATTATTGGATAGAGACAAAACTAACACGTGACAGCAGATCAGGGGCGCCTCGTTTAGGAGCTTCCAGCTGAAGTTTTATCCCTAAAAGGGCTCTATTACCTATACATTCCAAAGAGGGTGTGTATCTTACACCCTCTGATCCAAGGGCCAAGAATGATTCTTTATCTTGTCAAAGATTTTTTTTTTAATACTAAAAATTTATTGGATTTTGTAAACTCTAGAATAGAGGGTGTATGATCCACACCCCCCCTTTTGGAGTGTACAAGTAAAAAGTTTGCCATCTAAAATGAAGAAGTCACCACCAAGGAAACCTTGTCAAACTGATCGACACTATCCAGTCTAGGACAGTTAGTAGTATCCTCCCTTCAAACACTAACCCAAACTACATTTCGCTTCAAACGACAAGTGCCGTGCATGTGGCCTATAAATATCTTAAGAAAAAATTTGTATACAAATATTATTTATTATTTTTGCAAGATTTCGATAGTTTGGACAAAAATAATGCTAGTGTATATCTATGTATATATGTGTGTAATCTTGCACCTCACTTATGCTAAGTTTCACAAAATTCTTTAGTTTCACAAAATTCTTTTTAGTTTTAAGTACTAAAAAAAGTTGATAGGACTAGCAAAAAAGTAATGGGCTTTAGATAAGTTGGGTGTAAAATTTATATCTAGTTTATAAGTGTGGAGATACCATTGCTGAGATACCATTGCTCTTTAGACAATGAAAAATGCTACTTGTACATTTTATTATAGGATGTGCAGTGTATATCTTACACTACATCATCTAAGGATTAATTTTTTAAAAAACATTTTAGTATTAAAATAAAATTCTATAAGATATGTGAATAAGTCCGTGTTACTGAAAGCTTAGGATGTAAAATTTATGTCAATATTACAGGTGTAACGACAGTATTGTCCCCTAGACAACTACCCGGTCATTGCGGTCTGCAGTGTACTAAATAAATTGGTGAGATCGCCCGCAATCGAGGGAGTAGATAGTAGAGAGGTTAGAAAGAAAGAACAGAGGGATAAAAGACAGAAAGAGATAGAGAGAGAAAGAGAAGGGGTGGGCAGAGAACTAAGAAAAGATGGCGGGGGCCGTGAAGGCAGCCGGCCACCGTGGGTGGGGCTGACGGCGGCGGTGTGGCTCTAGGTGGTTGCTGGCAGCGCCAAGAACTTCCCGCTATACTCACAGTCACTCAAGTCAGTGCTGCGCTGCACCCAGTAGCAGCTCACCATGTTGGGCGTCGCCAACGACGTTGGCGAGAACTTCGACATAGTCCCTGGCGTCCCCGACGTCCTCTGCAACCGCCTCCCTCCCTCCCTCGCTCTCCTCATCGGCGCCGCCTCCTTCTTCCTCGGCTTTGGCCTCATCTGGCTCGCTGTCAACCAGTACCCTCCCCGAATCCCCTACTGGCTGGTAATTATTATTCAAATAAAACCCCCCTCCCCTTTTTCAGTTTCTTTTTTTTCTCCCCTTTCCTCCACTCATTTTTCCCTAATTTGGAGCTCAAACAATAACATATATCTTTTCTTTTTTCTTTTTATTGAGGCCTATCTAACATTAGTAGGTAGGTAAAACGGAGATGGGGCCCGGTGGGACTGCAGAAAATATTTCGTAACCCACTCATTGTGATACGTAGAAGTGATATTACATATTAGGAAGTTGTTGCATCTTGCTTTAGTTCACTGGTTGTTAGTTTTCAGTTTTAGTAGAGTGGCCTTTTTATGTTTTTAATCCTAAAAGTAGATTAAACTGATTGTGTGTATCTATACTGGTTAGTTACTAATTGGATACAACAAACAAATTTGGCTACAATCTAGCTTGGAGAGAACTAAGAGACTGCCTTCTAGGAAGCCAGTGATCCTTTAAGATCAACCGGCTCGGATTTCCTTTGTTTATGTCATAATATAATGTATGCCCATTTTTAGACATGGGGTTTAAAGAGTCCTCTTTTTTTCCATGGATTTGGAGTGCAAATTGAGTAATAGTGGAAGTTTTATTGCAATTAGGAAGTTGCTGCATCTTGGTTTTGCTAGGATGAAGAGAATCTTAGTTCGCCTGAAGTAATATTTAGTTGGGTGGTTTCAATCAGTAGAAAGATGGCCTTTCTATGTTTCTAATACTGGAAATAGATATAACTGATTAAATGTCTATATCTATGGTTACTGGTTACTACTCGCATGCAACAAACAAAGTTGGCTTTTATCTAGTTTGCGCAAAACAAACAGTCCAGCTTTTAGTCAGTGATCCTTCAATTCAATATGTATAGTCAGCTATATACATATACATCAGGTGGTCTTCTCTAGCACACATTTGGGTAGTAGATGCTATCTAGCTCGCGATCCCCTTACTTTGATCAGTCATAGGCATTGAGGGATTTGAAATAAAAACAACAATAAGAGGGCATGAGAAGAACTAAAAAATAGTTGCTAGTGGGTACATTTGATGCCAGCAACGACCTACACCACTTGGTCTATCAGAAGCATCGATAGTAAAAACTAAACTGAATAAAAAACGATTACTAAACAAGAATAAACAACTGCTATCATGCCTCTACAAGTAAATATTGGGAACTGTAAATCAGGTATCATATGCATTAATTGAATTAACTGATAATAATAACCAATGCCATGTCAGCCAATCGCACCGACCGACTCATGAGTCCGGCCAAGCCTGCGCTGCCTCATTTCCATCCCCCACCTATAGTGGTATGCTACATGTAGACTATTGTCTGAACTGTCTTACTAGTCCAGCCTCCGGAGGGCCACTTGTAGGGCGCGACCCCAACCGAGTATCAAATATCACATACACTGTCAAGCTCAATTTGGCTTTTGCAGGCTGTAGTCATATGCGATGATCAACAAGATCATAATCATACTATCCACGTGCCTTTTGGCACTCTCATATCAAAACTCACTGTTTTTCACAGTTTATTTGCCTCTTGGCATTTTTTTTTCCAATTTTTCACATCTATCGTGTCTCCTGACATCTTTTACATTTACTCACATATTGCAATACATAAATATGACTCAGAAAAATTGGTCTTAAATAATAGAACATGCAGGACATCTACATATAGCTCAATATGCTGACAGTATATCACTTGCTATATTCACATAATCTCCCTATCATATTTTCCACCACAATCAAGGTAGACGTCTCAGTGATACTACCATCACAATTATATCAATAGATCATCTGTATATCACAGAAACATGCATATATAGTCAGAGAGATTAGTGTGCCGGTTTCGGCGACAGAATACCCACCTGAACATGCTCCAAGGGAGGTACGAACACCCCATGTCTCCACAGCACCACCAATCCCAACAGAAAAACTTCATTAGGATTTTGGTTAGATTTGTAGTTGATTCCTAGTTGAATCAGGATTAATATTTAAGTCCATTGGAGATAAATTAATTTGAATTTAGATATTAATTAGAGTAAGATTCCTAATTATATTAGGATTGGGTACATTCTAGTGGATGCATTATATATAGCATAGGTGGAGTTGAAGTTTCATAGAGAGTACGGCCAAGTTGAGGTTACTCCCAGGGGTGTGTACGGCTGAGGAGTCTTGAAGCCTTGGTGTGTCCGTACCAGAGAGGGAGCTTAGCAGGTTTGCATGCACCGTGTGCATGGGTGCATGTAAGAGAGAAAATAGAGTATTCTTTTTGGGTTTATAGAAGATGAGAGAGGGGTGAAGATTCAGAAAGAGGGCTCGGGTTAAAGCTACTCTGTGTAGAAGAGGAGTCAGGTGTAATTTTTTTCTTGGTTAATGAATCTTATTCCACCCGTATTTTCTGTTCAGTTTTATATCTCTTTTGTGGTTGTGCTAGCAATAGCTTTTTGCCGAGGAGACGGGTTTATGGTAAAAATCCGATTTGATGCTTCTGTTGCAGAATCCCAACTACTGGTAGCGGAGCATGTACCGAATCAACAGAAGTCGGTATCAGAGCGTGTTGCGGATTCTCAAAATCTGGTATCAGGGCGAGTACTAGATTCCCAACAACTCAATCCGCTTAGCTCCTAAATCAACAAGTATGATCCTCAATCACCAGCTGCTATATCATAATTAATTAAAATTCCATTTTCAATCTTTAAACACATCCATTACATATCTCAAATCCAACATAAAAATGGAAGAAGACCTCAGCTAAAATCACCCAAGAGTCTCCTCCTTCCCCTACACTAGCAATTTCAGCTATGATGACTCCCCAGATCAACAACAGGAAGAAAGGATCAACTTCTAGGCCAATGAGCCCTAAACTTAAGTAGGAGGAGAAAGAGAAGAGAAATGGTAAAGAACATACTCTCTTTCAGCTGTAAAATGAAGGAGCTGAGAATGGTCGGCCTATTTATAGGCTTGTAATATTAGCAAAAGAGCCCTCAAACAATCCTAAACTCACCCTCAGTCCGAAACACAATTCGTGTGCCCGGAACCACAATCGGGCGTTTGGAACCTCATAGTCCGATGGTTTCGGGCGTCCTTAGTTTGCACTCGGTTGATCGAAACTGTCGTGAAATTTCCAGCTCAGCCTTTTGAGCTCCCGGACCACACGCATTGGCGTCCGAAACTCACGAAGTGACTCACCTGCTCACCACTTGTCGCTTTTCACAGCCTTATCATCAGACTTTCGGGCTGCTGCAGTACCTCCAGGCGCCCACAACATTGCGTGAGCAGTGACTTCACCTTTTCAGACCAACCTATGACACATTTGGGCATTTGGAACCTTCACACGAGCATTTTGAGCGTCCGATCCACTATCCGGATCTTCCGAATCCACCTATTTCCTCAGCTCAATACTTCCGGGTGCCCACAACACTTTCTGGACGTCCGGAACTACTCTGAAACCCAAGTTTCAATGGAATCCACTTTCAAGTTTCGTTTCCGCGTCTATTCATGCCAAAATGGATCAAACTCAACCCAAAGCTCTCCAGAAGTGCTAATCAGCATCGCATACTGCGACCTTGCCAATTTGCGAAGGTCTAGTATATTACATGAATATTGAATTTAAATGTTTTGAGGACCAAAATGAAAATTTCCAAAAATTTCAGCAACTAGTAGTGCAACTTACTTTTTCTTTTCCTTCAAAATTTTTGCTGGTAGGATCTAGACAACTACCATAGTCACTCTCCCTTCCTCTGTCATAAATAAACTGAGAAGCTGCGGGCAGATAGTGGATTGGGGGTTTTTGGGGGGGGGGGGGGGGGGGGGGGGGTGGGTTGGAGCGCATTTGTTGTTTGGGTTTTCTAGAGAGGGAGGGGGGTGGCGCTGGGGGCGGATAGTGGGTTGGGGTTTGGGGCTGGGGCGGGAGCTCGTGAGCTGGTGAAGGTGGGGAGCCAGCCGCCTTGGGTGGGTTTGGTTGTAGCAGTGTGGCTGTAGGTGGCAGCAGGTGGCTCCGACAACTTTCCCCTCCCACTCGAAATGGGTACTGGCGCTACACACAGTAGTAGCTTACATGTTGGGCAGTGCTAATGCTGTTGGCTATAGGATGGCCTCCAGTGTGCTCTGCAAGTATGTACCCCAGCTCATCCACCTCATCAGCGCTGATAACTTCTTACTTAGGTTCAGCCTCACCTTGCTTGCTACTGGCCGAACTATTGCCAAAGTACCCTATTTGGTGGTGAGATTGCTATTCTTGCTTGTTTCCTTTGATATTCCATGACCAAATGTAAATTTATTTTGGTTTTTGCATGGTTCTTGTATCCAAAATCCAAATTGAGTTGTAATGAAGTTATTGAGTGACTTATTCTTGTTTGGAGGCGAGAGTGTCAGTTCACTGTCTTTTCAGTTAGTAGAAGGTGGCCTCTCAATACTCTAATTCTAGAAAAAGATAGAATTACTTGTGATACATGTCGTTAGTTACTATTTTCAGACCTCAGACAGTTGGATTATTTCTATTTGCAGAAAACAAGGAAACCATATTTTAAAAAGCTTGTGTTCCTTAAAATTCAAAAGTAATCATTTTTAGTATCTCTTAGTTATTTTTGTAGAAAATTTAAGCAATCATTCAGACTCGGATTTCTTCATCAAAATGCCTGCCTCCAATAGTATTTATGTTGATTTATAATTATTAAAATTTTTAGATTTATCAGCCCAGCTTTTGGGCCATAATATGGTCTAGTGACAGCTGAAGAGTACAACTAAGCTGCTATTATGTGCAAAAGAAGTATAGATATTTTTTGCTTGCCATTTGGCCGTTTGTTGGCTTGTAACCCTTTTACCTCTGATGTGTAATTAAATTGTTCCATCTCTTAACCCCATATTATGATGATTGTTATGGAAAGTCAAAATTATATATATTATATTCCTATTTAGTTAGCATAGTTTTAGGCGCCTTTCCTTATGCATCTTTCCTTATTAGATATCTTATTACAGAAATATTTGTGTATATATATCTTTGTAATTGATCATGGAATGAGAAGAAGAATTTCTATTCCCTTCTTCATTGGTATTCTCTTCTTCATGGTATCAGAGCCAAACCCTAATTCTAGGGTATAGCGATCCAGTGTTGCTCCTCCTTCGCCGGATCTCATCGGCATTATTTTCTCTGCTGCTAAAGTACGGCGCTACAGTACGACGCTACTGCTACAGTGCTGCTACAGTGCATCGCTACAGTGCTGCTACAGTACTGTGTGTTTAAGATTTGTGCATCTGGTTCCTGTTTTGATCCTTAGGTGGCATACCTAGGGTTGTTTTTGCCTCGCCGTGAGGTGTAGAGTACAGCCCTGAGAGCTGTTTTGTGACTTGGTTAAGACGTCATGTCTGAAGCTAAGTCTGCTAGGAGTGAGCCCAAATTTGTGATTGCCGATGTAATCCCAGTAATGACCAAAATCACAGAACACAAACTCAATGGCTCCAATTATCTGGAATGGAGCAAGACGATTCGTGTTTATCTACGAAGCATTGATAAGGATGATCACCTAACTAGCGATCCACCGAACGATGATACAAAGCAAGCTTGGTTGAGAGAAGACGCTCGGTTGTTCTTACAACTCAGGAACTCCATTCAAAGTGAGGTAATTAGCCTAATTAATCATTGTGAGTTTGTGAAAGAATTGATGGATTATTTAGATTTTTTATACTCTGGCAAAGAAAATCTTTCCCGCATGTATGATCTTTGTAAGGCATTTTATCGATCTGAGAAGCAGGATAGATCTCTGACAGCCTACTTTATGGATTTTAAACGCGTTTATGAAGAGCGTAATGTTTTGTTACCCTTTAGTCCTGATGTAAAAGTGCAGCAGGTCCAACGCGAGCAAATGGCGGTTATGAGTTTTCTTGCTGGTTTACCCCTAGAATTTGAGACAGCTAAATCTCAAATTCTTTCTAGCTCTGAGATTTCCTCTTTGCATGATAGTTTCACCCGAGTGCTTCGTACAGAGAATCCTCAATTTTCTCAACCTACTAATAGCGCGCTTGTGAGTCGCAATGATAATGGACGGCATTATAGTAGAGGAGGCAATAGAGGGAATACTGCCAATAGAGGTAATCATCGTCATGGAGAAACCGCCTCAAATCGAGATTTTGGAGTTGTTTGCTATTACTGCCATGAACCAGGTCATACAAAACGCACATGTTTGAAACTTCAAAATAAGAACCAACGATCACTATAGGCCTTTGACATGTCACATACGTCCAAAATTGAATATTGCAATATGATCTTATGTTGACCGGCTAGGTACTTCATTGGATCACACTGACAAGATTTTATATTTAAGCTTAGATGTTTAAATTAACTGTCATGATTTCATCTACAGAAATGATCAATTTGTATTGATTGACTTGGTTTTGGTTGTTTTGATTCCTGAATTTTGTATGTGCAAGTTGACTTACTCTTTCGCAATATTGGCTCTAAATGCATTGTATATGTCCTAAGGCTAGTTAATAGGGTTTGTTGGGTCTATGAGATCACTGAGATGCCAAATGATATTATACTCTTTAGGACACAGTAGAGTGAACTATGCTATACTTATTAGAGAAAGCCAATTTCCCAATCCTGTTTCCTAGAAGCTCTTGCTTCAAAATTGCACATTTAAGGAACTTCTAAGTGTACTCAGTAGAGAGTCTTTGTTGTCATCGGTATGTGACTTAAAAGTTAAAATAGAGGTTAGTATCTGCCGTTCAACTACTATATGTTAGTTGTTTAGGCATCCTTCTGTAGACTAGTTCTGATACCTTCCGTTTGGGTAGAGAATACTGGTCTACGTTTGATTTATTTATTTATAGATGGCTATATTTCCTCCGGTTGTATGAGTGCTTAACGTTACTTGTCTAAGATTACCTTCCATTCGTGTCACTTCAGAAAACTCAGCCTTGGTTTTGCTTTTTACATGGCCAGGCAAAAATGGAAAATACAATAACCAACGAACTTGTAGCAAGTCCATAGATAAGTTGAAAACTCGGAGTTAATCTTATGTAATGTATCCATTCCACCTACAATTTGGAATATTTGGCAATATTAGGCCTTTCTGGAATAAACACCTTTTGCTAAGTTATTCAACTAACTAATGAAAAATAATTATTCTTTGTTTTGTGTCAACTGCGCCAAGTCCTCCCTATTTCCTTGCAAGTCTTTTGTTTAAATGTGAATTATAAGTAACAAATGTAACATAAAAGTCAATTATACAACAGGCTATGCAAATAACAACATTTATTAAGCTTTTTTAATCCGCCTGCAATGATTTTCCCTTAACACACTTCCATTTGCTAGTTCCAGGAGTCATCCGTTATTCTATATCTTTTTGCTATGTCACTTTCTATGTTGAGAACAACATCTCAAATGAACTCCACCTTCCATGTTGAGAACAACATCTCAAATGAACTCCACCTTCCATGTTGAGAACAACATCTCAAATGAACTTCTTCTTTGAACATGCGATTTTCTTGCTGAGGAACATGCATGAATATCATCCAGTTTTATTAGCTGTGTTAAGCTAGAAGTAATTTCCTTTGTCCTTCCTAAATCAATTATAGTGCTGACAGCGTATTCTAGATGATGAAGTTGGTTCTACTTGGTAATCTTTCTAAGAAATTTACTCTTTATTTTATTATTAGTTCAAATTCATTTCCTTGCTTCCTTGAATCCTATTCTCCTTTGCTTGAAATTGAAAAAAGGAAAAAGAAAAGGTAAAAGACATACTCTTACAACAGCTGTTAGCAATTTGATTTTATTGATGTAAGAATCAACAAATTTATTAAGAATTACCTTTGTCTGCAACCTGCATCTTGGTTCTAAATGATGTAACTAGCACAATTCTTCTATCTGTTGTGGCAGTTATGGATTGCGTTATGCATTGCTACCAACAGCAGTGCATGGCTGGGCACAGCCGTTCTTGTAACCAACATGAGGAACTTCCCTCTTAGCAGAGGCACTGTCGCCGGCATCCTCAAGGGATATGTTGGTCTTAGTGCTGCTGTATACACCGTATTATACACCGGAGTGCTCCACGACTCATCGACCAAACTTTTACTGTTTCTTACTTTGGGGATTCCTGCTACATGCCTCGCGATGATGTACTTTGTGAGGCCGTGCACCCCGGCACTCGAAGATGACTCAACAGAACACGGCCATTTTCTTTTTACACAAATTTCAAGCGTAGTTCTTGGTGTTTATCTTCTCACAACTACAATACTGGATGATGTTCTCTCGCTACGTAGTGCTGTTACCTATACTCTGTTTGGCGTGATGATACTCCTCCTCCTGGCTCCCCTCGCAATTCCAATTAAGATGACGCTCTATCGAAGTACTCGAAAAAGAGCTAGTTTGATCGGACCGTCCAGCTCTTCAGATCGTTTATCGGCTGGAGACCAAGACAAGTCTGAGCCGTTGCTTGCTGCCTCTTCTTCAACAACAAATCTTGGGGACTCTGATGATTCTTCTGATATCGATATGCTTTTGGCCGAGGGGGAGGGGGCGGTGAAAAAGAAAAGGAGGCCTAAAAGAGGAGAGGATTTTGAATTCCGTGAAGCTCTGATTAAAGCTGATTTCTGGCTTTTGTTCATAGTATACTTTCTTGGGGTCGGCTCGGGCGTCACTGTTCTCAACAATCTAGCGCAAATCGGGATTGCGACCGGTGCAGACGATACCACTATCTTGTTGTGCCTCTTCAGCTTTTGCAATTTCGCCGGCCGGCTTGGTGGTGGTGTTGTCTCTGAGCATTTTGTGAGGTATTGTAATTTTATTTTCAATGTTCAAACTTTGCAATTTCATTTCATTATTCAATTGAAGAATGTTTTCAATAAGAAAACTATTAATGTTTTTTCATATAGCTCTACTCAAATAGTAGTTTTTTAAAAGCTCCAGCCAAGCCATACAATCTCGAAAAGTGCTAAGAAACTGATCGATGGGTCGAATTTCATGCAGGTCAAGAATGCTTCCTCGGTCTATTTGGATGACATGCACACAAGTAATCATGGTCGTAGCTTACCTTCTCTTCGCTTCCGCTCTCAATGGTACTCTTTACGCCTCAACTGCACTACTCGGAATCTGCTACGGGGTGCAGTTCTCCGTCATGGTTCCGACAGTATCTGAGCTATTCGGGTTGAAGCACTTTGGAATGATGTACAACTTCATGCTACTAGGGAATCCGCTCGGCGCGCTCTTGTTCTCTGGATTCCTCGCAGGATACGTGTACGATAAGGAGGTGGCAAAGCAGAACCCTGGATTATACGACAACTCCAGCGTTTCCTGTGTGGGGCCAAATTGCTTTCGGCTCACCTTTTTGGTTCTAGCTGGTGTTTGCTCGCTAGGAACTTTGTTGAGCGTAGTTTTGACGGTGAGGATAAGGCCAGTCTACCAAATGCTGTATGCAGGTGGATCATTCAGGCTGCCGCGAAGTTCGCTGCATTGATAATCGATTGCATGTCTTGCTACTCATTTAAGTGTTGTAGTATAACCCTTTTTGCGGTAGTCTGGGTTATGATGTGTTTGCGTGCTTTTATATAATGTGCGTTAGTTGAGAAACTTCTTTACTACCCAGGAGATGATTTGTGAAATCTCGGGTGAGGGTTACGGAAGAAGCCTTTTATGGTCTCTCGTTAAGAATCACAGAAGAAATTAACGGTATAGTGATACTTGAGGTGTGATATTAGTCTATGTATTACTAGTGTGAGGGTGTAATATTGCAACGCCGACCTTGTTATTGTACAACAAAGATGTGAAACCGTATATTAATCTGCTATTTTGTGCGTTCGTAATTTTGTCAAACTATTTGCATTATTCATGCTATTTATTGGTTTCTTTGTTGCTCACGGCCTCATTAGTAAATGTGAAATTTTGATATTTTGCGTGCATTAGTTCTCCTTTTTTCCTTCTTTTTTTTTTTTGGTTTTGTTATAGTTGGATGTATCATTTGTGTGGATTTTTTCGGTACCATATAATTGGAATGTATCAATCTATCAGACTACTAATGTGTTGAAGCTGTGGATAAGCAAAAAAATGTTTAATGCTAGGGAATGGTGCTTTGTTTGAGAATGTAAGTACATTTTTGAGTCTTGTGAGTTTGTTTCAAGAATGTGTGTGTTGAAATTGTTTCAAGTTTTAACTACTTTTGTCCCAAAATTTTTAACTTCTAAGACTCTTCTGGGGATAAGGAAGAGACAGAAGGCATTTTTGGCGACAACAGTGATCGCGGTCTTCCGACTGATGGTTTATAAAAAGATGCTTTGGGAATGGTTGATCAACAGGAAAAAGGGAGAAAAGTAAGGAGATTAAACATAATTGAGTTAAGAAATCAACTAATCATAACTTAATGTCTTGTGAATCATTCATGTTTGGTTAGGAAATACCTGTTTAATTGATGCTTGCTAAAAGCAGCCAGAAAAAGCAGAAACAGCAGCAGAAACAACTGTTCATTTGTATTATTGTATGTTTGTGTGATTTTATAGTTCTGCCATTAAAGTTGTACTATTTTCTTCATTAATCTGTTAAGGAAATTGGGCTGTTTTTTCGGTGATTAAAAAACCACCCTGCATCATGTGTGCAATTACTACAAGAGCGGAAACCGAATTTCTTTCTCTTCCTAATGAAGCACTTCCTCCCTAAGCCATTTTGAGAGAGATGATATTTCCTTTTAATCTCTTGTAGTTGATAAATTTGGCATTTGAATTGTGAAAATTTTAGTACAATTTTCATTCTGCGAGCTTGCGTTTGATCCACTGGAGCGAGTAATCCAGTTCAATCCTATTTTAATTACGTTCTTTCAAACAATTTATACTTTTATGTAAGTTCCATGATACAAAATTAGTTTGTTGTAGACTTGAGCATCAAAATATGTAGAGTTTAGTGAACTAATTTGGCCTACCCATTGCTTCAAACTACTTAATGATCTCACAAGTAGGCAGGGCAGTTAGGTTACTGCTTTAAACAATGAAAGTTACAGGTACTAACTTGTACTCTCTTGTAGGGAGCTGTTAAGAGGAATCCTAACAATAGCTGGTTCACATGATTGATGAGCATTTGCTTAGTGTAGTAACCTCCTAGGCCTAGTAAATTAGGTTAAATAAAGAAAAATGAAGTTATTCAGAGTTTCTTTGGTCCGACTGAGGTCTCTACAAAAGTTTTGTTTTGATTTAAGAGGCTAACAAATGTCTTATCGCCTTTTTCTTTTAATAATATTTTTTGCTATAACTTTTGGCTGAAATAAGAACTGAAATTTTATGAAAATCTCAATGTTAAACCCTAAATCCTAAATCTTAAATACCAATCGAAGCTTCACAAAAACTACCCTCCCTAAGATATTTGAGTCTGAAAGGCCTGAAACCTCGATCTTTGCTCCTGCTTAATCATTTGGACTTTTTGTTTGTTAAACAGTAGATTTCTTTTCTTGTCTAGAAAAGCTATTCGATAAGCTGCCAAAAAAAAAAGCATCTAGTTTGACTTAAAAGTGTGCTTCTGGAATGCTTGTTCCACTGGTTTCTTATTTGAGTCACAAAAAATCATTCCAATAAAATACTGATCGAGATTATCTCATCTTTTCTCTTCGAATTTCTGATTAGCAATGTACCGTAGTAAAACTCATTTTAAACTCTCAAGATTTTCAAAATATATCGCATAGTTCTTGTTTATTTTTCAATTTTTGGGCGAAGGATTCTTCTTGCAGAAGTAATGCATAGAAAATTTCTGTACACTCAGATAACAGTTTGCTAAGTAAAACTCTGCCTTTAGATAACAAAAGAAATCTTATTGACATTTTCCACAATCTATTAAATTAGTTGATAGTAGCAAACCTTATCGAAATCACCAACGAACAAAGAATAGCCCTAGCTTTGAGGGAACAACCAGATTCCATACACACACAAAAATTTCTACGCACTGAATCTGTAGAAAATATGTGCCTTAATTTGTTTAGCAAAATGTGATATGAAAAGGTCACATCTATGGATTGGACTCTCATAAAAAGGTAGATCAACTACGTAGCAGTAGGATGTTGAATTGCTTTTATTATTGTCTAACATTTGCAAAGACTAGGCAAAAGATTCAACACGGCATTGTGCAAAGAGAAATGCTAAATCTACTTTGGCTCTTCAATTAATTCAGGTATAAATAGCAGATGCCATAGGTGTTTTTTGTCACTTTGGTCCTTCAATTAAAGGTAATTTGATTCAGGTACTTTGACCAATTATTTTTCGATAATTTGAAGGTCAAAAAGTGCAGCAACAGGCTCTTAGCTGATGAAAATTTTGTTGCAAATTAACTAATCCTTGTTTTAATTTGCAGCGTTTTAAATACTTTTACTGGATTAATCATTTTATATTCAACACTTTAACTCACTTCTGAGCTTGAGATTTTTTTTTAAATAAATCTAGTACATGAATTAAGCAAATGGTAATAAATTAAAGAGACTATGCAGAAGCTTAGGCTCTCTATATGAAATAATCAATTACTTCAAAATGTTCAAACTTATAAAAACCAATATTATAGTTATTTATATTCAACAAATTTTGATTCAAACCGCTCTTGTTTGATCTTCCTTTTGTCTAATTTTAGTTATTTTTCTCGTTTAAAAGTTTTGAGAACATATGAATCAAATCAACGTGAAGAAATCAGTGCCCAATCTGGCGAAAATAAACCCATCAATCTCCGAATTGGGGATGTAAAACTATTAGATATGTCTCGAATTTTTATTTATTTTAAAAGCTTGATATTTCGTTTTCGATGAATTAGACTTTTGCGAACATTGCGGGCTTTAAACACAAAATGGAGCTTTCATGGAAATTTTAATAAACCCATGGGACCATAGTGCAATTAGTCCCATCACAAGCCATCCACAATTAAAGAAACCTATTTAAGTGGATGGTTGGATGCAACCACCAAGCTAGTGCACCAAACATGTTCCATGTTCCATTAAACAACCCCATTAAAAATTGTGTTGACCAAAAATGTATATTTGACCAAATCTTGAGACTACATAAGTAATTAATGATAGGGGCAATACAAATTTGTAGAAGAAATTAATGTATAGAGTGATAGAGGGATCTAGAGAAAAATTGAAAATGTGAAGTGCTTTTGGAAGCATCAATCAACAACTGCTAGAACAGCTGATTTGACACTCTATAAAAAATATATATTAATTAATTTAAAAGAGCACCGCTAGTGATACACTCTAGAAAAAGTGTAAATTTTGCACCCTATCATCTAATGGTCAGTAGTGGTTCTTTGTCTTAGCTATTACTTTGCAAATTTTATTTAAGAATTGTAAAAAAAATATAAAATGATCTGATTGAAATAGAATTTATAAATTTTATTTAAGAAAAATTATGAAATGAATTGATTGAAATAGAAATTAAGGTTTAGTGATTCACAATTAACTAAGCTATAATAGATTTTAGAGTACTGCTAGTGGTACATCCAAAAGGAGATGCAAATCTTACACCCTCTCATTTAAGGGCTAATAATGGATCCTTGTTTCATCCAATTGCACATTTGGTCCACTAACTATGAGGTGAGATTTTGGTTCTTAAACTTAGTTTGTTGTAATTTCTGTCTCTAACTTTTAGAATTGTTGCAATCAAATTCTATAACCCAATTTAGTTGAATAAATATTGACACATTACTGATATAAATGTAGTAGCATCTTAATTACTGGCACATCATCAATTACAATACTGGTACATTACTTGTACATTAACAATTTATTAATATTTAATCAGTTAAATTAGATTATAGGATTTGATTGTAATAATTCTGAAAGTTCGAGTCAGCAAATTAAAATTTGAGAACCGAAATGTCACCCGCTTTATAGTTTGAGGACCAAACATGCTATTTATCCATTAAAACACCATAAAAAAGCGATCCAAATAAAATTTATAAAAATATTACTTGTACACTCCAAAATAGAGTGTATGATATGCACCCCTCATCCTAAGATTTATAAATTCTTTTGAGTTTTTAGTATTAAAAAGAATTGATAAAACGAATCCATGATTAACCCTTGAATGATGGGGTGTATGATTTACGCCTTTTGGAATGTATCACTAGCTTAGCTCATTTAGTTACGATATTCTAGAGATGATATAAAATTATTATTTTTAGATGGCATAATAACTGCATAATAATAATTTTGAGATAAATAACAGTTAAAATGACTGTTAATTATTGTTATATTATAATTTCAATATTTGAATTAGAGCCCGATGGCCTATTTCATTACCATATTAAATTATATTAAACAACTGTTTATCTCCGGTAATTTAAAGTACCAGTGAACAATACTTTAACATTATTTATTCTACCATTACTTCATCGAAAAATTGATTGAATTAAAGTTAAGTGACCCAATTGAAACATAAATCCAAATTTATGGAAAATAAAATTTCACAAAAAGTTCAGCTGATTATATCTTTAGGGGGCGTTTGGATTGACGAATCTATAGATCCAACGTAACTCAAGTATAGTGGTGTTTGAGTTTTTCTGAAATGTGATTATTTTTTTGTTGTTTGTTTTGACGTAACTCGTACCGTTTGAAAGTTAAATTCAAGTATTTCTTCTGTTTGTTTTGGTGTAACTTAGTGCTGGTGAAATTAGTTTTTTGAGTTCCATTGTTTATTTTGATGTAAGTAAGTGGATCCCGTTACCTCTTGAATATAGTGGTAGACTTACCCCTATAAAATTTAACCTATTAAGTAATTAAATTTTTTATTATTATTTAAAGATAATCCTAATGTATTATAAATACGGTAATTCTAACCCATTATAAAGGAAGTAAAGTTTAGATTTTACTATTTAATAAATTTTTTAGAGAAGGTTGAGTGTAACGGAAGTCGAGTTCGGCACTATAAAGGAGGAAGTCGAGAATAGGTGAAGTGAAGGTCTAATGTAACTTGAGTTACACTATATTTTTGACTTACACTAAAATAAATACCGAAAGTGATGGAACTTGAGTTCCACCCCTCCACTTACACCCAAATAAACGGGCATTAGCTGATGATACTGCATAGAGCAAAACACACTTCATATTATCATTTTTTTTCCATATAATTACATCAAATCAATACCTAACTATCCTCATCATAATGTTTCACCACTAAATACAGCAAAAGTGCCAACACCACCGTCCACCACCACCACCACCACCACCACCACCACCACCACCATATTTTACACATACATACAACAAAAAAGCACTGCACAGCTAATTTAGTGGGCAAATCCTTCAACAAAATCCACTGCATGCTCCCTAAGTCTCAAAAGCTCCAAGTCACAGAGCCAAATTGCATAGGAATAAATTATCTAAATTTCGAATAAATATCTGCAAATAGACTACTAAAATTTAGATGATTAGTTCTTGCGCATTAAAATAAATCCCAGTGTACGTAGTACTCAACTCTACGTAGGCTTCAATCCCTGAAACATGCAATCCCACCTGATCTCCTCCGCTCCGCCGCAGACCGCCGGGCTCGCTGCGCGCGAGCCCGACACCAGAAACGGCGGCCCGCAGCCGTCGTGAAACCTCCGCGCGGCTGCGCTCCCGTCGGTGATCATCATCGGCAGCCTGCTCCGCGTCGCGTCGGTCCTGCCGCCGCTGCAGGCCGCCGCCCACCGGCCCCGCTTCAGCATCGCCGCAGTCCGCCGCCGTCCGCGCGATTCGTGTCGCGGGAGTTCGACGAGGGCGGAAGCCGTGCTGTCTGCGCGCGGGGGGCCCCACGAGCGGATGTAGCGGGCGAGGCAGGTCGTGGTCTTGGAGATGGCGACGAGGAGGCGGCTGACGGCAGGATTTCGCGGGGTGGGGAAGGACGATGCGGAGTCTCTGCTGCTGCTGCTCCTGCCGTAGTAGTAGTTCGGGGTAGCAGTAGTAATACTGTTGTTGTTGTTGCTGTTGGATTTTGGTTTGGTGGTGTAGTTCTTGATCTTCTTGTTGTTGTTGTTGTGTTTGTTGGCGAGGCGGAGGATGTGGAGGCGGTGCTTGGCGATGGAGACGCCCATGCTGCGGAGGAAGTCGTGGTCGAAGTCGGCGATGTCGTCGGCGTCGAGCTCGTTGCGGGAGAAGAGCACGGAGTACTCGTACACCAGGGACGGGTCCAGGGAGCTCGATCTCGACAGCCATGAATACCAATCCATCATGCTGCTGCTTCTTTTTTTTTTTCTCTTTTTTTTCTTTTTTTTTTTTTTTTGCTTGGGTAGGGAAAGGTGGAGATGATGAGAGAGGTGTGCGCGAAGGTTGTAATGAGGGAGGGGGAAGGGAGAGTGGTTTAGTGAGAGGTTGATGGTGGGGGCATGTGACAATTTTACGTATATGTCCTCGTAAGATCAACTATTTCTCAAGGAGAAATTCTACTTGTACATAATATGAAAAACGGGCGTAGATCTTACACTTGGACATCCCCCGATCCTAAGATTCACAAAAATTCAAATAGTTTTTAGTAAAAACAAAATAAGATTGATGCGACAAGTAAAGAATTAATGACTCTTAGATAGAGTGGGTGTAAGCTGTACACCTTATTTTTGGGCTTACTAGTAGCATCGCTCATTTCTTTACTTTTTAACGGAATTGAGTTAAAAGTTGATGTATATTTTACAGCCTTTTCATATATTTTGATATTTTTAGTATTAAAAACTAAAAAAATTGTCTAAACTTTTGGATAGGTTAAGTGTAAGATTTATCCTAATTTTTGAGTGTACGAGTAGTGATTCTCAAAATGATTATGATAAAATCACATAAAATATATATTTTTTACTCTTTTTTTTTTTAATGAGACCACATAATTAATTAGGGTTCAGCTGGAATGCTTCTAGAAGTAAACATGAGAGTTTATTTCTGCGTCGTCTTTTGTAATGGGAAATCGAATTTGACATTAAGTTTGATTTAGACTATTTGAATTTCTTATGTTTGAAAATTTATAATTTTACGATATTATTTGTCTATTAATCGAGTAGCCTCAAGATTAACATTTTATAATAGCTAGCTAATATAAAGTGAATTTGAGACCACTTGATTACTAGTTAAATGATATTATAAAATTGTAAAATTTGAAATTCAAAAGTTCATATAGTCTAGATTAAATTTAGCAATATTGATCATCAATTCGAATTCCTTATAGATGAAAACGATGTGGATGTAAACTTTCCCGTTTAGTTCCAGAAGAATTCTAGTCTAATTCCATATAATTACATCTTCTAATTGAATCATCAGATTCTAAACAATGTAAAGTTTTTCATTAAAATAAATGGTTTATTTTTTAATCATATTTTAAAGAGTATTAAGTACATTCTTTTCACAATTTCAACTGAAGCATAAAACTGAAGATGTTGAAGAACTCACCGAAAAAAAAAATAGAAGCAATCCCATCTACCATTTAGAATGGTAATTCAGGTCTATTCTCAGTGTGTGTGAGCGAGAAATTTTATATATATATTTGATCCTTTTAAAATATTTATTTTATAATTAATGTAAATAAATTTGAATTAATTGCAGAAATAATTCTATCCTATCCACATGAATGCTATGCTGGACAACACAAAATATTGTGAGAGATTCATCACTCAAATACTATAAGATGAACAAAGGTTAAATGATTTACCAAGAGAAATACTATTAGGTGAACACAATAGATAATTTATCATGTTCAATATTAATTATTAGGTAAATATAATAAATAAGTTGTCGTATTCACGTAAAATATTTAGTTGATCCTCTGGCATCCAGCATGGCGCTAATACGGATAGCACAAAATCATTTATGCATTTATTTTTTTTTAAAATAATTATATAATAAAATTTTTTGAGGGGGCAAAATGCAATAAAAGTTTTATAATTTTTTGCGGAGTTACAGTTCATATTGTTTGTATCTAACTATAGTTAGAGGGCGAACCTAACTCTCTTTTCCAATGTATTATTATTTTGGTATCTAGCGATTTAACTATATAGTTTGTGACCCTTTCACCAAGGAAAAATAAAATAAAATAAAATGAAAGATGGCCTTTTGTGAAAGGTAAATGGTTTGGGTTGTCATAATATGATATGTTAACATACAAATTTTATAATATTTTACTTATTTATTGATGTAGAAAAATTTATTTGGATATAAAAAAGTAAGATAAATTTAAAAAAAGCTGTTGTGTTTGAGTGAGTAAAAAATTATAAAACTAGTTAAGTGCGGGTAAAGCATTTTATGATACGACAATGTATATAATTTTAAATTTTATTTATAAGTTTTTAATATAATAATATATATAAATAAAATTTCTTTATTAAAACTAATGTTATAAAAATAGGATCGAACAGCTATTTGAAAATGTTAGTGGGTTAAGGGTCACTGGCTCACTGCTTCAACCAGTGACATTAGCATGACATTATAAATATTTAATTATTATTTTTAATTTTATTATATTGAAAAATAATTATATATTATTATTATAATATCGTACTTAATTAATTATAAAATACTGACTTCTACACCAAATTAAGTAGATATAAGTTTTCATGTTTCACTCTGTGCTAACTAAAAATAAAATTAATTGAGTTGATTTTAAGCTGTTGGATTTTAATATGACTTAATCGAAAAAACTCGACCGGTTTGATTAAAATCGGATCGATCCACCATTTCGATTAAAACCGAATCGGTTCACCGTTTCGTGTAAAACCAGATCGGTTCACCGGTTCGATGGTTGAACTATCAGTTTGAACGGTTCAAAACAGTTTTTTGACTTATCCGGTTCAAAGGGATGAATCGAGTCGCTTTACAGACTGTGTCATTGTCAGACCGGTCGAACCGGCCGATCCGGTGAGGTTTATAAATCACTGGGTAAAATAAATACAGTTTAGTTTATGCAATATATCTATTAACAGCTACTGACAGTAGCAGTCTCATGTCCAAAGTATTTGATTAGTTTAAACTTACAAAAAAAGTGATTATTTTATATTATTTAATATAATGTCAGAATAGGAGATTGTTATACTTAATATTTTTCAATCTAATTATTTTACATCTCTAAATCTAGAAACGAGAAAAACTACTGATATAATAAGAGGAGTCTGAAGACGAGAAAAAGTGTTGATACAATAAGAGAAGTGCTGAATATAAAAATTTTACATTATTTAACACGAACCACTGGGCTCAAATCAAGCTGAATCATGTTATGTTGTCGAAATCAATTTATAGATAAAGCAGAAAGCCATGAGAAGGCGGATCGATAACCTGCAAATCCGATAGAAAAAAAATCCATTTACAGTTAAATTAAGTAATTAACTGTCAATTGAATAAAATAGATGCTTCTGTAGCGTCTACACGGCCAAAAATTTAAATACTATATAAAATTAAAAACAAGGTTAAAAAAATAAGTACAAATAAACTCTGCATTCATATGTACTGAGAAGAAGAGAAGTGGCAAAGAAAAGGACAAAAAGCAATAAAGGAGATAGATCGTCTTTGTTCTTTTGTTATTGGAATGAGGAGTACCTTCCATGGAAATAGTACTTATTAGGTTAAAATGAATGGAGACCCTTCAACTACGCGACAAAAATTTGGTAGGCATCATCTCCAAATTATTTAGTTTGGGAATGGTGTCGATGGGCGCCGTGTGGCACATCCCACGGCGCCCATCCCACCCAAAAAATATATATATGTATATATATATATATATATATATATATATATATATATATATATATATATATATATATATATATATATATATATATATATATATATATATATATATATATATATGTGCCCCTGCGTTTTAGAGAGAGAGAAAGTAGCAGGGGAAAGGGGATGGGCACAGTGGGATGTGCCACACGGCGCCCATCGGGCATCATACCTAAACTAATTAATTAGTTTGGGTATGGTGTCCACCAAATTTTTATCCTCAACAACGAGGCATGCTGAAAATAGTCCCCTCAACTATATTTATATTAATTAAGACGTCCTCGACTTTTGATTTTTCAAAATTAAATTATTTTAGCCAAATATCCCCCTTTTTTTTTTCTAGGGATTATTTATAGGATTGGATTTTAGAAAAGAAAAATTTTCATGTGTGCCCCTCTAAAAACACTTATTTACATAGACGCCCTTATAAAATTAAAATATCTTACATGCGCCTCGTAAGTATAGAAAACTTTCAGACGTACCCTTCAAAATAAATTTCTGTTAATATCTACACTAACCCAACCAAATACCAATTTTACCCATTTCATAGTTGCCTTTTAAATGTTCCAACTATTTCTAATGAGGGGTTAATTTCATTCATACCCCACTAAACATTCAAAAATTATGAATATCTCTATAAATTTGATTATATTACAAATACCCTTACAAATACTTATTATCTTACAAATATACCATCGTCGTTAACTTTTGTCTCTCCACCAAACGTCTACTTTAGATAGGTTATTATAAATTAGTAAAAATGTCCATTTTACTTGAATTTTTAAATTTTTTTGAAAGAGCACTTTAATATGATGAATCGTACAACAAATAGACTTTCAAAACTGCCCCTCACTAATAATTAGTTTAGATAAAGGTACATGTGTTCAATTTAAATACTATTAAAATAGTAATAAACATCAATTAGCCACTCTGTTGTTTAGTACATTTGCACTTCGCCACCGTTTATTAAAATTTTATCAGATGATCTGAGTTTTTCTTTAAAATTTTGTAAACGATGTTAAATCATTTTATTATAATTTCAAATCTAGTAAGCAATTTTATACTCTATAATTAATAATAAAACTTTGTAATTTTTCTCCTGATTTATTCTTTTCTCTCTCCTTTCTAAAAAGATTTAGAAACATTTAATAATATTAAATAAGATAGAAATATTATTCTTTTAGATATATAAATCCTACATAAATCAATGCGAAATCTAACTAAATAACATATACAGATTTCGTAAGTAGGCCTAAATAATTATATTAAAAGTTGATATTTAAATTAATAAAACTTTTAAATTTATAGGGTATTTACAAAAATTATTACTCATTACCAATAGTTGGAAAATTTAAAAGGGCAACTATGAAAAGGGTAAAATTAGTATTTGGTTGCCTTTAGTGTGAATTTTAACATAAAAGGGCATTTTTAAAAGTTTTCTATATTTAGAGGGGCATTTAAGATATTTCAATTTTTATAGGGGCGTCCATATAAATATGTGCTTTTAGAGGGGCACACAGGAAATTTTTCCTTTAGAAAAATATTTTGATAATTTTAGGATAAATTTTAAAATTTTGAATAGCAGTAAAATATAAATAAGCAAAAGTCCCTAAAATTTACATAAAAGAATGTAGGAGTTAAAAGATATTAATTAAAAAATTTAAAAAAAGGGGTCTATTTCATAATCGTCTATACTTAGGGGGGTCTCTGATCCATTCTAGGGTGTATGATATACATCACATCCATCCAATGAGTGGGATGCTTTCACTAATCACATCAAGTGACTAGTGAGTGACATCTCATTCATTGAATGGATAGGATGTATGATATACACCCAAAAGGAGTGTACAAATAATATTTTCTTTCTAGAAAGGTTAAATTAGTTATATTAAAGCCCACGGAGAGTAGAGTGAGTTTGAAGCCACAATCAGTGCATGTAGAAGAATGCTGGGAAAAGCGAAGGAAAAGAAGGACTACCACTTTTTGGTTGTTCATAAAAACCAACTGGGGTAGTTATTCTTCACACGATCTGCGTAATCTGATTCGACTCTCACCCGGATAATCCGATTCGGATCCGACCCGTCTTAAAAATAGCGTACTTGAATTTAGCTTGAAATAGGTTTGAGTCAGAAACAAAGTGGCCTGGTTAACTTGTTTATTGAACAGTTCATATTCGGGTTAAGTCATATAGCCCGCGTGACCTGGTAGTGACTCGTTCAATATTAGATAAATATAGATAAAAATATAGCAAATTATATAATATATATATATAAGGCTAATTTGTATAAAAATTTATTATTTTTATTATTTTTTTGCAAAAAAAAAGACTATTTTTTTTTTATTTTTACATATTCGATCAGAATTTTTAGTAAATTGACAAAATTGCTCTTATTTCTTTTTCTCTCTCCTTCCTCTCTCTCGTAAGTTTTTTTCCTCCCTCTTCGTCTCCCTCCTCGTCCTCCGCAGCTCCTTCCTATCTTTCTCCTCCTACTTCTTCTCCCTCCTCCTCCTCCTCCGCCGCCCCCACGTTGCCGCCGTGCTCTTCCCCCTACCTCACCCATACCTTCGTTGACACCGACGGTGGCGGTGCGGACTCGGGTTACGATACGGATCACATAGGTGGGGTCCTGGGTGGCGACATAGTTTGAGGCAGTGAGGGTTGACATCTACCGGTGGCAGAATAGTTCTAGAACGATGACGATGCGATGCATCCTACTTCCTTTCGTCGCCCGCGCTGCTCCCTCCTACACCTACCGCCTCTAGAAGTGTAGCTCCAACCTTCCTCCTTCTTAGCTCTGGCATGCGCGACCTTCCTATGGGTTCGCTCCTCCTCCACCGAGGGAGGAAGGAGGTGCATGATGTATTTGGCAGTCTCAACCTCGGTCGCGGCTGCGGAGAAGACGATATGTTCAACGAAGATTTAAAACAAAATTCTAAAATCCCAACTCACCTTTCCTCTTCTAGCAAGGAAGACGTGGATAAGAGGAGCTTCTTCTCCTTCCTAGAGCTTCTTCTTGAAGCTCCCGACCTTTTTCAAGCCTTCGAGGAGATAGATCCCAAGCTCCAATAATGGAAGAGCGGACGTTTTTCCTCCTAGAGAGAGAAAGGCAAAAAAGAAAGAGTGAGAGAGAAAGAAATTGGGTGGATTAGGGTAGGCTAGTGATTTAGAGTTACATAGGAGTGCTACAATAGCATGTAAACCCTCTAATAAATTTTATTTGCAACAGAATAACCGCCGTCTGCACGCCAGGTTTCGGGCACCCGCCTGAACTTTAAGGTGCCCGAATCCATCGTAGCTGCATCCGGTCTAGAAACAGGACGCCTACTCTATCTGCCCGATTCACGAATCGGGCACCAGTAGGGGTATTCGGGCGTCCGATTCTTTAATTCCTCGCATGACGCGTGCTCTCGGGTTGAGCATCCAAAAGTAATTCGGATGCCACAAACTACCACCCAAAAGTTGTTTCATGCGCCCGCAGGGCAATCCGGTTGCCAAATCCTCTATCAGTGAAATCCACTCCCGGGTTGGGAGTCCGGAAGTTTTCCGGACGCCCTCAAGTGAGGTCCGAAAAGATCCGACCACCCACAAGGCATTCCGGGCGCCTGAAAGCTGGACTCCTCGCCAGCCATGCTCTGTTGTAGAGTGTTCGATTGTTCAGGGCCCTACAATGGACCGTCCGAAACCATTTCGGGCGCCCGAATTCCTATTCCGCGTCCTAAAGGGTTTGGAACTCAGTTTTCTGACTTTTAGAACTCTGTTTCGATCCGAATTATTTTCAATTCGATCCAAACTTAGTCTAAGCCTCACGAATCTAATTTAATCATGTCTAGTATGACTTAATCCCCATTTTATCATAATCCAAATTCGGTTCATTACAAATTTACTAAAAATTTAAACCGAATATGCAAAATCTAAAAAAGAGGTCTGCATTTTTGCAAAAATTTAAAACCGGTGGATTTTTTATACAAATTGGCCTTAAAAATTTAAAAGGTTGAATACCATATTTTAGATCAGTTGGACCAGTAGTGCAATTAATTTACTCTATATATATACTCAATATAGGGGGAAAAGGAAATGCACGGAGTTTTATGAAAATCAGACTCCTTGTCACAAAGTGAAAATTTTGGTCTCTTCCAACAAAAAGCAATATTACATATTTTCAATAGATTAAATCCCATCAAACTTAATAATTAAATAGTAATTAAATTCAATAATTTTTTTTTCAATAGTAAGGTTTAACAAGAATATGCAAATTCATCATTATGCAAATTCCTTAAATACACCAGTTGGTTAATTCCATGTTAGCAAATTCACCTAGAATATTTAGGCTTTTTCGAATATTCATTCAATTTTAATGCAGAAAAGGCTCCCCATAAAGATTACTTTTTATTTTTATAATGGACCGCATATATTATATTTTAATCAAATCAGTACAATTTGCATTATATTTTATAAATTATGAAAAAAATAAAATATTTCACTATTTTATTTTCTCATCATAGTTCGCTCTGATTCAAATTCAAACAGAGCACAAAAAAAGGAGGAGAAAAAAAAAGAATTAATATATAAGCCAATTTTCCAAACCATCGGACGACAAAGTGAAAATGCACTAGACCTCATGAGGTTAAATTGAAGTTTATCCAAAAAATTGAATGCAATTAACATTCAAATCGAGTACAAAAAGCTGGTAAAACATAATGATGAGTCATTTTTCTCTTAATTAGAAGGTAAAAGCGTATAAAATTTATCTAAACTGTAATCTATTTAAACGTGACTATCTGACTTCTAAAATTTTAATTTTATCTTCTAACCTTTTAATTAATTTGACTTGAAAATTTTGAAAATGCACTAAGCCTCGCTTGATTATCTCATATATTTTACGTAATTTATGTAACTAAAACTTTATTAAAATAACAAATCTATATTTTGCTCTAGAAGAACAATCAAATAGTTTAAATCAAAATTTTGAAATGTTGGGCAGTTGAATCAAAACATACCAATGTTCAGGTGAATTCAATACATTTCTACTTAATTTTAATTCTCTTTTCCTTGATGACCCAGTTTCTCAATGCAAATTAATTAACCAAATCCTTCTAAAATAAGCCCAACAGAAAATTAATTAAATGAATAGTCCATTGATCACCAACTACTCACAAATAATTTAGTATTTGCGGATCACCAAAAATGTAATGTATTATTAAAATATAATTAAGTACCTAATACATATATGCTCAATAGCTAACTAGATTCTTCTTGTAGCTTGAAATTACTATAATCACAAAGTCAATTTGTTAGAAGCATCAATAATTACTTGTATATGTTGTGATTCCAACTACTTAGAATATTTTCCATTGAGGAGTTGTGAAGTGTTGCATGCATGTGTGGTGAGAATGGAACTGAGCAATAAATACTTTTAAAATTTTTTGGTATTCTCATTTCATTTTTGATGATCAAGCATCGGAATTGCTGATTAATATCGTTACATATGATCTAGGCATTTGTAGTGCATCGAGACTAAATTTCATGACTTTTTGATAGTATTTTTCTAAGATCAAGTGGTCACAAAAATCAAAATTTGAATAGATTATGTGAGGTACTTTCTCGTTTAAATTAGTTAAATAAATAATCTCAAGTGATTGAACTCATTATAAAAAATTTTCAACCATGTAGATTAGGTCCTACAACCGCAATACTATTTTTCGAAGGTTGTTCAATTTTAACCATTTGTTTGTTGCCACTAATTGAAGAAGTGCAAAATTTAATATTATTTTTAGATAGTTTAAAAAATATATTTTATATTTCATAATATCGATTGTTGATTTAGATGTCGCATCATAAGTGAAGTAAAAGAATATCAATTCCTTGTTGTTTCTATTTTTTAAAAAAATAGAAAAATAAAATACTTCTCTTTAAATTGATAGTTTTACGAAAAAAATTAAAAATTTATAAAATAATAAAATTTCAAATTATTTTAAAAGTGTATGAAATTAAAAATTTTAAAAATTATCTGGACCAAAATACCTTCCCTAATAATAATAAAAAAAAGTGACTGTTGGGAGGGTATTTTGGTCCGACGCTTGGACCAAAGTATCCATCTCTCAAGGGTTTGACATACCTGCCCACGGCCGGGCCTTGGGGCCGAGCCATGAGCCAACTTATCGGCACGTCACGGATCAGGCTTGCTTCGTACCGTGTTATGCGCATGAGTGCTATAGTACCTGGGCTGAGCCGCGGGCAAATTTGTCGGCATGCCACGGATCAGGCTTGTTTCGGACTGTGTCGTGCCGAGCCGGCATGAGTGCTATAGTATACGGGCCAAGCCGCGAGCCAGCTTGTCGGCACGGAGTGGATCAGGCTTGGTCCATCTTACATCCCTATAAGAATCTGCACAAATGAATAAAGTCAAGATCCTTTTGATAAGATTTGGGCTCAAAAAGTCCTTCCTTCTCGAATTAAATGCTTTTTTTTTTTGAGAGAGAAAGGTAGCACGCTACCCGCTTCGTTTTATTTCGTTTAGAAATAAACTTAGCTGAAAATGTGAATCAACTAGGATTCGAACTCGGAACCTCGGATACCAACCATCAAGTCCTTTGCCACTTGCGCTAGAGACGGTCGGTTTCTCGAATTAAATGTTGGAATGACCAAATCGATCATGATATATAAACTTACTTAAAATAAATTATTACAAAACTCTGACACTTTTTGATGATATATAAATTTATATTTTAAATGTCAAATTTCAATTTCAATTTCAATTTTTTTAAATTTGAATTTATAACTTTTAAATTTTCAAATTTTAAATTCAATTTTAATTTAGATTTTAAATTTAAAGTTTTAAATTTTAAAATTTTAATATCTAAAATTATTTTTTAGTTTTTTAATTTTTCAGTTTGCAGAAATCTTTTGAAATCGTGCAATGTGAATCCAACTAGCTAATAATTTAAATTTAAAATTTTTAATGGCTATGATTGTTAGAAATTCTATGGAATTGTATAATTTGTATCCAAACAGCTTTTAAAATGAACCCATAAATTTTTTTTAGAGTTACAGGATTCCACATTTCATCTGGACCAATACCACAGTATTTAAACCCCATGAAATTTTTTTACTGCGCATCCAAACAGGGCCTTAGGGTAAGAGAGCTCAAGAATGGTGAAATTTTTTTCTTTGGTTGGATTGGATTGTAACTTTACTCTATTTTTCTGGAGTATAGTCTAAGGCCCTGTTTGGATGGTCATTTTTTTGGAGCATAGTATAACTATGCTATGGGTGTAGGAAAAATTTCCTAAGAGGTGTTTGGATGGTTTAAAAATATACCAACAAAATAGGGTATAGTTACACTATACCCCAAAAAGTTGGGTAAAAGTAAAATCCAAAATTTTCTCCCAAAAACAAAACTCTACTTTACGGGCCGCTTCTCCACTCGCCCGCCCCACCTTTTTTTTACCTCTTCAGAGTCTTTTACCTTGTCTCCCTCCCTCTCCATTCTCCACCCTCTCCACAACCCCATCTAGGTTTACCTCCCCTCATCGCCTCCACACTCACCTCGGCCGCCGCCTCTGCCGCCGCACTCACTTCGGCCGCCGCCGACGCCGCCGCACTCATCTCGTCCGCCGCCTCCGTCGCTAAACTCACCTCGTCTGCCGCGCTCATCTCGGCCACGGCCGCCGCCGCCGTCGAGCACTCGCTTTGCTCATCTCTCGCCAACGACGTACCCTTGCTACCCCTCCCCTACCGCCCCTCACCCTGCGATGGCCGGAGAGGCTCCGCACCATTTTCCTCCTCCAACCGGTAAAAAAAAAAATGTTAGCTTTTTATTTTTCATTTTTAATAGCTTTAATTTCTCCCATTATCCATTTTTGGGAACTAGATCAATCTGAGTATTTTGTTTTTTTTAATGTGACATTTAGATTCATTTTTTTTGCACTAGATCAATCAATGCTAACATGGCCCATCCGGTGTTGACTGCATGAGGTCGGTTGCCCTCAAGATTTGTATACACCTATTTTCAAGAGAAATACTTGCGTCAAGTGTTAAAAACACTTTTCAGGAGTATTCCAGTAGCAACTTTTATCACCATGCCCACTATGCCATATTCAGCTTTGATCATATTGAAAGTGTAAAACAACACTGTCACCATGCCCACTATGCCACCTATTTCTTTTCCACTTGTTTTCAAACAAAAGAGCTTCACACTCCTTTCCAACAATTCTATTCAAGACGTTCAATGATCGAGTTTGATTAAAATGAGGATTAATTTTGGCAAAGGTTGATTTCAGCAATTTCATTATATTCAAGTAATTTGAAGTTTGATGAAAGTGGGTATTCAATTGAAAATACGTGTTATGTAAGGGTTTAGAATCTTTATTTGGTCGATTAGTATCACTAGTATCATGATTCTTCACACTTCATTATTTTTGATATGGGGTTATATGCTTTGGAATTTTGTTATTGTTGATAGAATGAATTCAGAGGCATCAATGCATAGTTTAATTACGTAGGTTTTGTAGGGAATTACATGTTCATGCATAGTTTAATTTATATTCTTTTTTCTATAATTTACTCATTGCACTGATAGCGATCCAAAAAAACAATCACGGGCAAAATGGACGGATATGCATAGAGCTTATTTAGTAGAACTTTTACAAGAACATAATAGAGATAAATGGAGAGGTCAAAATGGATGGAATAAAGAGGGATGGCACAGTATACATAAGGCAATGATTACTAAATTTTTTCATTCAAATTATACATTAGAACAAGTAAAAAATGAGGAGCAACAATTAAAAAAGCAATTTAAAGCTGTGAAGAACTTAGTAGAGATGAGTGGCTTTGGTTGGGATGGAGACACGAAAATGGTTTCTGCTCCATCAGAAATTTGGGAGCCGTTGATTAATGTGAGTATCACCTTATAAACATTGATTCTTTATGTTATTTTTTTCAATTCTAGCAGTAATTTTTTTATTTTATGAAGACTAACAAAGAACTTAGGAAATGACACAACAAGCCCTTTCCATGGTATAAAGCACTATACGACATTTATGAAGGTATGGTCTAGACAAATTTTATTTATTTTTTTAATAATTAATATTGAGATGTATTTCATATTTGTTTATTGAAGGCACATATGCAGAAGGCAAACGTGCTCGTGGATGTGAGTATTATAGTAATCACTCTAGAGGTTCATCACCGACCTCCCAGCCGGAGTCTCCATTAGCCATGATTCCAGGTGTCAGAGAGAATTTTGATGAACATGTTGAAGAGACTCAGGAGATCAATCTGTCAGCTCAAATACCCTCGCCAAGTGACCTACCTCACCCAGTTCAAGTGCCTCCACAATTCCAGGTGTCAGAGAGAATTTTGTGATAATGTTTGTTTTCGATTACGATATGGTTCTTGCAAGCTTGTGGCAATTGATATAGGAATGTGAGTTCCATCAATAGCACCGATACAATTCTACATTTGAAAAAAAAATAATAAAATCAATTGGAATAGTAAAAATTTATGCAATGAGAGTTGAATTAAATTAACATAAGTGAGCATTTGATATTACCTTAAAATAATGATAAAACTTGCTATTCCATCTGATACTTGATGGAGTGATGGCCAATGATCGTTGAATTAAATCTTTGGTGAACTGAGTGATTGCTTCTAAAACCACTCGAAAATGACGACTCACTGTTTCACCACTATGTTGAAAACACTCTTGTACAGTACGATTACTTGCATTTTTAGACAAGATAACTATACTCCAAAAATTACACTATTGAAAATTTTCTTACGGGCATAGCATAGTTTAACTATGCTACGTTTTTAGGGGTATCCAAACAGAGCCTTAAAATTTGCAAATAGTTGAGGGCCCCTTGGTTTTTGCAATTTGAGAATTGCGCACTGTCAGGTCTCAAGGATATGCAACTATTATATAAACCCGGCGTATACCACATAATATGTCGTGACAAATATTTTAAAGTTATATTTCAATAGACATTATCTAAAACTTTTTAAAGTAGACTGAAATTTTATTTATAAAAATATTTTTTAAATATTTTAATTGAATATTTTAAAATTTATTTGTTTATGCATAAATAGCTTTAAAAATATAACTTTAGATCTGGTTTATGGTGCATTAGGCGCACTAGAAATTTTAGGAGGATAACTCATTGTCACCTCTTTTGTAGGAAAAATAGAAGAAAATGAATAAATCAGGTGTATAAATATATCTCATAAATTAGAGATAATATTTGGCGATTAGTATTTTAAGATAAATATGGTATAATATATATTTGATATACGATATTTAAATGGTTTATTATAATACAAAATTTTATTTTTTTATATTTTATAGTCGATTTATCGTGCATCAAACGCGTCCAAAGTTATCATGTAACATGTGGCGTCTTCTGATTTACTCACACCCAAATTAAGCTGCCGAGGGGAGGAAAAAAAAAAGAAAAAAAAGAAAAAAAAAAAAGAGAAAAGAGAGGTGCAACCTGTGGCGTTTGTGATGTGATGTGATGTTATCGAGAATTAATGTAATTTAATTTAATAGACAATAGATAATAAATTATAGATTGTGTAAATTGAATAGGCTTAAAAATATTTTATAAAAAGCTCTTTATTAGAAATTAAAGTCATCATTCCCGATCAAGATAACAAAAAATAGTTACTAACAAATATTTTTATTTGAATTACATTTAACTATTACACTAACAACTTTGTCCAGTAAGTCATCAACATAGTTCAATTTGACATGGCTTGATGGACGAGCAGAATATGTTAACATTTCATGGCATTTTCTATTTAGAATATTCAAATATTTTATAATATTTTCAACGATTTCGACCATCGAATAAAATGTTGTGGTGTCCCGAAAGGTTCAGCTGTCGGAATAACTACAGTATCAGTGACCGGTCGACACATCTATAGGGTGTCGGGATGAGTCGGAATCGTTTTGGCGCAAAATAAAAGCGAAAATAGATTCGGTGCACTCAAATAAGTCAAAACTGAAGTTCTGATTGTTTTGGGCGCCCAGATCCAAAGTGCAGTTTGGTCTTTGTTACTAGAGTCATTTCCGGCCCAGTTTCGAGCACCCAGAAGTGAGCCCGAATTGGGTTTGGCGGTCTCCCTCGTGATTAACGATCATTTTTTATACGTGGCTACGGTTGGTGAGTTTTGGACGCAGGATTAGGATCCGGACCTCCGCATTGGGTGCCCACTTTAGCTGTGGAGGCATTTCGGGCAGTTTTCGGCGCCCAGTTCTTCATTTCGAGCGCCCTAAATTGAATTTTCAGCAGCGCAGTGGACAAGTTAGCTTATTTTGATCCGTGGGCTCATTTACCTATCCAATTCTTCTATAAAATGAACTCCTTCGTCCCCAACTGACCCCTTTCCATCTCCAACACCAGAAAATACTATTTCCACTCCTCTCCAACTTGAAATTCCATCAAACCCTCAATTATTCATCTCTGCGGGCTGGAACTAAAGCAGCAGCAGCAGCAGATTTTCTCTTGCAGTGGTTCACCTGCAGTTTTGAGCTGAGTAGAGGTCTTCTACTGTTGGATTGGCTTGTGTTCATGGATTAGATGTTGGAGGAGAGCTTAGAATTGGATTCACTCATCTAAATTTCAGGTTAGAAGTTGGTTAATTTCTGAAATTTCTAGAATTGAGCTGAAATTGTAGAGTTCTTGATTTTTCGATTGATTTTTGAATCCGATTCTTTTAGCAGTATTTGTGATGGATTCTAGCTGGTTTTTTCTTCCTCTCTTGTGGATTTGAAGCTGGCTGTAGTTTGTTTAGAGGTTAGTTGAGATCAATTCCATGATTAATTGAGTTTTTGAACCAAATTGGCATTTTCGTTAGATTTTTTATTGGAATTTCATTTCCAGCTAAATTCTTACTTGGAGCTGGGTTTCTCGATCTTTCCTAGTTAATTTCATGCTAAGAAAGGTGCTGGTAATTTGAATTTCTGTCCGGAGCAGGTATGATTGACCAAATTGATGAAAATATATTTTTTTGCTCGGAATGACAGATTTTAGTAATTCAGGATTTTCGATCTTTTATACCTCCTTGGGCTAGTTGTGGATGATTGTTTGGAGTATTCTTTGAATTAAGTGGCTGAGAGGAGGCTTTCCTTCATTTTCTTTTAGCCGGATTGCGAGTCGAGATGGGTTTAAAGCATCGAATACATCGAACTCTCTATTATGTTTATGTGTATTGTTAGCATCACTTAACATATCTAAAATTTGGTATTAGGTTATTTCTATTCATTTAGTTAGAGAGCTCCTGGAGTATTTGTGCTGGTTGGAATTGGTCCTAATTCCCAGCTTCATCACTACATTTAGCTAATGTAAACATTTCACACTATCTTACATGTGAACTGAACCTAAGATAGTCGAACTGTTGTAACTGTTGGGTTGGTTCCTTTTGCTCGGGTTGTTGAGCATGGGTTAGCGATAGTGTGGATCAACTTTATGTGCCCGGGGTTTGGACAGTACTGAATTATTAGACTCATTTTGATTACTCTAGCCGTGGGAGTAGACGACAGTACTAGATAGCAAGTTTATACATAAGATTGTGCCGAGGTCGCTTTAGTAGCGGTTAATGTGATCTACTTGATCATTTGCATCGACTATAGCCTACTTTACACTTAACCTGGTTACTTGATCCTCGAGCGGCTTGCTCCCCTCGAGTACCACTCCGGAGATAGACGGCTTGATTAAGCATTACTATTTTCACGTCGGCAACCCGCTAGTTTTAGTAGGGATTAGACGTGAGGCTAGCGCGGGTTTGACTAGTCCTTCGAGCCAGTCAGTAGATTGGGTTTTTGACAGAATTACTAGTAGTTGAGTTTTGTCCTACACGATGCATGCATTCATTTGACATCTAATTTAGAGGCATACTAGTGGTAGTTTCTTACTGCAGTTTTACTCACCCTATTTCTTTTAGCAGTTCTGTATTACTTTGCCTCTGATAGATCTAATGGATAGGTCGTGGTCGTCGATGATGGTACGTACCCACTGAGGACTACTGGTTTTTAGTAGTTCTCACGCCTCCTATGTAGACATTTTCTTGCAGAGCTCAGTGTACCTGTACCTGCTGCATCTGACCGAGGTAAGGGAATAGCTGGATAGATAGCTCTCCTACCTATGGACCAGTTTAGAGAAGTAACCAGTTATTGCTAGTTTTTGGAGAGACTTACTTTACATATAGTGGTAATTTACTTTCCTGTTGTGTGATGGATTGTATCAGTTTTTGGGTTATATATGTACAATTGTTTCGGTTATATTTTTAGTGATATTTATTATTTCCCGCTTTGTTACTCTCTCTTGTTGTTGCTCCTTATTTCGGAGCAGATTTTTGTCACTTTGTGTGCACGAATTTTTCGTGTATACGGCGGATCTGTTGGCGAGCCCGGATTCCGGCATAATCTGGGGCGTGACAAACGCTTTTGAAAAGATTTTGAGAAGGAAGGATTTAGACCAAATCTTCTCAAAAAGACTTGTCTTTTGATCAGGATGATTTCTCAAACATACAATATATATTAGGATATTAATATTCTAATTACCTGAATAGCTCAATGATATAACTAAATAGTTAACAATCATAATTTATTATTGTTGGGAGAGTTATTATTTTGCCCTTTAATTTATTTTCTTACGAATTATCAAATGAAATGTTTAATATTAGATCATATTGTTAATGTAGCAATAACCTGCCTTGTATCTTTTATTCATTTGCTACATATATGTATTGTCTTACTGTAGACAAGCTTTTCTACGAGTGGCGGATACAGAAATTTTTCTGAGTGGATTCAAATATATAATAAAAAAATTTAAAAATAAAAAAATAAATTAGTGATAAATAATGTATAAATAGAAAAATTATTATTTCTATTTATAATTATTTTCAACGTATTTTTATAGTTTGAAAATGATTTATAGTAGCATTATTGATAACACCGTAAAATTCATCGTTTTTATGTATTTACTAGCCAAAATTTATGATAAATAAATTACTTTCTTACCAACCACATAAAATTAACCATATATCAATAGCTAACAAAAATAATAAAATAAATCAATAATTATTTTACACAAATAATAATAGTAACAAATACAATTAACTAAAAATAATTAATATACTAATTATACTTTTATACAATACAACAATTCAAAATAACTATTACTCATAAACCAAAAAGAAATAAATTCATAATTTTTTTAAAAAACTAAACCTATCGTACTTGTTGGCCCATTTTGGGATTAATTGTGGGGTCAAAGTTGACCCCAAAGTAGGGCCAACATGAGCGAAATAAAGCCACAAAGCCCTTTCTTTGGCCACCTTAGGACCCCACTGAGGTGGCTATAAATCCGCCAATATTTTCTACTTACCTAAAATATGCACATATCTTAATCGAGCTAATTAATTACCTACTCTTACAGAGAATATAAGGGGTAATATCCATACAAGTCTCTAATTTTTAATATAACTTAAAGAAAAGGTTTATCTTAAAGAAAAGGTTTATCTTTTTCTTCTTTTACATTAGTGTCTGAATTTTTGATATATTATTCATAAAAATTTCTGTGAAGCATCTTATGATTACCATTTTATCCAACAACAGTTTTCTAATTCTGATGTGACAAATTTTAATCATTTTTATGTTTTTGCCTATTATAATTATCATTTTATCCATAAACTATATCACCTCCCTTGTGAATTGTACCAACTATCCGTCTAAACATTCCACTTCTGAGGGGCTTATGCTTCCATTACAACCATGCAAATATATTTCGCCATTCTCGCGTTAAGGATTCAAGGTTAAGTGAGGATGGCCGTCAAAATGCCAAAATGTTTATCAGGCTATTCTCTATTTTGTACTAACTTTGAGAATTTATGATCCGCTCTGTGGTACAAGATCAAGGAGAATGCGTTCGAGATCGTACTCCATGATGGCTTACCAATGTTATCAAGAATAGGATACGTTGTAGTGCGTAGTATGGGTAAGGAAATCCGGATCGCTAGTTTCTTAGGACGCCATATGAGAGAGGTAGGATTAGTTGGAACTTTAGAACATGGCTCATTTAGAATACTAATACAGATTGACATATATATATATATATATATATATATATATATATATATATATATATATATATATATATATATATATATATATATATATATATATATATATATATATATATATATATATATATATATATATATATGAGTCCGGCTGGTATACTATCGGTAGCACGGAGGCCTCCGTGCTACCAAGTTGTTTTCGATGATGCGGCTTCCAAATCGACGATCGGCTCCGCTAGACTTGATCTACACTATTGAAAGTGTTTGGAAACTAAATTTCATAATTTTTCGATATCATTTACCTATCAAACGAGTAGTCGAAAAATGAATGGCTGAAAATAAAAATTTCATAAAAAATGATGATAAAAGGCTTAAATTTAAGATCAGAGATACTGATCTTACTCTAAATAGTTCAAAGAATTTTCTATAAAAATTTTATCAGATTTGGATTGTTTTACACCGTTAAACTTACAAACGCATCTCATCTACCATTGAAATTGTCAATTTTGAGACCCTTTGATCACTAGCCAAATAATGTCGAAAATTATGAAATTTAGTTTCCAAACACTTTCAATAGTGTAGATCAAGTCTAGCGGAGCCGATCGTCGATTTGGAAGCCGCAACATCGAAAACAACTTGGTAGCACGGAGGCCTCCGTGCTACCGATAGTATACCAGCCTAGCTCTATATATATATATATATATATATATATATATATATATATATATAGTAGAGCTACTATGCTATCGAAAGCATGAAGAGGTTGGTGCTTTCGATTTTTGAGCCCTTGGATCAATCCGTTTGATAATTTTTAATCATTGGATTAATATTATTATCCAGTGGGGACCACTCAACCTAAAGGGGACCACTCAACCTAAAGGGGACCACTATCATCCTAACCGTATAATTCTTGATCCAAATGCTAAAAAATCAGAAGCATCAATCCCCTTATACTTCCGATAGCATAGTAGCTCTACACTATATATATATATATATATATATATATATATATATATATATATATCAAAATTGTCTCAATTTTTTTTCCTAGGCAAATATACGGTTTTGAGAAAGCTCCACATGTGCAGCTTTCTCAAAATACCGTGCAGTGTGGCCCCCGCACCGTGCTGCCAACCAGGTCCTATGACTTTTATATTATTTTATCTAATAAAATATTTTTTTTTTCAGGTAACTAAGGAAATTTAGATCTAGAAAAATCAAAATACTTGTGTACTATTTCGGTTCATCACTTCCTGTGATCCGGGTTGAGAATCCACTATGAATTGGTACTTGTGAGTTGTGATATGGATTGCAGATCGAAGGGGGTGTTTGCGATCCCGGTAAGGGGCTTACAAGTAAGGGTTGCAACTATGGTTTCCTTAAATCTGTAGCTAGCATCTCGGTAGAGACTTGCCGCCGATCTTGTTGCCGTCTTCAATGCTGTTTTATTGTGGTATCTCGCCCTCCTTCCCTCCGGCAGAGTTGTAGAACATATCTCAAATTCCTCAAACTACAAATGATACAAAGAACGATATGATAGATGCTTTTGGATTTTGATGGTAACCTCTCTGTTAATCTATATAAATAATATATTCCTCAATATCATCACATCAACTAATGAGCTTCTGAAAGTGACACGTCCCTACTTACCACAGGAGCCAATGATGAAGCGCCGTATGTCAAAGAAACTTTTGGACGCACCGGGTGCGCCGTAAACCAACTCTAAAAATAAGTATAAAAGATAATTTTGTAGTACAATAATTTATTTAGATATTTTTATATTATAAAAATTATATCATATATTATATTGCAGTACCAATCATCAGATATTGTACGAATTATTTAATATACTGTACGGTGTATAGAGATTAGTGTGCATTAAGGAACCGTTTGGTTTGAAATAATTACAAATGCAATGTAGTTGGAAATGTATGCAGTTGAAAATGCAGCCGTTGCAATTACATTCATCATGTTTAGTTGGACGTAGTAGAAAGCGCTGCAACTATAAATAATTTATTTGGTTGTATGCAGTTGAGAAATAATTTTTAAAAATATTATCTACCCACAGCGAAGCGCGGGCCCTACACTAGTTTTTACCTATTTGGTCAACTATGAGAAAATTCAAGTAATGGTTGAGAACATCTGCTTCAAGCCTTGGTCAAGGGATTCAACGCCCTCTGCTAAATGCAATGTCTAAATGGCTCTGTCTGGTGGCCCAATTGGTAGATGAAGGGTTGCCTGGCCCCTTTTTTGCAGCCATGCTCTTGCCCTTTAGCTCCTGAGCCCTTTAGCTCTTGACTGGTATTGCTGCCAATTTTATTTTGGTAAAAATGTATAAAATTTATCTAAACTATAGATTATATTTCAATTTGACTATCCGATCTTTTGAAATTTTGATTTTAGTACTCAACCTTTCAATTTGTTTGATTAAGTAATTAATGGCTGTAGTACACCGAACTTTTACAAACAGTAGAATTCCGGTGAGGAGGTAGTATTTAATACTATTTGGATGATTCTGGTTGAGTTTGCGAAGTGTTTGAATATTTTTGACGTGTAAACGGCTCAAAAACGAACTCTGAAGACCAAAATATTCAAATTGCAATTTTGTTTAGGTGTATTGGTACTGAGGATGGAGTAATGGTATTTGGTTGTGAGTTGACTACATTAGCTCTTGAATTTTGCGGAACTTCAAGGTGTGTACTGATGTTATGACTACCAGTACTGGTATTCGCGAGTACCTATATGCAGTAAAAAAGAACTGCGTAAAGAATTTTGGTTTTACGAAACTGATCCTGAGTACCGGAACACAATGATAGTTTACTAATACCCTGGTTTGAGTACCAGTACTCAATACTGCGAAACATAATTGCACAGTTTGCCATTACCGTGAGATGGAGAGCTTTTGGATATATTGTTGCACTCTGCATAACCCCTTCTTCCCTCTCCATTCACTATGTTCGCAGTAACGCGAAGGAGAATGTGGGTTTCTTCTTCTACTTTTTTATTTCTTCTATTTTCACTTAGAGTCTGTTTGGTTCAACGTAAAACTGTGAAAAATAATTTTTCGTAAAAAAAAAATTCCTAAATTTTTTTTAACGTTTTGTTGTGTTTGGTTTGTTAAAAAAATAATTTTTTATCACCATTTGTTTGGTTGAAAGAAAAAAAAATCCACATTTATTAGGTTCGATGGAAAAAAATAAACGAAAAAGTTTTTCATTTATTTGGTTGAAAGGAAAAATATCCACATTTGTTAGGTTTTACGTCGAACCAAACAAGCAAAAAAGCATTTTTCATACTGAAAATAATTTTTCGGTTTGTTTTATGCCAAACCAAACGCAACCTTAGCATCTTCCTCCTTCCTTCTGTATGGGGCTAGGAGCACTTTAAGCTAGGTGTGAAGCAAGAGGCCTAGAAGAGGAGTTGCTTGGAGCTTCCAATCCTCACCTCTAACACTATGGCTTTGGATTTGGATTAAGATTAATATCCTTGTGTAAACTCTTTAATTAGTTGGATTGAGAGTAAAATTGAGAAATTCCTAGTTTTGAAATATTAGGGTTAGAAATTGAGGATTTCCAAATGAGGGGTTTTGAAATAGAATTGGTACGTTGGAATTGAAGTTCCAACACCTTGATTTGGAGAAATTTCAAGAAATTCTTGATCTAAAGTATTTTTCACCTATTTTTCATGTGATTTTTGGTAAATTTTCGGAAGAGATTTCTAGATAGTTATTATCCATTAAAAAATTCTTTTAAAACTAGCAGAGAAGAGGGGCCAACTTGATTTGAGGAATCGAAAGGCTTTCATTGACTATCCAATAGATTTAAGTCTCTGAAATAGGTGATTTCCTCTTATGTCTTTTCTTTTTTATTTTCATGTCCTTTTTTATCCTAGGTTGCATGAGATGAATCTAGTCAAAGTACAGAATGCTTGTTAAATAATGAATTTTGAATATAAGTAGAAAGCCTAGCTATTGAAGTTGAACTTTCATACAAGCATACTTTTTAGATGTAGTTATTTATATTTCTTGAGTAAAATATATTAGTGAGCATGATATTATAGTGAGACATCAATTGGATAAGGCAAAATAACATATAGGGCTTGATTCATAATAGTGCACATAAAGTGTTCGACAAAATGCTAATGTAGCTAGAAAGCTTTTATTTAAGAAAAAATGTGACATGATTGAGTGTGAATTTATGATTATACTTGTAAGAGCCAAAATGAGCACAACAAGTATTTTAGCTTATGAGGATTGCTTCCTACAAGCCGTAGCCCTTCGGATGTATAACCAAGTGAGGATCTGATTGTTTGCCTCGCGCTAGCTGTTGAATGCTGATGTGGATTCGTGTGCATTGTTCAATGTCCCATTAGATAAGGCGCAAGCTTGATGGGACCTTATTTGGTCGAATATGTGGAAATTGTGTAGTTAACATATATTCATATACATTGATGCATGCAGAGGTGATAGCTGACACAAGTTGATGCAGTAGAGGCATGACAGTAGACTTTATCTGTTGTTAGTATCTACTTTCTTTTCTGCTTCCACTATCTATTGTTTTCATATTGTGCCTCTAGTAGACCTAGTGTGTAGAACACTCTTTACGATGATTGTACCCACTGAAAACTATTTTATATTATTCTCACGCTCTCGTGTTAGTTTCTTTTTCAAAGTTTTCCTCTCCCCCCATCGGTGATCGAGGCAAAGGGATCGCGCAGTAGCTAGTTCTCCTCCCTCCCTTTTGGTGCATCTAGAGGTGGACCCCTTCTTGTAGAATATTGGTATTTTGAAAAGTTGTACTATTTGACTAATATTGTAATAATTCATTTGGATTAGTAGTTGCAATAGGATAGTAATTTTATTCTTTGATATTCAAACTCGCAGGAAATCTTATTTTTTATATGAGTTGATTTCTTGTTGTCTCCAACTCGTAAAAACTTCTTATTTTTTTATATGAGTTGATTTGTTCGTATGTGTGGATAGTACTTATGCACACAGCGGATCTAGGACACGCTACCGCAGGAGTGCTTCTGCACGAGCCCAAAACGTGACAATGACTCTTAGGATACAAATTTAAACTAATTGCTTACTTGAATGAATTTATAATTATGTGAATTGCATAAAATATATTAGCTAAATCTGTAAAGATGAACGACGCGTTCAAAATATAGTAACTAAACTCATAAAGATAAATGACGCGTTCAAATTTTAAAGCTAAAAGATCATTAAATAACTCAAATCAAATAAATTAAAAATTAGATAGTAAAATCAGAAGTTTCTACATTTTCATCCTTCTACTATCAGGCAAGCTCCATCAAACAATCAGCATTCTTACTCCGTGAAGCAACGTCTTACAAGACACATGAGATAAGAGTCGTTAGGTAACACTATTCTGTATTAATCTCAAAAGAAGATTAGATACTATCTGACAGCTCATACCTGAAGTAACCATACGATGGATGAAAAAAAACAACATAAATTTTGCCAAAAGATTTCTACAACATCTAAATTATAAGTTAAAGAAACATAAACTTTCATCTAACATAGATTTGGCTGATATGTTTCAGAAACCAACAGGCAATATTGGCATTGCAGAAAATATCAAGCATTTAAAAGGCCCAATTATTCTAAGAATGCCCAAAATAACTTCACCACTCACTTTATAATGGTTTGTTCACAAGACTAGACTCCATATTTAAACATCATAGTCTTATAGCATACTTCTTATTTCAGAGTTTCTGGGTTTTTCAGCATGCAGTTCCAACAATATTATGATTCACCATAATTAATGAAATGAAAAGGAACCATCATTAACTGATCATGCATCCATATCTACTAGACTAGACCAGTACTCAAATACTACCAGCAAGATTTAAAAAATTAGTGACACACAACAATCCAACTACACCAACTACAACCACAATGCATGTATATCCGGTTCCAACGAGTAATAAAATTTAGAGCTTGCTTTGCCATGCTGTAGAGTGTTGTCTCCATAGTGCTTTTTGGAGACGCACTACATCAAAATCCCTCAAGCAACTTCCCTTTGCTGAAAAATTTGCAGCGAAAAATTGAAACTTCTACTTCAAGTAGTAGAATCTCATTTTAGCTTCCTGACTCAGGAGAAGCTCCATCTTTTGCCTGTCATATGCTCCACTGGGGGTAATTGCAGGTGAAAGAAGCAGCAGAGGTGGAACCAAACATGCACTTGGTCCATATTCGGAGGCTTCATCCTCCATTGAAGGAAATGAAGTTCAGTTGTTCTAGAAAAGAATAACACCACTAAGATGATGGAAAGATAGAAGCCCAAAACTTAGGAACTCATAGATATCGCACAAGTTGTTTTCTAAGTGCCAAAAAGGGAACAATCTAAGCAAGAAGATTGAGATGCCTGTCGCAATCACAAAAGTTCCAAACTGATAATGAAGCGATACAGGACATATACATTGTCATAAAAGTTTAGAAAGGAGAGTATCATATGATACACTAAAAGCTTTCAAAATGGCAAATGCACATGTGCAATAAATCATGTGAGTTAGATCCAAATCACATGATACAGGAGTAAAGCAAGTTTCAAGCAATTGTCCGTGCCTGCAGTAGCACTCCACATTTTTGCAACGACCAGCTTCGCCATTACGAATCATGATGATCCTGCAAGCTGAAAATACAAGAACAGAAACCAAATATGCAGTAATAATAGAATGCTTGATCAAGCAGTGAAACAACTAGAACTTTTAACCAGTTTGAAAACAATATTATGAGCAAAAACCATAGCAGCGAAAGAAAAGAAGTTACCATAAAATCTAATGGTGAAGTATATTCCTTTTGAGGACATATTTTAACCTTAACCAATACTAAATACTACTAAACTGCCATATCATCATTTAATAAGAACAAACTTCTAAGTTGCAAAAATCTAAACATGAGTTAAGTCTAACTTTCTGACCACAGGGTTCACAAAAATAATAGCAGTCTGAATGTAATTGTAGCACAGAACCCTGCAAACACCAATTAGTTAAAAAAAAAAAAGAAGAAGAAGAAGAAGAAGAAGAAGAAGAAGAAGAAATTATTAAGAGTTGAAGCACCATGAATACAAGATTCCGACTATTTTAGATTTCATAGAATTGCATCACACAGTCAGTTTAAGCATTTGTTAGGAAGTCATTTTCAAAAGTTGGGTTCAGTACTGAAACAAATGATAGTAAAGGAACTCAAGGTTCTTCTTTGTCGTTACGTTGAAAAGAAGGGAAACAAAAGGCAGGCCCATATATCAAAAACGCTTGTAATGTGAATTCGGTAAGGAAATCCAGGTTTGAATAGCAACAAAAGAATATCATGGAAAAATGTTAGGTAAGACTGCATTTGGAATAAGATTAAATTGAAGCATTGCTAATCGAAAAGCACACACAAAGGATAAATTATCAAAAGAAGAAAAGGACAAACTTAGGTAATATTAGTACCATATTTGAAACATACTGCATGCTTAAGAGGGAGAATTTTGATGATCTGTTGATAAAAGCTAATAGATACATATACAATCTCTATGTGATTCGGCACAGAAAAACTAAATGCCTAGGCAGCTCCTAATTGCAAACATTGAGAAATCCATCATACTATAGTTGCAACATAAGAATAAACCAAAAAATGATATGTGATTTGACATAGAAAAATTATGTACTACTCAAGTTAGATAACCATAGTTAGACTACTTTGTTATTAGAAAGTGTAAAAGCCAACATAAGAATGAATTTTAAAAAAAAATGAGGTGTGATTTGACAAAGAAGATCTTAGAATATATACTAATTATTAAGAATAAATCAAAATGATATGCGATTCAACAAAAAAAAATAATTATAGTATTAGAATTAAAGTTACATAACCAAAATTTTAGTTTAGTTACAGGAAATACATTTAGAAAATGCTATTGTGTCTGAGTCGTCTCATGTTGCACACCATGTTCTAGAGAGTCCGCTCCGTGGACAAGCGTTCATTGTGTGTCCATGGAGTGTTCCCTACTCCTACTCACTCGTCACATGTGTTTTGCATGCCAGTTGCATGTTCCTCCTCAAAATCATATACATTAATTATGTACGTCCATTATATATCCAAAATGTGTCAATTGAATATCTACTATAACAAAATGTAAGATAATAGCAATAAATTTTTTATTCCGTTGACAGTTATAGATAAGTTCAATATGTTCTAGTTTCTCATAATGAAAAGTTATTTCATAGAACTAAAGATACAAACATAGATTTAGTAGTTCTTTACCAAACTTCATATAATTATTGTTTAGTTTATTTATCATTATTTAAGGAAGATCAATTGCTTTTGTCAGTGATGGAACTACTAGAATTGTTATTTCCTTTGAAAACATATGAGAATGTACTTAAATAAATGCTTTCTTCTAAAAATTACTATACTACTTTGCCATGTCCGCGTCCTAACTTTTGCAAAGTTGACAGGTTGTTGAGTCCAATTGGTGACCTGAACTGTGTTTCGTGTCCGTGTCTTTTTAACTTAACAGAACGTGTCAACCAGATAAGTAACAGAAATTAAATAGGAAAGTACTTAAATTCTTCTATGATTCCACAAATTTTCTTCTGTTGTGCATAACTTGACCGCCAAATAAGTACAAATAAAGTACTTATTCACCATGCAGTCTCACTGCATGACGAGGTGTCCTTTTTTTTCCTTGCTCTATCTCCCATGATTATCTTGCATATTTTAGATTTCTTTCACGCCATAGACAATGCGTTATCATTATCACAACCAATGTTTTTCTTCAATAAGGATAAAACGATTTATCATTTAGTTACCCTAAAATGCCTCAGATTTTGTGAAAGTAAACACTTTGTATGACATAGAGAATAAGTGAAACATTCAACAGATTAAATTTAGATCAGCATTTCTAAAACGGCGAAACGACATCATAGCGACATCATAAATACATACGCTACACAAAATTTAAAAGCAACAACGGCACTCACCACTATTGGCTTATCGCGTTTAAGTGCGAAGCGATCACCTCCCTGATCCTCTCGCCAACCTCATCCCCTCTCTCTTCAAAATCCGGAAACCCCTCTGCCTCCACACCCACCTCCACCTCATCCAGTAAAGGCTCGTCGCGCTTAATGAGGTAATTATGCAGCAAACAACCGGCGATCACAACATACGGCAAGGCATCCGCGCACTCCTCCTTCCAAGTCGTACTCAGAAGCCGCCACCGAGCCTTAACCAACCTGAAGGCCCCCTCAGCCAGCTCCGTCCCACGCGCGTGTACATGGTTAAAGATCCCACATTTAGAAGAATTTGGCTCGGGATCATGCTTTCCGAAAGGAGTTACGAGCCAGGGGAGGAGGGGGCAGCACGAGGGCCCAATGATATAGCGCGGCACGGAGCTCCCACTGAGCTCGACGGAGGGGCCGGTGGCGAGGATGGCCGATTGGGCTTTGTAGAGCTTGGTCTGAGGGACGATCTCGGCGGGGGTCATCGAATTGGGCCAGCCGACGGAGACGTCGAGGAAGCGGCCGTCGGAGTCGACGAGGCCCTGGGCCACGACGGCGCCGGCCTTGGCGGCGCCCTCGGCGGGGAAGCGCGCGAAGCCGAGGGCGCCGCAGCAGTTGGGGAGGGCCATGTCGGAGAAGCCGAGGACGACGTGGGGGAGGTCGTCGGCGAGGTCGAAGAGGTGGCTGATTTGGTCGGCGACGGCGCGGCAGACCTCGTAGAAGGCGCGGCAGGCAACGGCGGGGGAGGGGAGGCCGAAGCGGCGGGCGACGGCGCGGAAGGGCGCGGCGTGGGCGAGGCGGAAGAGGGCGGCGCCGAGCTTGTGGTCGGGGGGGAGGGGAAGGGAAGGGGAGTTGTGGGAGCTGTGGGAGCTGTGGGAGTTGTGGGAGTTAGGGTTTAGGGAAGGGGAGAGGGCCTGGAGGAGGAGATAGAAGGAGAGCTTGGACATGCGGAAGGAGTCGAGCCATGGGGAGTCGGGGGAGGAGAGGAAGCGGAGGAACCAAGAGGAAGGGAGAGAAGAGGAGGGGGAGGGGGAGGGGGAAGGAGGGGGGGCGAGGGAGAGAGTGGTTAGGGTTAGGGTTTGGAGGGAGAGGGGGAGGAGGGAGAGGAGGCGGGAGAGGGAGAGGGCGGCGGCGTGGAGGGAGGAGTCGAGGGAGAGGGTTTGGGAGGGGAGGAGGAGGAGGTCGTGGAGGGAGAGGAAGCGGAGGGAGAGCGAGACGGAGGAGGAGAGGAGGGAGAAGAGCGGGGTCAGCTGCGACGCCGTCAGCGGAGGACACGAACACGAGGACGAGGCGGCGGAGGAGACGCGCTTCTTGCTCTTCTTCTTCTTCTTCTTCTGCGTCGCCGTCGTCCCGCCGGCTTTCATTTTTCTCCCTCTTTTTTAAAAAAAACTATAGTTTAGACGGCGCGGGGCGGGACAGACGGCACTCACGGCAGCGGGCGTGTGTGAGCGATGGCGACAAGAGCAGAGATTTCTTCCACAGATAATGTGGCTGCAGTAGTGCAGTGTTAAAAAAACAAAAACAAAAACAAAATGTACGGCGGCCCTTTTTAACTGCATAGCTTTTTTGAAATGGCCATTCAATTTTAAATATTTTTACAGGAAAAAAAAAAAGTAAAAATATACAAAATTTAGCTGAATTATAAATCACTTTAAATTATCTATTCAATCTTTTAAATTTTAAATTTTACTATCTAATCTTTCAATTTGTCTGATGTGAGTTGGTCAACGACACTTCGACTTCAAAATTCGAATTTATCGTTTATTTTTACAGATTTAGTTAGTATATTTCATACAATTCTCGCAACTATAAATTTATTAAAGTAAAAAAAAAAATTAGCTAAAATTTTAAAGTCGAAGTGTCCTTGACTGACTCATATCAAAAAAATTGAAAGTTTGAGTAGTAAAATCAACTTTTGAAAGGTCGGATAATAAATTCAAAGTAGTTCATAGTTCAGATAAATTCACTACGGTTTTACCCAAAAAAAAGATCTAAAGGCTCCCTAAATGTTTTAGAAATAAACATATGAACTTCTAATGTTGATAATTAAACCCTTAAAATTTATCAAAGAGTTTAATAAGCGTTTTTCATCAAGCGGAAGTTACTAATTTAGCAACCATTTTAATCGCATTCCATGGACACGATTTTGTATATATAACTCCAAAACTTCGAAAAGCCTAATTTTTCTAATCTAGTTCTGATAACTAAGCATAAGGATTGAAGAATAGGATTAATCTATCCTTAATTTTTATTATTTATCACAACCTAAGCCCCTCTACTCAGGTTATAACCGCCGCACCTCCATAAGAGTCGAATTTTATTTAAATTTAAAAGTTATATAGATGTAAGGCTTAGAAAGGGTACAAGAAGTCTTTATCTATCTACAATTGGGGGGTAAATAAGAGTGACACAATAGAATACAAAAGAAATGCAGTATAGATCTACCAAAAGATACTGTGGAGAGTATGCGAGAATAAATACAATATATTCTACCTACCACTAGAGTGTACCAAACATGTCATTTGTGACAGTTCGCCGCACATACCACTCCCAAGGGCACATGATCCAATTTCGAAAATGCAAACAAACTAGGTACAAGTCCCAAACGAGTAAGATACTATCTTAAAGAGTTAATATTTTAATCAGTCAATTTAACTACTCAATAATGATAAGTATAATAATTTTCCAAGATACAAATGATTATGTCCCTAATGCGGCCACACAAAGATGCGATGAAAACAAATGCAACATGCAGGTGCCTCCAGTATGACCTACATTATAAACCAACTACTACAAACACCTGCCAAAACCATAGTGTCCTACCTCCAATCGAGTCTCTGTGTGACACATAAAACCTAGTGTTTCTACCAATTATAGCCATAAAACCACGGGCCACTGCCAATCTATTGTTTATTATGACAACAACCACAATACCATTGCCATAATTTAGGACAAACTCAATCAACGCAATGTCACATAAGATATCCCAACTAGTCCATGAATACCAGACCAACATGCACCTCATGCATACTAGACATAATCTAAGTGCCACAATCCAACTAGTCTGACTTATGATAATCAACTCATGATCCCACGTATAAGGACGAAGAAGAGGCATTATCGTGATCCTGTTGGCCTAGTGGCCCTAATCACTCTTTAGATTTTGATGATAACAAATAATTGAACTAATATTTTATCTTGAGTTTTGTGTTTAGACTTCTCTATCTTCAAAAGGACTCAAGATGGGCAATCCTCTAGCTCTAAGCTTCACCACATGAAGCTACCTTGTCTAGTAGATAAAATTTCTCTCTACTCCACCTTTTAACACTGTGCTTTAAAGATTAAATTATGAAATGTCGAGTTATATTTTAACTTACTCTTTTTAATCATCTAAAGCACATGGGACTTCAAACAATATTCAAAACTTCTCAAAACTGTTTTCTGTCAAGTTTGTGTTTTGGACTCTGATCTGGGCGCCCTAAACATGGATCCGAATCTTGGTTGATTTTGGATCCTGACGGTTTGATGTTTGAGTGGTCCAGAATGGTTTATGATCTGGGCGCCCGAATTGTATATTCTGGGCGCCCGAATGTTTGACTTGACAGGTTTGATGTTCCGGACAGTACGACGCAACGGTCCGAAAGTTCTGACAGCGGCGCTGCGCAGGCGGCGCGCGTGCCTGAGAAAGTGGGCGCCCACAAGTTGACTTCTGGAGGCCCAAAAGTTCTGGCCAGAGTAAACGGCGCGCGTGAACCGACAGTGTCAGAAAAACCGACGCACATGTACTGGGCGCCCACAAGTTTCTGGAGCCCCTGATGTACGGATCCAGAAAAGCGGCGCGCGTGGTCTGGCTGGTCAGAAAGCTGTCGCGCGTGATCTAGGCGCCCACAAAGTTCTGGAGGCCCGATTGTACGGATCCAGAAAAGCGGCGCACGGGTCTGACAGGCAGCTGGTTTTGCAGTGCGCGTGCTCAACATCTGGGCGCCCGAAAGTCATGTTTAGGGCGCCCGAAAGTGCAACAACCTGAAGTTGGCTGAGGCTATAAATAGATGGTCTTGAGGCCTTTCTCAGCAGGGATTCCAAAGTCCAATTGAGCTTATATACTTCAGTATTTTTAATACTCTTAAGCCCTCAATCCTCTCTCTAAACTTGAGTGTAATTGATAGTGAGATATCATCTTGTAAAAGAGAGAAAAGAAAAGAGTTGAAGCTTGAAAGTGTAACCTTCTTGAGAGAAGAAGGTGTTGGTGTGAAGGCTTGGTGCTTGCCCGCAAAAGCATCGTTTAGTGGAGATCCAACGTTCTCTTATGTTGAGAAGTTGGCGGGGACGTAGGCAAAGTGCCGAACCTCGAAACAAATCGATTGTGTGCTTCTTGAGTTTGCATTTCTCTAACTCCTCACTTTCTCTCACTTTATTTGTTTCGAGTTTTTTAAAATTACTTGATTATTTAACATTTTATTTTTAGAAACCTAATTCACCCCCCCCCCCCCTCTTAGGTTGCCATTTTGATCCTCAATTGGTATCAGAGCAAGGTCTCACACTATTTAGATTAAAATCTAAGTGAGAATGGCATCCATGGGAAAGAATATCGAAGGATAATCTATTGTTCGGCCACCATATTTTGATGGGACCGATTATCCTTTTTGGAAGATTAGAATGAAGATATTCTTTCAATCTCTAGATTTTGATATTTGGGACATAATCGAAAGTGGTTATATCACTCCATCAAAATCAAGAGCGGAATGGAATGAAGCGGAAAAATTTTGTTTTCAATTAAATGCTAAAGCAATTAATTCATTCATTTGCGCTCTTAGTAGAGATGAATTTCATCGAATCTCTATATGCACAACGGCTAAAGAGATTTGGGATAAATTAGAAGTTACTCATGAAGGAACTTCTAGGGTGAAGGAATCTAAAATAAGCATGCTTATGTCAAGTTATGAACTATTCAAAATGGAAGAAAGTGAATCCATTTCAAATATGTTCACAAGATTCACTAACATTATAAATAGCTTGAAAGCCTTAGGTAAAGATTTTCCTCAATCGGACTTGGTGCGAAAACTTCTTCGTGTGCTACCAAGAAGTTGGATACCTAAGGTTACGGCTATCCAAGAAGCTCATGATTTGGACAAGATAAAGATTGACGAACTTGTCGGATCACTCATGGCGCATGAACAACGCCTCAAAGAATATGACAACGAAGAACCTCCCGAGAAAAAGAAAAGTCTTGCACTTAAGGAAGTCATAGCTTCCGATAGTGAAGATGGCGAAGAAGGCTCAAGCGAAGAAATCGCTATGATTTCAAAAAGGCTCGACCGACTAATTAAGAGGCGCAACTTAAGAAGACCTAAACGAGACGGGTTCAAAGGTGAGGGATTCAAGAAGGGAATCATTTGCTACAATTGCAACGAACCAGGGCATTTGAAAAGCGAATGCACTCTTCCAAGCAAGGCCTTCAAGAAAGACAAGAAAAAGAAAGCCTTCAATGCTCTAAATTGGGACACTCCCGACGAGTCTAGCGGTGACGAATCGGAAAACGAAGTTGCTCAAATTTGCCTTGAGGAACAAAGCTCTATTCTTTGTCTCATGGCTCTTGAAGATGAGGTAAATAATTTAAGTTATGATGAACTTTTAGAAGTTTTCTTTTCTTTATATGATGATCTACAAAGTTTGGGTCCCAAGTATACATCTCTCAAGAAGCAAAATGCCTCATTAGAGATGGAAGTAAATGACCTAAAATCTTCGACTTCAAATCCTTCTTTAATACTTAAAAATGAGGTCTCCTCTCTCATGAAAGAGCTTAAACAAGCTAATGAGACATGTTGTAATCTCACTTGTGAAAACGAGGCATTAAAGAAGAAAATTGAAGGTCAACATTTTAAGCCAATTCTTCATCAAGGCAATCAACTTGAAAAACTTCAAGTTGAAAACCAACAACTCAAAGTTAGCTTAAGTGAATCTAAAAAAACTCTTGAGAAATTTGTTGGTGGAACCAAGTACTTAAATATGATGCTTGGAAGTCAAGTTATGAACTTCAAGAAGTTTGGGATAGGATATGTTCCTAATCCAAACAATGTTAAGTTAACAAAGACTAAAAGAAAAGTTTTTGTTAAAAGTTCCTATCAAGACCCAACTTTGTATTGCTCTTATTGTAATATTAAAGGACATCATACATCATCATGTAAATATAAGAAAAATCCTAAACTTAACCAAATTTGGGTTGTGAAAGGCTCATCTAACCCAAAAGGACCCAATCTCACTTGGGTACCAAAGTTAAAAACTTGATTTGTTCTTGTAGGTGTGTCTCCAATCAAAAGGTGCTAGTGACAAATGGTACTTAGATAGCGGATGCTCAAGACATATGACTTGGCATCATACCAAGTTTATTTCACTTGAAAAGAAAGATGGAGGTTTTGTCACATTTGGAGACAACACTAGAGGAAAGATCATTGGAACCGGCACAATCGGAAATGAGAAGGTTAATATTTCAAATGTTCTTTTAGTTGATGGCCTTAAGCACAATTTATTGAGCATTAGTCAATTGTGTGACAAAGGCTATTTTGTAAAGTTCAAAGCATCTCATTGTAGCATCCTTGATCCCTCTACAAATGAGGTAGCTTTTATGGGCTTTAGATCCAAGAATGTCTACACCGTTGATCTAAGCAAACTTTCTCATGAAGGTGAAAAATATTTTTTTGTTCAAATTAACGAATCTTGGCTTTGGCATAAAAGGCTAGCTCATGCTAGTATGGATTCTCTTTCAAAATTTTCCAAGGAAAAACTTGTAAAAGGTTTACCTAACATTAACTATGCCAAAGATGAGGTTTGTAGTGCTTGTGCTCAAGCAAAACAAGTAAAATCTTCTTTTAAATCCAAAAATATTATTTCTACATCTAGGCCTTTGAAATTAATCCATATGGATCTCTTTGATCCAATTGATGTCTCTAGCCTTGGTGGAAGTAACTATATTTTTGTAATTGTTGATGATTACTCAAGATATACTTGGACCTTGTTTTTGAGACACAAGTATGATATTTTTAAATCCTTCAAAGAATTTGTCTTTCATGTTCAAAATGAAAAATGTTGTATTATTTCTAAAATTAGAAGTGATCATGGTGGTGAATTCGAAAACCATAACTTTGAAGAGTTCTGCAATGAATTGGGAATAGAACATCAGTTCGCTACTCCTCGTACACCTCAACAAAATGGGGTTGTTGAACGCAAAAATAGATCTCTCCAAGAAATGGCAAGATCTATGTTAATTGAGGGGGAGTTGCCAAAGTATTTTTGGGCCGAAGCCGTAAACACGGCTTGTTACATCATGAACCGTGTTCTAATTCGACCAATTCTTGAGAAAACTCCCTTTGAGTTATGGCATAATAGAATTCCCAATATTGGTTATTTTAAAATTATTGGTTGTAAATGTTTCATCTTGAACACAAAAGATAAGTTGGGAAAGTTTGATGCTAAATCCGATGAAGCAATATTCTTGGGATATTCCTCTACTAGCAAAGCTTATCGAGTCTATAATCGACGAACTTTGGTAATAGAAGAAAACATGCATGTTCTCTTTGAAGAATCTAAGGGAAATGATACTTCTATTGAAGATGATCTTTTTGACTTTGATAAGTTACATATAAATTTCACACCACAAGATGTTGTTCAATCCAAGAAAGTTGAGGAGTTCATTTCTAAAGATAATGAACCCACTCCTCTACCTAAAGTGTGGAAATTTGCTACTTATCATCCCAAGGACTCCATCATTGGAGATCCTAGTCAAAAAGTCAAGACTAGATCTTCTCTTAGATTACTTTGTGACCACTTGGCTTTCTTGTCTCAAATTGAACCTAAAAATTTCGTTGAGGCTAGTAATGACGAAAATTGGCTCATTGCGATGCAAGATGAACTCAATCAATTTGAGCGAAACCAAGTTTGGACGCTTGTGGAAAGACCAAGTGATCATACCGTTATGGGCACTAAATGGATCTTCTGAAACAAGCGAGATGAATCTGGTGTTGTGGTTCGAAACAAGGCTAGACTAGTGGCCCAAGGTTTCAATCAAATTGAAGGGATTGATTTTGATGAAACTTTTGCACCGGTTGCTCGACTTGAAGCTATTCGAATTCTTTTGGCTTTTGCCTCATACATGAACTTCAAGTTATTTCAAATGGACGTTAAAAGTGCTTTCCTAAATGGATATATTTTCGAAGAAGTCTATGTTGAGCAACCACCCGGTTTTGAAAAACACGATTTTCTCAATCATGTTTTTAAACTTTCAAAAGCACTTTATGGTTTAAAACAAGCTCCTAGAGCTTGGTATGAAAGACAGCACTTTTCTTATTTCAAATAATTTTTCAAGAGGAAAAGTTGACACTACATTATTTATCAAGATAAAGGATAAATATTTTCTCATTGTACAAATTTGTGTTGATGATATCATATTTGGTGCTACTAACGAATCTCTTTGCAAAGAATTCTCTAAGTTAATGCAAGATGAGTTTGAAATGAGCATGATGGGCGAACTCTCCTTCTTCCTTGGACTCCAAGTCAAGCAAACGAAGGATGGAATATTCTTCAATCAAGCAAAATACGCAAAGGATCTAATCAAAAGATTTGGCTTAGAAAGCTCAAAAGAGACAAATACTCCCATGAGCGCTTCAACTAAACTTGATAAGGACGAAAAAGGCAAAGATGTTGATATCAAGCTCTACCGAGGTATGATTGGCAGTTTACTTTATCTTACCGCAAGTAGGCCGGACATCATGTTTAGTGTTTGCTTGTGTGCTCGGTTTCAAGCTCAACCTAAGGAGTCACACCTAGTGGCCATAAAGAGAATTCTTAGATATGTTAAGGGAACTCTCAACTTAGGATTATGGTATCCCAAGGGCACTAGTTTTAATCTCATTGGCTTTTCGGATGCCGACTTTGCCGGATGCAAAGTTGATCGTAAAAGTACAAGTGGAACTTGTCAGTTTCTTGGTCACTCCTTAGTCTCATGGTCTTCGAAAAAGCAAAATTCGGTTGCACTTTCAACCGCCGAAGCCGAATATATTGCGGCGGGTTGTTGTTGTGCACAAGTTTTATGGATGAAACAAACCCTTGAGGACTTTGGAGTGCATCTAAAATAAGTTCCAATCAAATGTGATAATACTAGTGCCATCAACCTATCTAGAAATCCTATTCAACATTCTAGAACTAAACACATTGAAATTAGACATCATTTCATTAGAGATCATATTCAAAAGGGAGATATCACCATAGATTTTGTCGACACCCATCATCAATTAGCGGACATTTTTACCAAACCACTTAGTGAGGATAGATTCACTCAACTTAGAAGAGAATTAGGGATAATTGATTTAAATGCTTGATTCTTCTATGTTGATTACATTGAATATTTTTTTATATATATTTTTTTGTTTTGTTGAAGTTTTTTTTTATTTTATTTTATTAATTTTTCGTGTACCTTTTTCCGGACGCCCGGAAAATTTTCGGCCGCCCGAATTGTTCCGGTCCACTTTCACCTTTTTTTTAACCTAACGGGTTAACAGGTTCCGGATCCGTTCCGTGGGCGCCCGCTTCGGTCCTCACCCGCGCCCGACACCCGCGACCAGGTACCCCCTGTTGCCCCAGCCGCCCGACCCTTTTTCTTTTTTTTCTCTTCTTTTCTTCTTCTTCCTCCTCCCACTCCGGTCGCCCACTCCCTGTGCCGAACCCGCGCCTGCTCCGCCTCCGGCTCTGATCGGCCGTCCACTTCCGCTCCGCCTCCGGCACGGATCTTCCAGAGCACTGATCTGCCGCGCCCGCGCCCTCTTCCTGCGCCGCAGTTGCTTCCCGGCCGCCCACTTCCCGGCCGTCCATTTCCCGGCCGCCCGCTTTCTGCGCCACCGCAGCCTCTGAGCCCGAATCTCCCCAATCTCCTTCATTCACTCGGATCTCTTCTCTTTTACTCCTCAAATCTGTGGTATACTCCTTTCCTTCTCATTTTTTTCTTGTACTTAGCTCTCTTAGTAAACCCTAACCTAGATCCCTTTACCTAAAATTTTTTTTGTATTTTTTGCATGCTAATCTCATTCTCCACCAAGATTAACACCCATTTTCTCTTAGATCTTGCTTTTTGTTCATCCTTTGCATAAACCCTAGATTTCAAAAAAAAAAAAAAAAAAAAAGCCTAGAACTAAACGTGCGGGCTCCTCCTCACATGAACCTCCTAGAGATCGTTCAAATAATGATTTTGATGCATTTAACTTTATCTCTAGGGAAGCTCAAGATAAATATCTTTTAGGTCGTCCCGTTCAACCTTGTCGTAGTATTCATCATTTAAATTTTGATTGCTTTGAACTATTAGATAGGCTCACCAATGTAGGTTGGGACCAATTTGTTCAAAATCATCAACCTTTTTATCCCGACCTAATTAGGATCTTCTATGCAAATGCTTCCTTTAATCCCGATTATGTTACTATCACTTCCCGTATCCGAGGACGTGATTTTTCCATTACACCTACCCTTCTTCACACCGTCTTAAATATCCCTTTTGACGGCGTTCGCTACTACCAAACCAATGTTTGGAACTTTCGCACTTTCATCGAGGCTCAGCTTCGCACTCGCTTTCTTAGTGAGCATTCTACCTCTAGGGAAGATAGCTCTCACCTTTCTTTTCCACACCGCCTCGCCCATTTTCTTCTCACTAAATTAATTCTTCCCCGAGACGGTCACCACACCGCCGTTCAAAAGATGGATCTTTTTCTCCTTTATCATCTCTTTGAGGGAATCCGGGTCAATTTGGGGTACATTATTATTCGCCACATGGCCACCGCCGCATCTCATACCTCGCGCTCGCTTCCGTATGGCTCTTTGCTCTCCGCCGTCCTTCACTTTATTGCATTTGATTTTCATGATGAACGGCCGCTGAAATTCCCCACCGCCATCAATACGGATACCTTCTCAACCCTTGGATTTAAGAAAAATCGTTATGGAAATTGGGTGAGAAAGAATGTGATTGATCAAGGTGATGACAACGATGGCGACGACACCGAGGATGAGCCTATGCACTTTGAGCCGCCTCCACATGAGCCTTCTCCACCGGTTGAGCCACCGCCCTATGTTCCTCCGACTCATGATCCTCCTCCTATGGATTTTCAAAATCAAGTCTTTCATAGGCTTGATAGGATGGACGAACGCATGCATGAGATCAAGACGGAAGTTTCCGGCATAAAGGATTAAATGGACTCTATCTTTGGACCTTCTAGTGTCTTCTATGCTGCATATGGGCCTTATGGTGATCGACCTTCCTCCTCCACCGTGCCTCCGCCGGTCTCTCCTACGGGTCAAGAGGACGATGATCAAGAGGATGACGATGATGACTAGTTTTTTTTTATTACTCTTTTATGCTTTCATTTATGCTTTTTGCTACTGAGTCTCCTTATATTTTTTTTGTGATGACAAAGGGGGAGAACTTGTGATATGCTATTTTGGTACTAACTTATGATATGCTTATGTTATGGTGCTTTGATATATGCTTAATTGGTTATCTTTCACTTATGATTGTGATACATGCTATGCCAATGATTGTGATATATGCCAAATTTAATTGTAAAAGATATGCATATATTTAGGGGGAGTATTCTATTCTTATTGCTCTCTACTTATTTCATTCTTATATCACATTATTTGTCATCATCAAAAAGGAGGAGATTGTTGGCCTAGTGGCCCTAATCACTCTTTAGATTTTGATGATAACAAATAATTGAACTAATCTTTTATCTTGAGTTTTGTGTTTAGACTTCTCTATCTTCAAAAGGACTCAAGATGGGCAATCCTCTAGCTCTAAGCTTCACCACATGAAGCTACCTTGTCTAGTAGATAAAATTTCTCTCTACTCCACCTTTTAACACTGTGCTTTAAAGATTAAATTATGAAATGTCGAGTTATATTTTAACTTACTCTTTTTAATCATCTAAAGCACATGGGACTTCAAACAATATTCAAAACTTCTCAAAATTGTTTTCTGTCAAGTTTGTATTTTGGACTCTGATCTGGGCGCCCTAAACATGGATCCGAATCTTGGTTGATTTTGGATCCTGACAGTTTGATGTTTGGGTGGTCCAGAATGGTTTATGATCTGGGCGCCCGAATTGTATATTCTGGGCGCCCGAATGTTTGACTTGACAGGTTTGATGTTCCGGACAGTACGACGCAACGGTCCGAAAGTTCTGACAGCGGCGCTGCGCAGGCGGCGCGCGTGCCTGAGAAAGTGGGCACCCACAAGTTGACTTCTGGAGGCCCAAAAGTTCTGGCCAGAGTAAACGGCGCGCGTGAACCGACAGTGTCAGGAAAACCGACGCACATGTACTGGGCACCCACAAGTTTCTGGAGCCCCTGATGTACGGATCCAGAAAAGCGGCGCGCGTGGTCTGGCTGGTCAGAAAGCTGTCGCGCGTGATCTGGGCGCCCACAAAGTTTTGGAGGCCCGATTGTACGGATCTAGAAAAGCGGCGCACTGGTCTGACAGGCAGCTGGTTTTGCAGTGCGTGTGCTCAACATCTGGGCGCCCGAAAGTCATGTTTAGGGCGCCCGAAAGTGCAACAACCTGAAGTTGGCTGAGGCTATAAATAGATGGTCTTGAGGCCTTTCTCAGCAGGGATTCCAAAGTCCAATTGAGCTTATATACTTCAGTATTTTTAATACTCTTAAGCCCTCAATCCTCTCTCTAAACTTGAGTGTAATTGATAGTGAGATATCATCTTGTAAAAGAGAGAAAAGAAAAGAGTTGAAGCTTGAAAGTGTAACCTTCTTGAGAGAAGAAGGTGTTGGTGTGAAAGCTTGGTGCTTGCCCGCAAAAGCATCGTTTAGTGGAGATCCAACGTTCTCTTGTGTTGAGAAGTTGGCGGGGACGTAGGCAAAGTGCCGAACCTCGAAACAAATCGATTGTGTGCTTCTTGAGTTTGCATTTATCTAACTCCTCACTTTCTCTCACTTTATTTGTTTCGAGTTTTTTAAAATTACTTGATTATTTAACATTTTATTTTTAGAAACCTAATTCACCCCCCCTCTTAGGTTGCCATTTTGATCCTCATATCCCACTACAAACACCCCCCAAAACCATAGCGTCCTACCACCAAATATCGAGTGTCATTCCAGGATAGCTCGACATAACATGCTCGGTCACCCAAACGTACATTATGTATTCACATTAACACTGCCTAGGTCTACCTCTCTAGTTCCGTATGTACCTGGTTATCCTGATATATAGCGATCATCCCAATTGATCTAAATAGAGTGTCTATAGTATAGTATCCTTACGCGATGTACACTAGCCCTTTGGCACCTTGCCAATATCTGGCCATCCAGGTGTACGAACGCTAGGATTAGGTCTAATCTTGTCTCACTCACAGCGTGTGACGCCCCACTTCCTAGGGTGTCACCCATCTTAGAATTACTTTAGTCCTAGCACACTTAATCCTCTTAACCTCTTGAGCTAGCCATCACCTAAAATGCTATAGCTGGTTAAGAGGTTTAGTCCTAGTATACCTTGTACATAGGATTATTCCAAATTCTAGAGGTGTCACATTCCTTCCCCCTTTAAGCCCTCATCTCACTAGCGTTAGTTGACCTTGTGGGGAGCCGCACTCCACCCATAACGATCATCAGCCAGGGAGCCGCACTCTACCCGCTGTACGACCCTAGCTAAATCGAGACTCATCTCACACTTTCGGCTGGTGATTGGCTCTGATACCAACTGTGACGCTCCACTTTCCAGGGGTCGCCCATCCTAGAACTACTCTAGTCCTAGCACGCTTAATCCTCTTAACCTCTTGGGCTTAGCCACCGCCTAAGATGCTATATTCAAGCTAAGAGGTTTAGTTCTATTATATCTTATATATAGGATTATTCCAAATCCTAGGGGTGTCAGACAGAGCTAGGTCATTTCCAGCCTACTAAATTCAGCATACATCAACTCACACACATTCTACTCTAAATCTTTAAATCTCTATTTGACATACCATGACATCATTATTGCCAGCAATAAGCACTGGATTAAGTCCCTGGCTCGTATGATCACATATAAGTATACAATTCTTTGCCTTGAGTTCTCGACTTGGTCAACCAAGCCTTAAGTCTTTGCCCTGCACATAAAACCTAGCACTTCTTTCAGTTATAGCCATACCACATGTCACTGCCATGTCCACATGTACATCTACTATCTAAGAAAAAAAAATCCAATTTATTGTTTATTGTGACAGCAACCACAATACCATTGCCATAATTGAGGACAAACTCAACCAACGCAATGTCACGTAAATGACCCAAGTAGGTCATGAATACCAGACCAACATGCACCTCATGAATACGAGACATAATCTTAGTACCACAATCTAACCAGTCTGACTTATGACACTCAACTCGTGATCCCATATATGAGGACGAAGAAGAGATGTTATCATGACAAGTCCAACTACCCTAGATGGATCATGCTAATAATATTTTTACTCAAAGGGATAAACTGTCATGCATCTATTCATACGACATTTACATCGAGGGCACCAACAATTGGCACAAAGTATAACACACACACACACACACACACACACACACACACACACACACACACACACACACACACACACACACACACACACACACACATATGTATAGTGGAGCCTAGAATGCTATTGATAGCATAGGAATAGTATTTACTATCAACTTTTAATGCTATTGATAGCATGGGAATAGTATTTACTATCAACTTTTGACTATTGAATGTCTAGGGTTTACTAGAGCTCGGTGAAATAGTAACAATCCAAGGGTGGAAATTTTTTATTTTTTGAGAAAAAGGTAGCACGTTAGCTGCTTCATTCATTTGAAAAGTGAATTAGCTACAAAATGTAAGGCTACTAGGCCTCAAGAGAGGAAAAAGAAAAAAAAAAGGTTTAGGGTGCAAAAGCCGGTCTACTCAGTATCGCCAAAAAAAAAAATAGTCTACACATTATCGACAGCTCTCCGCCCATTGCTTCACCAACCCCTTGCGAATTCTAGTAGCCTCCATTAGATCAGAGCTACAATTTCTGAAAATTACATCATTTCTCTCTCTCTATAGCACTTATCAGATTGTCACCAGGGAACACAGCCTCATCACTGTTGCCTGATCGTTCCCTCTTTCCATCTCTTTCTCCCAAAGGTCTCTAACATCATCGTCAATCTGGATTTCCATTGTCTCGTCAAAAATAGTTACCATAAGAAAGCGACTAAACACAATTTCATGAGTAGAATGATCAACTATCTCTTGCGCACCCGCACACAGAACACAGGATTGATTCCCAGTCCACCCTTTTTTACTTAAGTTTTCTACAGTGGGAATTCTTTTCTTAAGCACTATCCAAATGAAGATTTTCACTTTCATTGGTATGCGCAAGTTCCAAATCTTAGCTGGTAGAGCATCTCTGTTTCCCCCATCATTAAGCATCTCATACACAAACTTAACTGTGAACCCTTGGCCCTTGTTCTACTGCCAACATAAATCATCCCGACTATTCATAGTATGAAAGTTAGAGAGCAGATCCCTAAACTCCTAAATTGCCCATCCAAGTCGTATACTTTCTGATTAAGTCCCTTTCAAGATTTTCCTCTATCTCCATCCGTCAGTTGAAAGACAATCTTTCACATTGTACCTTCAGCTCTACTTCGTCAAAAAGCTCAGGCAGTAGGGATTGTAGTGAGATTTCTGCACACCATCTATGTGACCAGAAGTCGACTAAGCGTCCATCCCCTAGGTTATAACTAACTCCGCATTTAAATACATCCCTAAACCTAACCACGCTTTTCCACCATTGTGAGGCAAGTCTGAACGACCTTCCTTCTCTCAATGGTTTCCTTCTACAATAATATAAACATGTTGATAAACTTGGTCCAAAGTAGGTCTGGCTCAGTTAGCAACCTCCACCACTATTTTGTGAGAAGGGCATCATTCATGATGGCCATGTCCTTAACCCCTAATCCTTCATCCTTCTGGCTCTTACACACACTCTTCCATGCAAACAAATTTGCTCCTCCTTTTGCATCTATCCCTTATTTTCAGAAGAAGTTTGTTTTTAGCGCGATACGTTTAGTTACCCATTTTGGCGCCTTAAAGACTGAAAGGAAGTGGAGTGATAGATTGAACAAGACCGAATTTACTAGTGTCAATCTTCCCCCTCGCGAGAGTAATATTGCTTGCCACCCGTCAATTTTTCTTTGCACCTTGTCGATAATCCCTACCCATTCGTTCTTTGTTAGTGTTTTGTTAGATAGCAGTAATCCCAAATATTTGATCGAAAATCTCCCAACCTTGAACCTTAGAATGTTTGCTAACTTCTTTGACCTATTTTCTCTTCTTCCTATATAAAGTAGCTCTAATTTTGCTTTATTAATACTAACTCTAGAGGCCCACTCTAAAATGCTTCACATGAAGTTGGGATTTCTCATACATTTCTTTTTAGCTTTACAAAAGAAAATCATACCATCAGCATATTGAATAATTGTTACTAGGCAATCTTCTGTAGGCCCGACCCCCCAAAGGATGGAAAAGTTGATAGTAAATACTATTCATTTATTATAAATCGTATACTAGCTTGACTATATATATATATATATATATATATATATATATATATATATATATATATATATATATATATATATATATATATATATATATATATATATATATATATATAGAGAGAGAGAGAGAGAGAGAGAGAGAGAGAGAGTCCGGCTACTATACTATTAATAGTACCAAGCGCTTCGTGCTATCGAGTTTTGCACCATTTCTACTCATTAGATCATACTATTCAATCAACCACCTACTCAACCCTAGGGGACCACTATCATCCTAATCGGGGACCACTATCATCCTAACCGTACATCCCTTCATCTAAGGGCCAAATACCTAATAGTACCAAAGACTTGGTGCTATTAATAGTATTCTAGCCTAGTTATATATATATATATATATATATATATATATATATATATATATATATATATATATATATATATATATATATATATATATATATATATATATATATATATATATATATATATATATATATATATATATATATATATATATAGAGTGCAGCTGGGGTGCTTTTAGAAGCACCCCAGCTGCTGTGCTTACACTTTTATAACCGTTGGATTTTTTTCGAGATTCGTGAGTGGGAAAAGGCGGGATTTCACGAGAGCCGACATAGACGGAGCGAAACGGAAGTCCGTCTGTGACTCACCCTCTTTTATTTTTATTTTTTTTTCAACCCTTCCCTGTGATTTCTCTTTCTCCACATCCCTCACCTAACCCTTTCTCCTCCTCTTTCACTCACCTTGGTTGCCTCTCTCCTCAGATCTCCTTCTTCACCCTTTTTTATTTAAATTTTTCCTCCACCTACCTGATCTATCTCATCCTCTTCCTACTTTACCTACCTCGGCCGCCTCTCTTCTCATGCCCGCGCCGACAACGATGGAGCCGACGACAATTTGCCTCATCCCTTCGCTCTCCACCTTCTAACTGCCCATTAATCTTTCGCCTGAGGCTCAGACCTTCGCTATTCTCTGGGTATTGGAGTCGATCTTGCTAATCCATTGTTTTGCCTCCTCGGATCCGACAAAATTCTTCAACAAAGCAGGTAATTTTTCAAACTAAAATTTTTTTAGTTTTAATTAAAATGGATTGAGACCCCTTAACTATAGCCTATATTGAAATAGCTTTTCCAACTTTGTCTCTTCTAATCAATGCCCCTAAACTTTTTTTTTTTTTAAAACTGGGTTGTTATCCTTTGTTAAGTTAAATTAACTAGTTTAAGTCATTAAATTGACTAAAATTATTCAAATTGGAGGAAGCAAGAGTGAGGGGGTATCAAAAAAAAAAAGAAAAGAATTTCAGGACCTTGCAGTTTAAGAATAGCTTGCTTGAGAAAATAAATTACTTCATAGATATTTATATTTTTCAAGCAAGAAGTACTTTAATGGAAGAAGAGATTGAAGTTTTTGTTTTTGGGTGTAGTTTCACTGTCTGTACTTCATTATGTATTTTAATTGAATGTATAAATATTTCTTTTGTTAGCTTTACGTCCTATAAGAAACAAGTTATCATGCTTACAGGGATACCATACAAAATGGAAGATTGCTCTGTAATTGGTTCAACTTCTTCCTTGGCTTCTTTACCTAATGCTGATGCTAGCATTGATGAATTCAATTAACATATACTTGTTCGAAAGAAGGTTATATATGTATGGGATATATATATATGTGTATATATATTTTATGTATATGTGTATATATATATATGTATATGTGTATATATATATATGTATATGTTTTTATATATTTATATGTATATGTGTGTATATATATATATGTATATGTGTGTATATATATATATGTATGTGTGTATATATATATATGTATGTGTGTTTTATATATATTTTATGTGTTTTATATTATATATGTATGTTTTTTATATATATATGTATGTGTGTATATATATATATGTATTATGTGTGTATATATATATATGTATGTGTGTTATATATATATATATGTATGTGTGTATATATATATATGTATGTGTGTTTTTATATATATATATGTATGTGTGTATATATATATATATATATGTGTATATATATATATATGTGTATATATATAGTATATTTAGTGTATTTTTTTTTATTTTAAGTTTTGTTGCGGAGAGAGAACGGCTTAACGGCGCAATCCGGAGTCTGTTTCTGACGATCCAAAATGGTAGATTCGATGCCTCGGCAGTGCTGAACGCGATGGCGTGATCCTTTTCGACATGCGACGGACGGATCAAAAGTTATTGCATGTTCTTTGCTGAGAGGTCGAAGTGTACATTTTGCAGTTTCGCGATCTGGACCCTGTTTCATGCACCGTTTTGCGTGAGTTTGTTTGTGGAGGGGTGTCTGGGCTTTTTGTTCCTGCTGTGAGGGACCCATGGGCTATTTTTTTGTGTTTGAGGGGTGTTTGTGCAAAATACACATGTGTGTATATGTGTTGTGTGTGTGTGTGTGTGTGAGTGAGAGTGAAATCTCCTCACTTCCCCTCTCTTCTCCCTCAGCTCCCAGAGGTGAGCCCCTCTCCCCCAGCTCCTCTACCATCTCCCCGAGCTCCGTCGGCCGCCGCCGGCCACCCTCTGACCGGCGCAACCTCGGCCAACTCCCTCTCTCCCTTTTCTTCTTCTTTTCCTTCTTCTTTTTCTTCTTCTCCTTCCCTGCGGTGTGCACCCAGGGGGAACCCGCGCTTGAGCTTCCCCAAGGTGGCACGACCGCCAACGACGAGCCCTGCGGCCGAGAATCGTTGGGAGCCGCCGCCGAGCTGCTGCCAGCTGCTGCTAGGGCAGCTGTTGGCCGAGGCAGCTGGACCTGAGCCGCCGTCGCCTCCCGCCGCCTTGGAGGGTGCGCGCCGCCACCCTCTGGACCTCCGGCGCCGCCCCCTACCTCCCCGGCCGTCGCCGTGTCGCCGGAGCGCCGCCGCAGCCGTCGCGGGCTCAGCATGGGCAACTAGGGCAGCCGCGGCCGAGCTCCCTTCGCTACCGCCACCGCCAGTCTTTTTTGTCGCGGTCACCGGCAGGCCGACGTCCGGCGACCTCCTCTTGTCGGTGCTTGCGTCGCCGTCGGCCGCTGTCGTCGTCCGTTGTCGCGCCGTCGTGCCCTAGCCAACCCGAGAGTGGGCCTTCTTCCCGCGCCGCCGCCGCCGCTTCCTGCCGCTGGCTGAGGTGAGTCCCTTCTTCCTCGCCTCTCCCGTACCCATCCCTGGCCGCCACTGGCCGTGCATGTCGGCCGGCAGCCGGCCGGAGCTTGTTGTTCCGGCTAGGGTCCCTTTTTGCTTTGTTTGGGCCGCTTGCTTGTGTTTGAGCTCCCCGATGCCTCCCAAAGTTCGGGAAGGTGAGCAAGATGATTGCGGCGATGCGTTGATCATCATGCTCACCTTAGATTTTATTTTGGTTGAGCCGTTTTGCTGTTTGGCCTTTGTCGAGCAATTTATCGCATGTACTCGCTGTTTTATGGGTTTTCTGGGCTTGCGACTGGTCCTGTCACAGTGGGGCTGTGAGCACAGCCTCCGTTACGTCGATACCTATCCGGTGGTGCTTGCGGAAGGTCGTGCGGACGTACGGAATGCTCTAACGGCCTTATTTATGCTTGTTATGTATGTAATTGTAGCTTGTTTTGGGACTTTGGTGTTTGTGGCAGTATTTCGACGCTGCGGGCAGCAAGGGCATGACCCTTGAGACCCTGTGGACTGGTTGTCCAACCCCTTTGCCCTCCGCGGAGATCCGGATTTATTTTCGATACGTTTTTTGATGAAATAGTCGGCGAAACATGTGGTTCTAGTCGTGCGACTCACTTGCTGATTCCGTGAGTGACTTGGCTTCGTCATTTAGCCTCGTTGGCTGTTCCTCATCGTTGTCCCGAAGTTTCGAGGACAGCGGATGAGTGACGAGGGGTTTCGGTGCCAAATCGATATTTTTGAGAACTCAGGAAGTCTTTTCGGGTGCGTTTGTGTTCGTGGCACCCCGAGCTTGTGCTCGCTGTCCTGCCACCTCGTTTTGTGTGTTTGGAGACAGTGGAGGACTTGGTTTGGCAGTTGGTACCCCTGTGGGGCTTAGCGTGGTTTCGGGATCGTCCCGGTGGGTTTTCCGGACAGTCCGTCGATTTCGGGTTGTGAGAGCTATGTGTTTAGTGTCGACTTGGTGGACCATGATCTTGTGAGTCTCTCGTAGGTCCTGTCGCGGTTCCCGAGAGTTGTGGGTGTTAGGCTCTAGCGTTTCGACAGGTGGGTACTTCGATCCGGAGTCGGTTCAGTGGACTACGGTGATACCTTTCTATCTCTTCTCTTGCATTTCAGTTATTAGTTCACTTGACTCCCGTTGGCTCTACTTATATGTGCTTGGATAGTAGAGTAGTTGTGGTTTGTATGATTCTTGAGACGACCCAGTTGGTCGATGGTGATCGTCTGTTGTTCCGAGCGATCCTCGTTGTGGTTTATCAGTTGCTTCACGGATCGTTGCCGTTCTGTGGATTGAGCATTCGCATCGATCGTCACAGCTCCCTAGCACCTCACGTATGCCAACAGTCTGATCCACCGTTTGGGCTTCTTTTCCGGAAAAGGGTCTTTGAGTTTGGTTCTGACCCGTGAGCCTCGACGCAGGGCGTCTGGTAGGTTTTGTGCCGTTGGTTGAGCAGGTTGTGACAGTGCCAGGGATACGTCCCGATGGCTATGGATTGAGTTTACTTTGTGGCTATCTCCATTGATGCATATACTAGTTGCTAACAGTAGCATAGTTGTTCAGTTGTATGTCAGCCTCATACTTACTTGTGCTACTATTTACCTTATCTATCTTTTTGTTGACCCTCGTGCCGGTGTGTACACCTCACCTTCGCCGGCTTACGGTACCCACTGGGAGGGGAGACATGTTTACATGTTCTCACCCCCCGCCCTCGTTGTTGTTTTCAGGTGAGCAGGGTGGTGAGAGTCGGGACGCAGCGAGGCACGCCTAGTTAGTGGTACTAGAGGTCCCGACCTGTGAGGATTCCCTCTCCAGATTTGGTTATTACCTTTATCCTCTATCAGTTAGTTATGGATATGGTTCAGTTACACTGTGGTTGTTTTGTCTAGCATGCTATGATTTTGGTACAGTTATATTTTGGATGTGCTTTCTTGCATGCTTAGATATTGTGAATTTGGTTTAGTATTCACGTATGGATTACATGCTTAGACTCATTGGATGCTGATGCTTTAGATCTATTATTGTTGCTTTATGTCGCACATCTTGATTTTCTACCCCTCGTGGTAGCGTTTGCAAATAAAGGTTTTCGTGTGGGAAACAGTTTTCAAATGAATTTCCGATCGATCGACTTTTGAGATTTCAAAAGAGAGTTCTCGTGTGGAGAACGGTTTTCAAATGATTCTTGAATGTTTGATATTAGAATTTCAAAATAAAGTTTCTGGGTAAGGAGCAATTTTCTAGAATGATCTGTTGTTTGTGCATCGCATCATTCTTTGCCTAAGGACTTGTTTAGATTCATATAGGTTTAAGGACTGTTAGCTGTATGAATCTTATTGAGCTGTTAGCTGTTGTATTTAGATGCGGAAATACGTGTCAATTTTTTTTTTGAAAGCCTAGCCCGCGCCACGTACAGACCCGCCACAAGTATAGGGTCCACTGTACACACGGACAGAGCCTTCCCTGTATTTGCACGGCGTACACAACATACAACTAGATCACAACCACCATTCATTCATTCACAACCGCACAACAGCTCAAGAGATTCATACAGCTAACAGTTCTTAAACCTGTATGAATCTAAACAAGTCCTTAGGCGAAGGATGATGTAATGCACAAACAACAGATCATTCTAGAAATTGCTCCTTACCCAGAAACTTTATTTTGAAACCCTAATATCAAGCATTCAAGAATCATTTGAAAACCGTTCTCCACACGAGAACTCTCTTTTGAAATCTCAAAGGTTGATCGATCGAAAATTCACTTGAAAACTGTTTCCCACACTAAAACCTTTATTTGAAAACCTACCACGAGGGGTAGAAATCCAAGATATGCGATATAAAGCATAAGGATAGATCTAACAGCATCAATATCCAAAAGTCTAAGCATGTAGTCCTCACATAGATACTAAACCAAAATCATGAGATCTAAGCATGCATGACAATCATCCAAAATATAACATGCTAGATAAAACAACCACAGTGTAACTGAACCATATCCATAACTAACTGGTAGATGATAAGGGTAATAACCAAATCTGGAAAAGGAAGCCTTATAGGTCGGGACCTCTAGTACCACTAATTAGGCGTGCCTCGCTGCGTCCCGACTCTCACCCTGCTCACCTGAAAACAACAACGAGGGCGGGGGGTGAGAACATGTAAACATGTCTCCCCTCCCAGTGGGTACCGTAAGCCGACGAAGGCAAGGTGTACACACCGGCACGAGGGTCAACAAAAGATAGATAAGGTATACAGTAGCACAAGTAAGTATGAGGCTGACATACAACTGAAATAACTATGCTACTGTAAGCAACTAGTATATGCATTAATGGAGATAGCCATAAAGTAAACCCAATCATTGCCACCGGGACGTATCCCTGGCACTGTCACACTGCTCATCTCTCGGCACCTCAACCTTCTGCACGCAAACGCAAAAAGGCTCACGGGTCGATCGAAATACACGACCCTTTTTCGGAAAATAACACCCCCAGGCGGTGGATCAGACCGCGGTGTATGTGATGTGCTAGAAGAGCTGTGACGATCGATGCTAATGCTCAATCCACAGAACGGCAACGAGCCGTGAAGCAACTGATAAACCACAACGAGGATCGCTCGGAACAACAGGCGATCACAACGGACCAACTGGGTCGTCTCAAGAATCATGCAAACCACAACTACTCTACTATCCAAGCACACATAAGTAGTGTCAACGGGAGTCAAGTGAACTAATAACTGAAATGCAAGAGAATGGATAGAAAGGTATCACCGTAGTCTACTTAACCAACTCCGGATTGAAGTACCCACATGTCGAAGGATCAAATCTAACACCGACGGCTCTCGGGAACCACGACAGGATCTACGAAAGACTCACAGGGTCAAGGTCCACCAAGTCGACGCAAAACACAAAGCTCTCACATCCCGGAACCGACGGATCGCCCGGAAAACCCACCGGGACGATCCCGAAACCACGCTAAGCCCCAAAGGGGTACCGAACAGCCAAACAAGGTCTCTCGCTGTCCCCGAACACACAAAACCAAGTTATGGGACAACGAGTACAAGCTCGAGGTGCCACGAACACCAAACGCACCCGAAACGGCTTCCCGGGTTCCCAAAAAAAATACCGAATTGGCACCGAGACCCCTCGTCACTCATCCGCTGTCCTTGAAACTTCGGAACAGTGATGAGGAACAGCCAACAAGGCTAAACAACAAAGCCAAGTCACTCACGAAGACAGCGAGTGAGTCGCACGAATAAAAACACGTGTTTCGCCGATTAATTTATCAAAAAATGCGTCGAAAATGAATCCGGATCTCCGCGAAAGGCGAAGGAGTTGGACAACCAGTCCACAGGGCCTCAAGGATCATGCCCTTGCTGCCCGCAGTGTCGCAACACTGCCACAATCGCAAAACAAGCGACAAATACACACACACAAGAAATAAACTAAGCCGTTAGAGCAAACCGTACACCCGCACGACCTTCCGCAAGCACCAGCAGATAGGTAACGATGTCACGGAGACCGTGCTCACAGCCCCACTGCAACAGGACAAGTCGCAAGCTCAGCAATTGCATAAAAATAGTGAAACATAAGATAAACAAGCTTGACATCGGCCGAACAGCGAAACGGCTCAACCAAAACCAAAACTAAGGTGAGCATGATGATCAGCGCGTCGTCGCGATCATCGTGCTCACCTTCCCGGACTTCTGGAAGCAACAGGGAGCTCAAACAACTCAACGCGGCCAAAAACCATCAAAATAAGACCCCGGCCGGAGCAACCTGCTCCGGCCGGCTGCCGACCAGCGTGCACGGCCAGCGGCGGCCAGGGTCAGCAGAGGAGGTGGCAAGGAAGATGGGGCTCACCTCAGCCGGCGGTGGGAAGCGGCGGCGGCGGCGCGGGGAAACCGGTAGCCCTCGGGTTGGCTAGGGCACGGCGACACGACAACGAACGATGACGGTGGCCGGCGGCGATGCGAGCTCCGGCAAGAGGGGGTCGCCGGACGTCGTCCTACCGGTGACCGCGACAAAAACAACGGCGGGCGGCGGCGGCGGAGCAAGCTCGGTCGCAGCTGCCCTAGCTGCCAAGCCGAAGCTTGCGTTGCAGCGGCGCTCTGGCGGCACGGTGACGGCCAGGGAGGCAGGAGGCGGCGCCGGAGGTCACGGGGGTGGCGGCGCTCACCCTCCCAGTGGTCGGGAGGCGGCGGCGGCACGGGCCCACAGGCCTCGGCCAGCTGCTGCCCTAGCCGCAGCTGGCAGCAGGCTGGCGGTGCACGGCGACGGCTCCCGGCAGCACGGCGGGTCACCGGCGGTCGTGCCATCTCAAAGGAAGCCTATGCATGGGTTCCCCCTGGGTGCACACCGCAGGGAAGGAGGAGGAGAAGAATAAGAAGAAGAAGAAGAAAGAGAAGAAAAGGGAGAGAGAGGCTTGGCCGGAGTTGCGCCGACCAGGGGATGGCCGGCGGCGCAAGGGGGGAGCTGGCAGGGGAGCTCGGGCTCACAGTTGGGGGCTGAGGGGAAGAGAAGAAGGGGGAAAACACTCTCTCTCTCTCACACACACACAAATACACAAACACACATGTATATTTGCACAAACACCCCTCGAATAAAGAAAATAAGCCTTCAGTCCCTCACAGCAGGCACAAAAAGCCCAGACACCCCTCCACAAGCAATCTCACGCAAAACGGTGCGAGAAACATGATCCAAATCGCGAAACCAAAAAATATACTATTCGACCTCTCGACAAAGAAGATGGAAGAACTTTCAATCCGTTCGTTGCATATCGACGCGGATAGTGCCATCGCGTTCAGCACTGCCGAGACATCGAATCTACCATTTTGGATCGTCAGGATCGGACTCCGGATTGCGCCGTTAAGCCGTTCTCTCTCCACGACAAAACTCAAAAATAACAAAATACATACAAAAACAACTTATATACATATATATATACCTGTATATATATACGTATACAGATCGAAAACACAGTGACAGGGGAGAGGAACACAAAATTCCAAATTTCTAAAATTCGAATTCTCACACAGTGGACCCTGTATTTGTGGCGGGTCTGTACGTGGCGCGGGTTAGGCTTTAAAAAAAAAAATTGGAACGTATTTCCACTTCTAAAACTAGCCCGGAGCGTGACAGATTAAGATGGTATAAGAGAGTAAAGGGTACAAACACTCATTCATTCATAAACTTGTAACTGAACCATTAGTTAGGCTAACCCATAGGAAGACCTAAGATGTATAGGCGCGCGAGTTCTAGGGGTTTATTTTCGGCTTGTGTTTTGTGGGTGTTGCCGACCCCTTTCTCTTGCGCTGGTTTTTGTATTTTTGCAGATGGCTTGTGGTCGTGGTAGACCTCCCCGTCCGGGTCGTGGTGGTAGGCGTGCGCCTGCGGAGCCGTCTACTGGTGTTCAGACTAGGGCTATTGCGACTGGTTCGAGTGAGGAGCTGGCAGGAGGCGGACAGCCTGATGTGGACCGTACCCTGTGTGCTTGAGGCCGAGGCGAGGGGTTAGCTGGCGACCCTCTCCGGCATGTTTCGGCTTGTTCCGGCAGTTTTTGCAGCAACAGGCTACGGCGACTGCCGCTCCAGCCCCTCATCCTCCTTCGCCAAGTGCCCCGATGACTGTAGACCCTCCTGGGGCACCCACGCCGTTGTGGCCACGACCGCGATGACGACAGCAACTACGTCGGCTGTTTCGCGTGTGGACGCCGACCCCGTGTTTGGGGGTGGTGGCCACATCCGAGCGCGATTGGCGGTTTTTCTAAGGTTCGATCAGCCCTTGTTCGCAGACTCGTGCTCCTTCTAGAAGTGGTGGTGGAGTACCAGACAGATACCAAGTGGCAGGGTGTTTTTCCTTTTGCGTAACCACTCTTCGGCAGGTGGTGGCCCTATTGGGCTAGGTGACGTCACTTGGTGGATATGTGTTGTCGTTTGGGCTATTCTTGCCCTGGCCCCACTTTTCGTGTTGAGCACGAGGGCCACTGCGAGCGTCTCTACGGAGACAGTGCTTTGAGCGGTTTCGACTGCAACTTTCGTGTTACCTTCTCTGTTTTGTTGGGTAGGGTGGTGAAGCCTACCCCACTGACGTATTGCTGGTGGAATCGTCAGTGTTGGTCTTTCGACCTTTAGCTAGTTCTTGCGTCAAACTGACGTGTACTAGACTGAGTGGACACTATTTGGTGTTAGGTTTTTGTTGGTGCCTACATAGTTTGCGGCTATCCTAACGCCTAAATTGGTGTGTCTTGAGATTTCTGGTGGTATTTGTAGGCTTTCGTGTTGCCGCGAGATCTTCCAGGTTCTTGTTGGAGGTCTCACCGCGTTCGACATTGGTTAGTCGATGCTGGATTTGTCCTTCCTTCGCTTTGGTTCGTGTGGTTGCCGACCCTGCATCGCCTGTAGCCGTCAGTTTGTTGTTGAAAGTCGAAGACTCCTAGGGAGTTGGCTCAGGGCAGACTTTGTTTTGTGGGTCGGTTTGCTTTTTTCCGTTAATTCGGTGACTCATCTGTGATTTTGGTTCAGCTTTTGGGTTGGTTGACCTGATACCTTTGTGGTGTTGCCAACTGGTTGTTGGCATTTGATCTTGGAATATTTCATTTTCTTTTGATAAGTACGTTGGCTGCAGACAACGTAGTGTCAAGAGTTAGGACGAAATACCCTATCCCTTTTGGGACTTTCTGGATTAGGTCGGGGCTTTCTTTTGCAAGACAATCTCTCTACGTCGTCTTGTGGGAAAGCTGTGTGGTGGTCATCCCTGATCTAGTAGTGAGCCTTGAGCTAATCCTGGCGTGATTTTGCGCAGTTGATTTGTCATCACTGCGGATGGTTTGACTCCGGTTGAGTCAGGTTGCCTTTTAGCTCGGTTTTGAGATGACGGGAGCTTGGTTGTTGGCTCCGAGGTCTCTGCGCATGTGTTTGCGTACTAGATTTTCGTCGCGACTTTCGTGCAGTCTTGGTTTGGAGCGCGTGTCCGATCACTTGGAACTGATGTTTGGCATCACTGGTGATTTTATCGCTTGTTGCGATTGGCAACCCTGTGCACCAGAGTGATGGACTCGCAAGGTTTTTCGTTGGTTTGATTATGAGTTCGAGCTTATCGAGATGACGGTGAAGATTAAGTACCCCCTACCGTAGATCTACGATCTCTTCGACCGGCTCCAGGGAGCCTCGGTATTCTCGAAGATTATTTTGTAGCCAGGTTATCTTTAGCTGAAGATCAAGGCCGAGGACGTTGCAATGACGGCCATTCGGACTCGTTACGGGCATTACGAGGTCGCGGTTATGCCGTTCGGTTTGACGAACGCCCCGGCAGCTTTTTGGATTTGATGAACTGGGTTTTCGGCAGTTCTTGGATCAATTTGTCATGATCTTCTTTGACGACATACTGATCTATTCGAGAAGTTTCTTTCTTGGTTCACATCGTGACGCAGGCTGGTATTGCGGTGGAACCAAGGAAGGTGGACTCTGTAGTGGATTTGGCCTGTTCCGACTTCTGTGGCAGAGATTAGGAGCCTCCTCGGCTTGGCAAGTTGTTACCGGCGATTTGTTGAGGGTTTCTCAAAGATCGCCGCCCCTTTGAGCAAACTGACGAGGAAGGGCGTGAAGTTTCTGTGGACTGCCGCTTGTCAGATAAGCTTCTAGGAGCTGAAGGACAGTTTGACTTGTGCCCCTATCTTAGCATTGCCGCAGCCTGGTGAGGATTTTGTGGTCTACTGTGATGCATCTTGGATAGGATTGGGGTGCGTTCTCATGCAGAAAGAGAAGGTCATCACGTACGCTTCGCGCTAGTTGACGGACTACGAGAAGAACTATCTGGCGCACGATATCGAGTTAGCAGCAGTGGTGTTCGCTCTCAAGCTTTGGAGACACTACCTGTATGGAGCGCATTGTGAGATGTTCACGGATCATCAGAGTCTGAAGTACCTCTTCAAGGAGCTGAACCTCAGACAGAGACGGTGGCGTGAGCTTTTGAAGGATTACGACATCTCCATCCAGTACCATCCGGGCAAGGCGAACGTCGTGGCGGACGCCTTTAGCCGGAAGCAGCCTTCGACGAAGCTGTCTCTCATGATCACCGACCAGGAGCGATTGGCGGTGGAGTTTCGTCGACTAGAGTTGGAGATTTTACCTTATGGAGCTACCGCACAGTTGTTGACTTTGGTGGTGCAACCCACCTTGTCGAATCGATTTTTTTTTCGGTGGGTAGCTGATGGATCCGCACTTGCAGAGAGTGTGAGCAGAGGCCGAGCAGGGCAGAGATGGTGACTTCACGTTACATGCTGATGGTTTCCTTCGAGGACGGAGGTGTGTGCCCAGAGATCGGGATTCTCGCTTCGTTTCCTAGTTCTGGAGGAGCTTGCAGCAGGCACTGGGGACGAGACTCGACTTCAGCTCAGCTTACCACCCTCAGAGTGATGGGCAGTCAGAGCGTGTTATCCAGACTCTCGAGGATATGCTCCGGGCATGCGTTTTGGATTTTGGTGAGGGTTGGTTCAAGTACCTTTCCTTGGTGGAGTTCGCCTATTACAACAGCTTCCAGATGAGCATTGGGATGGCACCGTACGAAGCCCTGTTTGGACGTCATTGTCGATCACCGATCTGTTGGGATGACGTGGGTTGAGCGTCGAGTGTTCGAGCCTGACCTGTTGGAGGACGCAGAGGCCAGGATTCGTAGTGCGAGGTAGCGACTGCTAACTGCACAGAGCCGGCAGTAAAGCTACACGGACCAGCGACGATGTGACCTAGTGTTTCAGGTCGGTGAGCATGTGCTGCTCAGGGTGTCGCCGTCGCGAGGGATTAAGCGGTTCATTTTGCGGAGCAAGCTTAACCCGCGTTTCGTGAGACCGTTCGTGATCCTTGAGCATGTGGGTCCAGTGGCTTATCGGTTAGCTCTTCCTCCTAGTCTTGCTCGGGTGCACAGTGTCTTCCATGTGTCCGTGCTTCAGAAGTTCATCCCCGACCCTTCTCTTGTGATCGATCCGACAACGGTGCGGCTGAGGGAGTATCTCAGCTACGGTGAGGTGCCTTTGAGGTTTTTGGCTCGCAAGGTGAAGTAGTTGAGAAATCAGAGCTTTCTGTATGTGAGAATGCAGTGGACGAGTCGCGAGGAGCGTGAGACTACTTGGGAGCTGGAGTTTGCTTTGCGTGAGAGGTATCCGCTGTTGTTCGCGGATGGTGTGTGTGTAAGTTTCGGGGACGAAACTTCTTGTTAGGTGGGAGTGATGTGAGAATTCGAATTTTGGAAGTTTGAATTCTGTGTTCCTCTCCCCTTTTACTGTGTATTTGACCTGTATACGTATATATATATATATGTATGGGTATATATATATATATATGTATATATATAGTATATTTAGTGTATTTTTTTTATTGTTTTAAGTTTTGTTGCGGAGAGAGAACGGCTTAACGGTGTAATCCGGAGTCCGTTTCTGATAATCCAAAATAGAAGATTCGATGTCTCGGCAGTGCTGAACGCGATGGCGCAATCCGTTTTGACATGCGATGGACGGATCAAAAGTTATTGCATGTTCTTTGCTGAGAGGTCGAAGTGTTTATTTTGCAGTTTCGCGGTCAGGACCCTGTTTCACACAACGTTTTGCGTGAGTTTGTTTGTGGAGGGGTGTCTGGGCTTTTTGTTCCTGCTGTGAGGGACCCATGGGCTATTTTCTGTGTTTGAGGGGTGTTTGTGCAAAATACACATGTGTGTATATGTGTTGTGTGTGTGTGTGAGTGAGAGTGAGATCTCCTCACTTCCCCTTTCTTCTCCCTCAGCTCCCAGAGGTGAGCCCCTCTCCCCCAGCTCCTCTGCCATCGCCCTGAGCTCCGCCGGCCGCCGCCGGCCACCCCCTGGCCGGCGCAACCCCGGCCAACTCCCTCTCTCCCTTTTCTTCATCTTTCCCTTCTTCTTTTTCTTCTTCTCCTTCCCTGCGGTGTGCACCCAGGGGGAACCCATGCTTGAGCTCCCTCGAGGTGGCACGACCGCCGGCGACGAGTCCTGCCACCGGGAGCCGCCGCCGAGCTGCTGAGCAGCTGCTGGCCGAGGCAGCTGGACTTGAGCCACCGTCGCCTTCCGCCGCCTTGGAAGGTGCGCGCCGCCATCCTCTGGACCTCCGGCGCCGCCCCCTACCTCCCCGGCCGTCGACGTGCCGCAGCCGCCGCTGGCTCAGCATGGGCAACTAGGGCAGCCATGGCCGAGCTCCCTCCGCTGCCGCCACCGCCGGTCTTTTTTGTCGCGGTCACCGGCAGGCCGACGTCCGGCGACCTCCTCTTGCCAGTGCTTGCGTCGCCGTCCGTTGCCGCGCCGCCGTGCCCTAGCCAACCCGAGAGTGGGCCTTCTTCCCGTGCCGCCGCCGCCACTTCCTGCCGCTGGCTGAGGTGAGCCCCCTCTTCCTCACCTCCCCCACACCCATCCCTGGTCGCCGCTGGCCTTACATGTCGGCCGGCAGCCGGCTGGAGCTTGTTGCTCCGGCCAGGGTCCCTTTTTGCTTTATTTGGGCCGCTTGCTTGTGTTTGAGCTCCCCGATGCCTCCCGAAGTTTGGGAAGGTGAGCACGATGACTGCGGCGATGCGCTGATCATCATGCTCACCATAGATTTTGTTTTGGTTGAGCCGTTTCGCTGTTCGGCCTTTGTCGAGCGATTTATCGCATGTAATCGCTATTTTTATAGGTTTTCTGGGCTTGCGACTGGTCCTGTCACAGTGGGGCTATGAGCACGGCCTCCGTTACGTCGTTACCTATCCGCTGGTGCTTGCGGAAGGTCGTGCAGACGTACGGAATGCTCTAACGGCCTTATTTACGCTTGTTATGTATGTAATTGTAGCTTATTTTGGGACTTTGGTGTTTGTGGCAGTATTTCGACGCTGCGGGCAGCAAGGGCATGACCCTTGAGACCCTGTGGACTGGTTGTCCAACCCCTTCGCCCTCCGCGGAGATTCAGATTTATTTTCAATGGGTTTTTCGATGAAATAGTCGGTGAAACGCGTGGTTCTAGTCGTGCGACTCGCTTGCTGATTCCGCGAGTGACTTGGCTTCGTCATTTAGCCTCGTTGGCTGTTCCTCATTGCTGTCCCGAAGTTTCGAGGACAACGAATGAGTGACGAGGTGTTCCGGTGCCAAATCGATATTTTTTGGGAACTCGGGAAGCCTTTTCGGGTGCGTTTGTGTTCGTGGCACCCCGAGCTTGTGCTCACTATCCCGCCACCTCATTTTGTGTGTTTGGGGACAGCGGAGGACTTGGTTTGGCTGTTGGTACCCCTGTGAGGCTTAGCGTGATTACGGGATCGTCCCGGTGGGTTTTTCGGACGGTCCGTTGGTTTCGGGTTGTGAGAGTTATGTGTTTAGTGTCGACTTGGTGGACCTTGACCTTGTGAGTCTCTCGTAGGTCCTGTCGCGGTTCCCAAGAGCCGTCAGTGTTAGGCTCTAGCGTTTCGACAGGTGGGTACTTCGATCCGGAGTCGATTCAGTAGACTACGGTGATACCTTTTTCTATCCCTTCTCTTGCATTTCAGTTATTAGTTCACTTGACTCCCATTGACTCTACTTATATGTGCTTGGATAGTAGAGTAGTTGTGGTTTGCATGATTCTTGAGACGACCCAGTTGGTCGGTGGTGATAGCATGTTATTCCGAGCGATCCTCGTTGTGGTTTATCAGTTGCTTCACGGCTCGTTGTCGTTCTGTGGATTGAGCATTCGCATCGATCGTCACAGCTCCCTAAAACCTCACGTATGCCAGCGGTCTGATCCACCGTTTGGGCTTCTTTTCCGGAAAAGGGTCATTGAGTTTGGTTCCGACCCGTGAGCCTCGACGCAGGGCGTCTGGTAGGTTTTGTGCCGTTGGTTGAGCAGGTTGTGACAGTGCCAGGGATACGTCCCGGTGGCTATGGATTGGGTTTACTTTGTGATTATCTCTATTGATGCATATACTAGTTGCTAACAGTAGCATAGTTGTTCAGTTGTATGTCAGCCTCATACTTACTTGTGCTACTGTTTACCTTATCTATCTTTTTGTTGACCCTCGTGCCGGTGTGTACACCTCGCCTTCGTTGGCTTGCGGTACCCACTGGGAGGGGAGATATGTTTACATGCTCTCAACCCTCGCCCTCGTTGTTGTTTTCAGGTGAGCAGGGTGGTGAGAGTCGGGACGCAGCGAGGCACGCCTAGTTAGTGGTATTAGAGGTCCCGACCTGTGAGGCTTCCCTCTCTAGATTTGGTTATTACCCTTATCCTCTATCAGTTAGTTATGGATATGATTCAGTTACACTGTGGTTGTTTTGTCTAGCATGTTATGGTTTTGGTACAGTTATATTTTAGATGTGCTTTCTTGCATGCTTAGATATTGTGAATTTGGTTTAGTATTCACGTGTGGATTGCATGCTTAGACTCATTGGATGCTGATGCTTTAGATCTATCATTGTTGCTTTATGTCGCACATCTTGGTTTTCTATCCCTTGTGGTAGCGTTTGCAAATAAAGGTTTTCGTGTGGGAAATAGTTTTTAAATAAATTTCCGATCGATCGACTTTTGAGATTTCAAAAGAGAGTTCTCGTGTGGAGAACGGTTTTCAAATGATTCTTGAATGTTTGATATTAAGGTTTCAAAATAAAGCTTCTGGGTAAGGAGCAATTTTCTAGAATGATCTGTTGTTTGTGCATCGCATCATCCTTCGCCTAAGGACTTGCTTAGATTCATACAGGTTTAAGGAATGTTAGCTGTATGAATCTTATTAAGCTGTTGTGCTGTTGTGATGAATGAATGGTGGTTGTGATCCTATTGTATGTTGTGTACGCCGTGCAAATATAGGGGAGGTTCTGTCCGTGTGTACAGTGGACCCTGTATTTGTGGCGGGTCTGTACGTGGTGCGGGCTAGGCTTTCAAAAAAAAATTGGCACGTATTTTCGCTTCTAAAACTAGCCCGGGGCGTGACATTATTTCTCTTTCGGGAGTTAGAACCTCTACAGAGTGTATCTGCATTTAGTAATTAACTCTGAGCTAAGAGTTTGGTTTGGGACAAGAGTGTTAGAAAATAGAAACTAATTTGCTCTAGCACAAGAGCCTCAGGAATAAAAAAAATAATAAAAAAAGTGAATATGATAATTTGTGGATATTCTATAGTTACTAATGAATGTAAGGAGAAATTATGTGTAAAGCGACATGTATAATATAATTGCTCATTTTTATATGAATTTATCCGCTAGTTATTTTGTATATTTCATTCGGTGTAATGGTCATAAATTTTTAGTGTTTTCTAACAAAAGATTATTTGACAGTTTTATGTGGAAAATATCACGAAGAATAGTCATGGAAGAGGATGCGACGTTAGTTAGAGAATACAAAAAACTTTGAAGGTATTGTTGTTTGAATAATTAATTTTACTTTATTTTGTGATATATGTTGGAAAAATATTCTTCGAGTATGTGGCTGGTTGTGAGGTTCTAGATTTGAAAAATCTAGTCTAGAGCTTGACAATATATCTCAGGATCAATCCTTTTGTGCTATGTAAGATGGTAAAGAATCTAATCAAGAACGATACAATAATTTTATGATAAAATAATATTTTTAAAAAATTATTCGTACACTTATGTATGATGTGGATGGTTTTGATTTGTTATTGTTATTCCAATATAAAATAGCAGTGACCAAGGGTGGTTCTAGAATGTTTTTTCTTCGTGTAGTCTTTTCTAAAAAAGAAAATACAGTTGAGTTGGGGTGCCATTAAAGTACGAAGACCTTCATACTTATACTTTGTTTTAGATGATGGTACTTCTGAATTAATGATTAGTTTTATTAAAGTTGATTTAGATTATTTGAAGTTTTTAGAATTCAAATTATAATTTTCTAATATTATTTATCTAGCGATCAAAGATCTCAAAATTGATAATTTTAAGAATCAATATAAGATATTTGTAAGTTTAATAGTGTAGAAATATATAAATGCAATAAAATATTTGAATTTTTTTCAATATATAAAGTAATGTAAAGTCTCCAATCTAAAATTTTACTATTATATCATCGCTTTTTATAAAAAAAATTTAACTTTTTTTTCTTGATGATGATGAACTTTTTTTTAAAAAGATGATGATGAAAAAACACAATTAATCATTTATCTTAAGAGCACCCATTTATAAGGTACATGATATCGAACAACTATAAAATTTAAATTTTAAAAACTTCGAATACTCATCCAGTTTAACAAAGTTGATTGTAATTCAAAATTTTCATCATAAAAAATAAAATAAAAAATTTGAAAGTTTTAGTACTTTAAAAAGAAAATACTATTTTTATAAAGAAATACTATGTGTTCACTTATATATAGATGTAAATCTTATACTTTATTCATCCTAACATTAGCGGAGAAATAGTGCCCTTTGCATGAGTGAAGTAAAAAATAGGGTTAATTCCATACATCTCCCTACTAACATATCGAAAAGTAAATATATTTTTATAAAGTTCAACTTTTTATATTTATTCATGCAAAAATTCAGTGATATTCATATTTGTCTCTCTGTTTTGTTACCGTTAGAGCACTGTCTATTTTTTAACAAAAAATAAGTGAAATAATATTTTTGCCATCACAAATATATCCCTCCAAAAGTTCAAACTATTAGAATTATATAGAAATGTCATTCCAAAAATCTCCAACAGTCATCTTCTTACCATCACAAATAATATAAAAGGGATAAAAAAGTCATTTTACCTTATTCACTAATTAAGATTAAGTATTTTACCTATAGTTAACTATATTTTCTAATGGATCCTACCGGCAGGGATATATTTGAAAACTTTAGAATTTTTATAGAGATAAATATGAAAAATTAAACTTTGTAGAAAAATATATGTTATTTGATATATTTACAGATAGCAGTATGCAATTAACCCTAATAAATATACACCTATAATCTATAGATGAATAGATAGTAGTGGTTTAATTATTATTATTTTTTTTAAAAAAAGGCATACTTAAAACCTATTCTAATTCGCACGCTATCTACAAATGGACCCCCGCATAGGAAAGTTCAAACTTACTGACCAAGAAACTCGCCGGCCCATCAAAAACCTCTCCCAAACTCCCAAGTCCTCCTCCAGTCTTCCTCTCTCTCTCTCTCTCTCTCTACATCTAGATCATCCTCGAAACCCCCGCTTTTTTTACTTTTTATTATTATTATCAAACCCAGAACTCCGATGGACGGCGACGATCGGGCGGCGGCGGCGAGGCTGAAGATCGCCGGGGCGTGGACGGGGGTCCTGGACGTCCGGCTGGACGCGTGGACGCTCCCGATGCTCCGCGCGGAGGTGGCGCGGCGGTCGGGCGGCGCCGACCCCGCCTGCGTCAACCTCATCTGCGGCGGCAAGGTCTTGCGCGACGGCGGCGGCGGCGGCGGGGACGCGAGTCTCCTCCAGCTGGGCGTGAAGAACAACGCCAAGGTGCTCGCCACCTGCGTGTCGGCCGACCGCGGGAAGGCCCTCAACGCCGAGGCCGCGGCCGAGAGCGCCAGGGCCGCCGCCGAGGCCGAGCAATCCAAGAAGCTCAACAGAATCTGGTGACAGTTCCGTCCCTCTTAACCTACAAGTGATCTGAATAATTGCATCTCATAATTCATTAAAACGCTGTTTGGAAACTTCCGAATCACTTATTTCTGTGGAACTGCAGATCACAGTTTGTTAAGTTGGTCAGAACCTGCAAAATCTTAATCTGTTGCAATGGAATTGCAAATTGGAATTTATTAAATCCAGTGTTTAAGAACATCGGTGGGTACGATTTGAACTAATTTGCCCATGATTCAGGATCTGGTGGGAATTTGCTATATCTTTAATAGGCTGTTTGGCGTCATCCAAATCACTAAATTGTGTGGAATTGAAAATCAGAATTTATTACATTCAGTGTTTGGAAACATTGGTGGGTATGATTTGAATTAATATGCAATGATTTGGGATGATTTAATTATAAGGAAATCCAATGGTTCGAGATCAGAAAAAAGTACACCCTAATATCTGTCCCTCTTTAGGGGAAAAGTACACCCCAATATCTGTCCCTCTTTAGGGAAAAGCACTTCCCGGAAATTAGTATAGCCCATAGCCGGTCACTCAACGCGTCTGAGGTTTCCAAAGGAGGTTGCTCTAGGAAGGTCTCCACAAGGAAGCGAATCCGAACTGAGACAACGAGTAATGAAAAGTTTCCCTCATTCAAACACTTGATGTTTATCTTGTCACAACAGGATGTTGGAGAGTGTGGGACTAGAGAGTCCCAGGGTAAGGCAACGGGAGCTGCATTCTTGGTGGGAGGCCTTCGAGATTTTCCATGAATTGTGTAAAGATACTTGTTTTCTAATTTCCTTATAAGTCATGTTACTATGGACAAAACAAGAAAAATAGACAATGAAATTTGATTCAATTTCATTTATTCCTAATAAAAGATATTTGGCCCCAAAATCAATTCACCTGAATTCATAAAATTGCAAATCAATTCGTAAATCAGTTTTTTGAATGATTTGTTCTGATTGCGACTTCTGATGATTTAGAATGATTTCAATTTCAAAAAGTGTAAGCGAATAAGACTATGATTTCTGATTTCTACGAATAGACTTTCTTAAAGATAGAAATACACTTCCACTCAAAAAATATCCTTTTTGATTCCCAAATGGGTTATCTGACTAAGATTAAAACAGGAAAACCGAATGATAAAATCAATCTATTTGCATGACATTCCAAACAAAAAATGTTCACCTCCTTTTCCAATACAATTAAATTCCAATATGATTGGGTGCTAGGGGCTTGCCATAATTTGTTGGTGTTTTGGATTTGTCGATGTAGGTTTATGAGGGCAGGTGTAAAGAAATTAATGTTGTAAGGTGGAATGTGGATTAGAAGTAAGTTTCTGCTAAGGTCGATCGTGTCGATTTCTTACTGAAGAGCCATTCCGGAAGGAGATACCTTTATCTTATATTTACCCCCTGGTTGATTAGATTGAGAGCGTAAACTAGTGACCAATGGCTTCATATTACGGCAGAGATGAAGTGATTCTTGTCTTATGTTCATAAGGAGGTGGTGGAGAGATGTTTCTTTTTCCCTAATTAATCAGGAACGATTATTCATAGTATGAACTCTTGATTCTTTTTGTGCTTGGAGTACATAAAAAGACCTTGGGAGAAGCACATTCCTACATTAATTTTTCACTCAGATCAATACACACATGCGAGCACAGTAACAATCTCCTTACATGCAAAGGAACTTGAAAGATGTGGAAGGCAGACAATGTAGCGAATGTAGTCAACAAATTGACTTGTTACACGAATATTTGTTTAAGTAATTAGAAAAGACTGAGCTCAAGACCCATATAGTAAATTTGTTGCTGCATGTCAAAAGTCTGTGCAGAATCTGGTTTCATCTTGATACTGCAGCTATTGATGGGACATAGATTGTCGTTGAAATTGGATTCCTGCATCTACTTACCTATTGGACATGTAATATTTTCCTTGAGTGCTAATCCGTCTCTTGAATCCTGAGACTTCCGCATCAATGGCCTTTACAGGTTATTATACTCAAGTTAAGAATCAAATTTCTCCATTATAGGTTGTATTTTGCTGCAATAACGTAACAATGCTGATGTGTTTGATCCAATCTTCTCATGGAAGGAGATGTCTTGACTCATAACTTCTTCATGGGAAGGAAACGGTTTTGATGTATGGGCATGGCAGCATGATGGTAAAGAAGAAATCCAAAACAAATAGAGCAGAAACAATAGGAGAAGGGTTTACTATCCAAATCTAGGACAATCAGATCGAGTGGTCTAGTCCTGCTGATGATCAAACTGCCTGTCTTCTTTCAAGCCGAAGTTGCTCCTTCTTCTTCTTCCTTTTCCACTTCTGATGAAGCACTGCTTGCTTCAAGGTTAAATTTGCTACAGCTAGATTCTCTTGATAGTGGATGTCTCTCTTCTTCAAGTGGAAGACATGTCTAAGAATCTTTTTCTGAGGGGAAGGTCCTCCTTGAACAGATCAATGTCTTAGCACCACCTAACTATTCCATTAACTTGTTTGCAAATTCGTCACCGGAAAGGCAGAGTTAGGAGCACTGTTTATAGTCTTCATCCTTCCTGTCCTCTTACAACTCTATTTTAGCTGTAAATGATATACAAGATTACAAGTGTAAGAGGAAAGAACAGATTGATTGATTTGAGGGATCAGTCAGCATCTCTCAGTTTTCTATAACTTGAGGATTCACTATAAGTTCGGTCGGCTGGGTGACAGGCTCACTTGAAGGCACTACACTTTGTTGGCTGACCGCTGACTTGCCCTGCGGTGAGGGTGGTCTTGGTTGGTGATGGCTTATATCTAAAAGTCTACTTCAAGTATTTGTAGAAAGAATTTTGGTGTTTATTTTGAACAAATATATACTTAGAAAACACATTAGGCTACAAATTCAAGTGGAGATACAAGCTCAAAAAACCATATTTTTTCTTATTCAGCATTCCCACTGATACATTACATGCTACATGCTTGATATATTGTGTGATTACTTCTATTTTTTGCCACATATGTGCTTTAAATGTATATGGCTAACATCATAACATTTCGCAGGGAGGCTGCCAAGGCACTGGCTCAGAGGCACTCAGATGGTTCACTTCCACTGGAAGACTATAATATAGAGCTTGAAGATCAGAGTGGTCAGAAAGTGATGTTTGTATCTGAGTCCGATAAACGGTACTGATGAATTGCATATAAAGATTGCTATTACTAGTTAATATTTCAGATGATTATCCTTCACACAACTTGATTGATTATTTTAGGGCAGTGATGATGGGTCTGATGCTCCATGCAAATGCTAAAAGCCTTATCAATAAGCGAAAGTATGAGGATGCGTTGGATGTGTTAGCTATGGCAGAGGTTTGTTGCCTGTTATTTTCTTTCTTGCTTTAATTGCTTACTAAATTTGTAATATTGAATATATGGGGATTGTTGTATTTTGTCTATCGCTTCTTATACTTGGATGAATAACCTAGGCATATTAACTAGCTTATTGTTGTACTTGCAGGAGGCTTTCTCTCTTTGTGATGCTAAGTTTATTGAGGTAATCTAACAGAATTCCTTTTGCCTTGTGTACGCCGAAATATTAGCTAACATCTGTCTTAACTGTTCTTGCTGCTGTGTTTCCAGATGATTGACAATGTGCCAATTCTTCAACTCGATACAGTTTGGTGTTACTTCATGCTCCGCGATGTTTCATGTTTGTCAGTTGCAGGAGATCGCCTGGCGAAGGCTAGGAAAGGGTTTGAACGGTCTCATGGTAAAGATTCCACGCGGTTTAGAGTCCTTCAAGACGGTCGCCATGCAGAACTTGCCATGTAAGTTTTCGACTTAGGTTTCAATTGGCTGCAAGGATGATAATCGAAAAATGCTTTCAAATGCATATCAAATGTAATTTTTCATGTTTGGTTCAGAGGATAAGAACTGTTTTTATTTCTTCGTTGTTTACTTTGCATGAAATAATGAGAATGGATGGATAATTATTGTTGTCCTTTCATTTTCCAGAGAATTTAACTGGGAAATGAAAGAATTTTTTTCTCAAAGTAATGAAAATAGTTTTCCAGGAAGTTCAACTTGTGCTCAAACAAAGAAAAAAGAAAAAGAAAAAAATAAACATCAGAAAACACTTCTCTGAGTGCAAAGCAGTTTGCTCTTTCATTTTCTGTGGAAACAAACAACACCTAATGTCTTAACATCTAGACGCGGATAGTATGGTAATTTCTCCTTGGGTCCGCATACGATATTTTTCATCTATAATTTGGTAAAAACAGATATGTGAGACTGGAACTCTTGGAAGGGGTGGTAGCGTATCACAGTGGCGAATTTGAAGCAGCTCGTAAATCTTTGACTTCTGCACAAGCCAAATATATGCAGGTATCTCTACTTTCATCAGCTTTTGATTGGCATGTATAAATGTATTGATCTATACAAATTTTACTCGAATTATCTTTTTTGAAAAATCGTGCACTATTCTAACTATTCATTGGTTCTTGTTGCCATAATATGAACTTCTAATTTGGAAGAAATAAGATGACTTTCTGCTAAGGTTCAGATTATTAATGTGCACAGCGCGAATAATTATTTGATCGGTTTTGATTTGCATATCTACCTTTTGTTCAGCTTCAAGTGCCTGATGAAGCTTTATCATTATTAATGGGCATGGGCTATAGAGAGAGGGCAGCCAAAAGAGCATTAAGAATGACCGGTCAGGATGTTCAGTCAGCAGTTGACTTCCTGGTTGAGGAACGAGCAAAGAAAGCTCGAAGACAAGAGGAGGATGTTCAGCAGCATGATGATATCATGTGAAATTCAACTTCGAAGACATGTATTGTTCCTCTTTATTCTTCTTTAATATTGTTATTGACTGTAGGTATTTGTGGGATTTGCAGGGAGCAAAAGAGATATGGCAAAACTCCCAGTAACAAGGCTGTCGATCTCCAAAGACTGAAAGAGTTGGTTTCTATAGGGTAAGCATCTAATTTCCTCTGAGATCTTTCAAATTCCAACCCAAGTTTCATTAAAAGTGTAATGGGTCAGCTATATCCAATTAGAAGCAATAGGTTGCTTTTTCATTCCTTTGCTCTAGATACTAGAAGTGGCAGTGTTCCTTTCTTATGTGTAAAGCATTGTGCTTTCGAAAGTAACTGCTATTCCCCTTTTTTTAAATTTTCTAGGTTTGAGAAATACCTTGCCGCAGAGGCTCTTCGTATAAATGAAAACGACGCACAAAGAGCATTAGATCTTTTGACAGATCCTGAGCAAAACTGTGCCCTACAAGTACTCTCTCTCTCTCTCTCTCTCTCTCTGTCTGTCTCTCTCTCAGCTTTGTTTCTTTCATTCTTTCCAACTAATTTGAGCCATTTACGTTTCCAGAGCAAGATGGAGTTGAGGAAGCAAAAAGCCGCAAAACGGACAGATCAAGATGTAGTTCAAAGAGCTTCATGGGTTGATGACCATCATGCTGGTGGTAGTAATCCACCAGAACAGAGTCAAGAAGGGTCATCAGCTGCCGCTGCCGCTGCCGATAACCAGGAAGATGATAATATGAATGAAGAGGGGGAAGAAGACCGTGAGGAAGACGAAGAAGGAGATGAAGAAGAACAAGAACAAGCAAAGAATTCTAAGAGTGGGAGAGATGCGGAAATGGAGGATGAGCTTGCAGACAAACTAACAGGCGATCCTTTTGCTGACTACGACATTGAAGTCGCGCGAGAAGGGGAGGCCATTGCAGAGTACATGAGCCTTCTGGAGTCTACTTCAAGTGCTTCATAGGTGTCTACTACAAATATGAGGAAATCAAGTGTTCTTCTTTTATTATTCGTTTTTTTCTTCTCCTTTTTTACTTTTCTAGGTTTGGCGTAATAGCTGATCTTTGTTAGTTAATCTATTAATAGATCTTCTGTAAATATACTATATTACCTATGAGAGTCTTTCGTGCTGAAACACGCCTCTCTTCACAAAAACACTATTTGGTGGTACCGAATAATCCACATTAATATCTGCACATCCTTCTTTTTGTCTTTGAAAGACTTATTTGTTGTACTCATATAATCTCTATTTTTCTGCTCATTTGTACTTGTTATATCAGATGTTATACAAATGATTCGGTATGATTTTGGCGAGTAGATGGTCCGTGCAAGGAATGGTGAATTTTCCATGGTTGGGTCGCCGCACTGCACTCTGCTGTCCCCTCCAGAGGTAAGAATTTGTGTAGAATAATATTTCTAGATATGAAAAACGAACCATTCTTAGATCCCAAATTCCTTCCACAATGCAAATCAATTCGTTCTGTTTCTTGTTCACCGAGGCACGACGCCTCTAAGTTTTGAGAAACACTTAAAGTATACCAAGAATCTACAACAAGGCCTAGTATGTTTGTAACCAGTTAAGCGTGTAATTAGGGTTGTACTCCCTCAATTAATGCAATTTGCTGTGCATTGTCTGAAACACTCCTCCCTACAAAGAGCGTTTTGCCTGCAGTCCCGCGTGCGGCAAGATGAATCTGCACTATCTGATGCGGACGATTAACATGCACAGCTAATGCCAAAGTGGAAACGTGACAAACGCAGCTTATAAAACTTACTCCATATAATCCACCATGTTGGACATGAGCAAATTTGCTGGTTCATGAAATTTGCAAAAAAATATAGGAGCACATTTGTGATGTCCCACTTTCCAGGGAGTCACCCATTTTAGAACTATCCTGGTCCTAACATGCATAATCTACTTAACCTCTTGAGCCTAATCACCGCCAAAATTACTATTGCTGGGTTAAAAGTTTTAACCCTATTATATGTCATATATAGGACCGGAGGTATCACATTCCTCCCTCCTTTTAAGCCATGACGTCCTCGTCAGGCTCAAGCATACTCATAAGCACCAGGCGATGTGAGACTTGTCTCGCTAGCCTTAGCCGATTTTGTGAGAAGCTGCCCTCCACCCACAATATTTGTCAGCCGGAGAGCCACGCTCTACCCGCTATATGACCCTATCTCAGCCGAAACTCATCTCACACTTCTGTTTGGTGTTGACTCTGATATCAATTGTGATGTCCAGTGATGTGAGACTCATCTCGCTCGCTTTAGCCGATGTTGTGAGGAACCGCGCTCCACCCACAACGTTCGTCAGCCGGGGAGCCGAGCTCTGCCAGCTATATGATCCTAGCTCAGTCGAGACTCTTCTCAGTCCGACTTGTAATTGGCTCTAATGCCAACTGTGACGCCCTGCTTATCAGGAGGTCACCTATCCTAGGGCTACTCTTACCCTAGCACGCTTAACCTTTTTAACTTCTTGGGCCTAGCCACCGTCAAAAACGCTATAGCAAGATTAAAAGATTTTAGTTATATTATATCTCATATATAGAACTATCGCAAATCCAGGGGTGTCACAAGAGTCTTCTCCCTCTAATAATATAAAGGAAATAAGTACAAATAAAAGAGGTGCTCCTCCTTAAGAGATAATTAAAATTTCAAGGCTTAATTACACCTTACCTTACTGCACAGTACTTTAAGAGATTTTCTTTTTTCAATTTCTACATTATACTTTCTCTTTTCAAAGACACTATTGAATTGCCGCTTTTAATCAATCTTTATCCTATACTTTAGATTATTTTCATTTGCCATCCTATACTATTTCTTTTCCTCAAAGTAATTACTGAACTATCTTTTTTACGCCCGCACTGCTGTCAACAAATCAATTGTTTTATATAAAAACTAACAACTCTAATACAATACAAGATATTGGTTAAATAGTAGGAAAAACCAAAATGAGTCCCTAAGATAGATTCATTGAAATCTTGGTTCAAGTTATTTTCAACCTTTTTTCACTATTTTTATGTATTTTTTTTATTTTTTCTATCAAAATGGGCTGACCTATTTTTTGTACTATTTTCCAACGGCGCTTTTTTAACAGAACGGCTAGCTTTTATAAAGTTATAGACTTAATATATATATATATATATAGAGAGAGAGAGAGAGAGAGTCCGGCTATGATGCTTGTAAAAGCACCAAACACCTGGTGCTTGTAAATTTTTTACCGTTAGATCTACCCCTTGTGTCATTTCCACCCATTAGATCATACTATTCAACCAACCACCCACTCAACCCTAGGGGCCCACAACCACCCACTCAACCCTAGGGGCCCACATCATCCTAACTGCACATTCCTTAATCCAATGACCAAAAATCTACAAGCACCAATAACTTGGTGCTTTTAAAAGCATAGGAGCTCAATTCTCTCTCTCTCTCTCTCTCTCTCTCTCTCTCTCTCTCTCTATATATATATATATATATATATATATATATATATAGAGTCTAGCTACTATATTATCGATAGCACCAAACGTTGGTGCTATCGAGTTTTTCGCCGTTAGATCTACCCCTTTGATCATTTCCACCCGTTAGATTATACTATTCAACCAACCACCCACTCAACCCTAGGAGACCACTATCATCCTAACCACACATCCCTTCATCCAAGGGCCGAAAACCTAATAGCACCAATGACTTGTTGCTATTAATAGTATAGTAGCCTAGCTCTCTCTCTCTCTCTCTATATATATATATATATAGTAGGACTTGTGTGCTATTAGAAGCACGGAGGCCTCCGTTCTCTTAAGTCGTTTTCGATAATAGAATTTTCGAATCGACGATCGGCTCCGTTAGACTTGATTCAGCGTATTTGAAGTATCTAAAAAATAAATTTTATGATTTTTCGATATCATTTACCTAGTAATCGAAAGGACTAAAAATAGATGGCTGAAAATAAAAATCTTACAAAAAGTGATGAAGAAGCACTAAAATTTTCGATCAGAGATATTCATTTTGTTGTAGATAGTATAAAGAATTTTCTATCAAAATTTCATCTGATTTAAATACTTCTACACCGTTAAACATGTAAATGGCACACATCAACTATTAAAAGTTGTTGATTTTGAACCCTTCTAATCACTAGGTAAATAATATCGAAAAATCATAAAATTTATTTTTTAGATACTTCGAATATACTAGATCAAGTCTAACAGAGCCGATCATCGATTCAGAAGCTCTATCATCGAAAACGGCTTAGGAGCACAGAGACCTCTGTGCTCCTATAGCACACTAGTCGTACTCTATATATATAAGTGTAATGATGTTTTTGAAGGGGGAAAAAAAACAGTAGTGCAGGTAATGGAAAAAAAACAACCCCCTAAAGTATGGTGTTGTATAGTTTAATGAAATCAAAACATTGAAATAGCCTATCTTCATTCAACAGATCCCATTGCAAAGTTTATTGAGCAACCCCATTATAAAGTTGAAACAACATAGCACTAGCTAAATTCATTTCTTAACAAAGAAAAAAAAAAAACTGACCGTCCCTAACGCAAGTGGCAAATGGCTTGGTGGTTGGTACCCGAGGTCCCGAATTCGAATCCTAGTTGATTCACATTTATAGCTAAGTTTATTTCTATAAATGAAGCGGGTAGCGTGCTACCTTTCTCTCCAAAAAAAAAAAAAACAAAGAAAAAAAGGAACAAAAATATATCAAAATATAAGATTCTCACATAATCATTCCATCTTCTATCATTCCAGGATAACAGAACATAATAAACAATTCATTTTGCAAAGAATAATCCATAGAAAAATTAAATTAGTTGATTAACTAATAGGTTATTCACAGTTTCTATAATTTCTTTTGTCAGTATTCATAAATTACAGAAGTTATTATAGAAATCAGATCATATGGTGACCGTGGTCAGATGGAAGATCAGCAAAAGGTGGAGAAATGAGATTGCAGATGCATGATCTGTCCATTAATTGGTTGAAAGGTATGTTACATAAGGCACCATGATTTCAATCAAATATATGTGCTAAGTTATGTAAAAATTATCTCCAAACAATTATGCACCAAATATATAGTGACATGCTATTTTTTCTTTGTGGGCTTTTTGAGATGAGTTTATGCCGAATGTTGACCATTGTTTTCACTTTGATTTGTCAAACGGTCAAATGATCGTATAAGAGGTCAAGAACAACGATGAAACGTACCATTCTTATGCACGAAATCAGCAGTTCATTTGCCGAGTTATTGCTCCCATTCCTGGCAAGTTTCCGAAAGAGTCAAAAAGAACCATCTGTACACAGTAGATATGTTCTATAAATTTGAGATATCAAGAAGCAAGTAGCAGGAGCCGAACATCTCTGTTTGTCACAGCAATAGCAAAACCAAACCATCCTCGATTCTATCGTAACTCATACGTTGAGAGCTGAATGCATTGGGCAGGTTTTGTCAGAAGAACTTTTTGAGAAATGAAGAATGGCATTCGGAGAGAACTTAAAGAAGTGACTACGGACAGAGCTCTGAATCCTGTGCGTCGCCCCTCTAGAGCCTTCCACGTAATGCAGATGTATGTGCCGTAGAGCACGACATCTCAAACCCACAAAGTACAGCAGACACATATCTCCCATTTCCCCAGAGAATCGATACAACGTGAATTCCTTCAGTTGAGGCAGCAAGTTCCAACTGATCTGACGTGCTCTCTGTGCAATTCGCAAACCGTCAATCCGGTTAGTATGAATAGTATTCTCTATGTTGATAAAAAATTCATCTTCATTTTCTTCTGCTGAGGGGACTGCAGGGGGTGGACACTGGTTTATGCCACATGTGCTCTGAACATTCAAAGAGGGGACAAGTTACGTCAAAGGAAACGAAGGCGAGGAGAAGCAACGCAATGCAAAGGCGATTGTGGAGCATACGATAACGCATAGGTGCTGTACGCTCGGGCAACACTCGAGGAAAGTGAAGAGTGAAGAAATGACGGTAGGTGACAGCTTTTTTGTGTACCATTGCCCAAACGGACCTACCGCATCTTTCTTGTACGCAGGCCACCAATGGAACTCTTTGAGTTTGTCAAATTTCAGCCGCTCACTTCCAACAGGGCATCCTCGCATAAACTTTCACGAGAAAGCATCATAATAAGGTGAAAAAAACGTATATAGCAAATTGCTTTTTTACTCATAGTGTCGGAACACATTTATACAATCATTTTGAATTGATAAAGGAATAGTGCCAAGTGCCACATTTGTAGCACGAAAAGTTAGTGCTTGTACCATGAAAATTCTTTCTGCAATTCATATAGAAAAGAATGAAAATGAAAAGAATCAGAGTTAAATGAAGAACTGAAAGTCCATGTCTAGCTCATATGTGTCCTCTATGTCCAAATTCCAGGCCCTCTTTTAGTATTAGATCAATATGCTGTGGTCCACTTCGGAGTCTATAACCACTATTTAGGACCACTAATAAGGCCAGGTGGTATTGGCTCGCTTCCACTAAAGTCTCTGCGGCTAATATGCTTATCTATTTTCAGCATTATCTCAGTTCAAATATCTCTCTCAAACCTCACAATCTCCTTTTTAGGGTCTGTTTGGTTCTGCTTCTCGGCCAGCTTTAGTGAGATGTGGTGCTGCATAGCTTGTTTGGCGCAGATATGAAAATCTCTATGATGCTCCTTAAGACACGAAATGCTGCTGCTTAAGAGAGCACCAGTTTTCTACTTCTCACAGAATCTCTCACCGGCAGAGCACGCAGTTAAACATGCTTTTTTTAAGTCCTTCCCTGATCATGCCTTCAACCTCAATGAGGCCGGCCACTATTCTTTACTGGTGCATCACATTCTCTGCTGCGAGCTATCTGCGATATAACTCAACTTACTATTGTTTCTTTCTTCTGTCGAGTAACAATACTCAGCTATATTACTAATCTAATCATCTTTGTAGCACGACAATTTGGAGCATAGACAGTGGGTGCCAATGTTGATCGTCTCCTCATTTGTCGAAGAACCTCCTAAGTTCCATGTCTCTGTGTGAATATTCGAGTGAATCATCGCACTAGTACAGAACTAAAAATTCATCATAATAAATAATGCCAATGTAGAACAATCAAACTGGTGGAAAAAAAACATATATGTAGGAAAAACAATCAAGCTGGTGAGAAATAGCAAAATTCAATGCTTTAGGCATAACTGAGAAGATTTACTTTGTAAGTGCTACTAACGAGTCAGCATTCTTGCGTGACAAGTGAATTGCATCATAAATCTAAGAAGTTGAATCACGTCTCTGTTGAAACGTGTGATAAGACTGCTGAATCATTAACAACATTTAGAGAGACCTTCTGAGGAATGCCTAACAAACGTCGATAACATTTACGAAAATAATGCAATCTCAACGAGTAGTGATAGCATTAGTAACACTACAACTTCAACTGTGCAATAAGATCATCTGATCATGACTGAGATGGTGTTACCAAATAATAATTAACTAATACAACTAGTGAAATATCACGACATAATTACCTGCAAATGAAACTAGCAAAAAGAATGAACCGATAATTACAGCTAACAGGGCCATGTTATCTATGTATCATCTAAAGGGAGAGCTCAAGGATGACAAATAACTCAGCAGGTTTTTAAGCTCTGGATTCTAGAGCTATATCGAGGATGTTGATGTCACATCTTTCTCCAGATAGTTAGTTGACTAACTATAGGATTCAACTTTTAAATGCCGAGACCTTTGGAGACTAAAAAATTATTTGAATTGAAACTCTATCCCTTTGTTTCGCCGGTTTATAACATTTCGCAAATCATCAGTATTTTTATGCGAAATAATTCAGGCCAACTCAGTCCAACCGGAAAAGCTCTCCAACCGACGTTATCTTAAAATGTTGACGAGTTCGGGATTCAGGGTATTTTCATCACTTTATAATAAGCCTCGTACATGCCTCTGATCCAAGTTGCTCGATTACATTTCTGAAGTATTACACACAGGTGAAAAGAATGGCTTCTAAGGGAGTGACCAGCGATCACGACAAACTCTGATGACGATATTTACGAACCATCACGGAATCACATATCAAGGCATCAGGGGGAGAAAGTAATATTGCAATCTAGAGACAATAAAAGTTCTGTGTCGTTGTCATCTTTTGCGAAAAAGGACATTGAATTTGCAGCTTCTCTACACGAAATATGGCAAAACAAAGGCAAGTGAGCAACGACGAGATCACAACCCAAAGAAGGGCGAGAACGGAGTGATTCTTGGAAAAGAGAATTTGGGCCAACAATAAACAGAAAGATTTCCATGAATAGCAAGAAATTGTCGAGATCATACCTCATGAATGAACCACCAATTGACGGACAGAAGCCTAATGTGGGCGATCGGCAGCATCAAGATCCTCCACCGGAGGTATCCTCCGTCGAAAGGACTCTTGGTCGGGGAATGCAGAAATGCCTCCTCCAGCTTCGGGACGGCGTGTTCGGACACTCTTAGAAAGCGGATGTCGCCCCAGTAGAAGAGGCGACGGAGCTGGGGAGTCTCGGCGACGATGACGAAACCGAGCGCCTCGGAATCCTGCACCATGAGGTGCCTCATCTCCGGTGCCCGAACCAGGATTCCCGAATCGGCTCCGGGCTCGATCCAGACACGGTAGAGGGAGAGGAGCTGAAGGCCCTGGAATTCCCGGAGGAGCATCGGTGGGTTGACGATGTTGAGATCGGAGAGGACGAGGGTGCGGACGGAGGGGGCAGGAAGAGTGGGACGGAGGGTCCCGCCGGAGAGCCGGAGGGTGGAGATGGTGGGGCGGGTGTTGAGGCAGAAAGGGAAGCCATCCGGGGGGTTCCTGATGGTGAGCTCCGCAACGACGGGGCACGAGGCGAGCAGCGATTGGGGAGCGGCGATACGGACCATTTCGAGGTCGAGGGCGCGGAGGGAGGGGAAGGCGGGAGGGCCGGCGGAGCGGGCCTCGCGGGGGATGGAGCAGTTGATGAGGCGGAGGGTGGAGAGGAGGGGGCAGGAGCGGAAGAGGGAGGCGGGGAGGCGATCGGCGCGGTCGGAGAGTCTCAGGGTGAGGTGCTCGATTGCCGGGCACGACGCGAAAAGCGTCTGGGGAGTGGGGATGGAGACGCTGAGGAGGGAGAGGGTGCGGAGGGAGGGGAAGGCGGGGCCGAAGGCGAACGCGGGTAGCGGGGGGATGTCGTAGCCGGAGAGGTCGAGGACGGTGAGGCTGCGGCATAATTCGAAGAGGGAGAGGGGAAGAAGGGTGGGGCCGTCGGTCGGGACGATGAATTCGAGGCGTTGGATTGAGTGGGCGGCGGCAAAGCGGATCCAGCGGTCGGCGACGACGGAGTCTTGGATGGCGGGGAAGATGATAGAGGGGATCTCCCGGCAGGAAGGGGAGGCGGAGAGCTGCTCCAGGCAGCGGTCGATTCTGGAGATGTAGACATCGTCGTCGTCGTCGGCGGCATCGGTGAAGTCGAGGGCGGGGGCGGCGGTCCAGACGCGGCGCCAGCGGCGGGAGAGGACGGAGGTGCGGAGAATGTCCTCCAGGGGGAGGAGGGAGATGATAGTGCCGAGGAGTTCGTCGGGGGGAGAGCGCTGATGTGGTCGATTGTAGGGGCCATCAGGAGGAACGTCGTGGGGTGAACGACGAGTTCGGCGAGTTCTTGCGCGCGGTTTTGGTTTGGGGTGGGGTTGGACTAGTGGAGGGAAATGGGGGGCGGAGGGAGCGGGAGAGGATTTAAAATAAATAAATAATAAAGGGAAAAATATTTGTAAATTATTCTACAATATTTTAGAGTTAATTCATCACAAGGCATCTGGGTTGCGGCGGGTCGATTCCGCAAAAGTAAATAAAATAAAATAGGCTGCAGAGAAAAGAAACAATAAAAGTATAAGAAAAATAAAAGAATAAGTTGAAAAAAAGAATAAAAATAGAAAAAACTAAAAAAAAAACAACAACCGTAATAAAAGCATAAGAATGATAAAAAAAAATTAAGATAAAATCATAAGAATAATAAATAATGCTTATAGCAGTGGTAAAAATTGAGGATTAAAATATTACAAGGTCTCATAGTTCAAGTAAAAATTTATAATTAATTAAAGTTTGAGAACTAAAGTATCATGTGCCTCATAGTTTGAGCCAAAAAATTGCAACGCGTTAAAGTTCAAAGACGAAAGATCGCGTCCCTCATAGTCTAGGGACCAAAAGGTAATTTATCCCTTTTAATGTTTTATTTTTATTCCAAACGGAGATAGCGTTGAACATCGATTGATTTTGTTCGATTAATAATTTTATTCGAGGAAAGAACGAGCTAAACTGTCTAATAAAGTTTAGAATGCATAATTGTTAAAATTAAAAGTCGACCAATCATATTTGGGATATCTTTTGTTCCAGAAGATTCTAAACGCGATCAACGATCAATCATATTTTAGATATCTCAAAAGATTTTTCACGTAAAGTTGATTGCTCATCAGATTATAAATAGAGCATGAAGTTTAATATTAAAATCAAAGTAAAAACATAAAGAACTTTCATGAACTCTGGACCATTTTGAATCAGCTATCCAATATTTCAAAATTTTGTTTTTACTATCTAACCTTTTAATTTGTTTGATTTAAGATAGTCAAAGGTAATTTGACTTCAAAATTTGAATGTGTTGTTTATTTTTATAGATTTAGTTAGTATACTTCATTCAATTCTCGTAATTATAAATTTATTAAAGTAATTAACTTAAACTCCATCGGTCTCTCTCTCATTTTTTACTATACTTCTTATTTTTAAGTAATAAATATTATAAAATTAAAATTTATATTTAATATAGACTTGAGCTGGAATGCTATGAATAGCAAACGGGCTCCGTTGCCATTCATTGATGGAGCCTCTAAATCGATGATTGACACCGTTAAGCATGATCTATACTATTTGAAATATCTAGAAACCAAATTTTAAATTTTTTTGGTATCATTGGCCTAATGATCAAAGGATTTCAAATTTTGTAATTTTAATGGTCAATATGAGACGTTTTCTCGTTTAACGGCATAAAGATATGTAAATCAATTAAATTTTGATTAGAAATTTTTTTAAACTATTTAAAACAAGATCTATACTTTTGATCTTGATTACATGACTGCTATCATCATTTTTAAAAAGATATTTATTTTTAGTCGTTCAATTTTGTGTCTACTTGATGGACAAAAATATAATATCGGACAAGCATAAAATTTGATTTCCAGATATTTTAAGTAGTATAGATCATGTTCAACGATGCTGATAGTCGATTTGGAGGCTCCATCATCGAAAACAAATTGGGTGGCAATGGAGCCCGTTTGCTACTAATAGCATTTCAGCTCAACTCTGTAATATATGCAATCTTAAGTATATAAAAAGTTGTCTGCAAAAAAATTATATAATTTAAAATTTTATAATTAGAGAAAGAAGAAATTGCATTGGGAAATAGAAAAAAGTCCACTCTACCCGAAATCGCCTTGGAGAGTTAGGGCATGTTTGGTTCATGATTGGAATTGGAAAGGAAAATAGAATTGGATTGCTTTGGAATGGGAAATGAAATGATGAATCATCCAAAAATATTTGGTTCATTATTGGAATGGAAATCGGAATGAGCCTCTACGATTTTGATGGGGGGTTTTGATTAAGAGATATGAAGGGAGAGAAGGAAGGTGTTTATAAGAGAGGATTTTGAGTAATTTACTTTGGAATGGGTCAATCCGGGGGTTCAAAGCCGGATTGGGCCATAAATAGATTTAGTCATTCCCATTCCGGAGTGGAATGAGAATCGAAATCCGATTCCTGTGAAACAAACAACAACTATCGGAATCGACGAATCCCATTCCGATTTCATAGTCTAAAGTAGGTGAACCAAACATGTCCTTAGAGTTAGAGAGAAGAGAATGGATATATAAAAAAGGGGCCACCAGTCCACCCTCTGCCCAAAGCAACCTGGGATTGCCATGTAGGATGTATAGGAGGCGAGGATTCATATATTTACTAGTGGAGACATCCCGCATTACGGCGGGTAGATTCCGCAAAACCAAATAAATAAAAGAAGCCGAATAAAAAAGAAACAATAAAAATAAAAAAAATAAAAAAATAAGTCAAAGAATAAGTCAAAGAATAAAAAATAATAAAAGTAAAATAAATTAAGAATAAAGTATAAAAATGTCACGCTCCGGATTACTCGTTTTTCCGGGCTCGCCAACAGATCCGCCATATACAAAAAAAATTTCTATGTATACGAAGCGATAGCTAACCTGTAAACAAAGTATACAAGCAACTACAAGAGTTATAGAGCTGAAATAAGATCATACTAATAGAACAAAAGCCACCTGTACATATAGGATCCAAAATACAACAGTTCCTCCAAAACCAAAATAGGTACAAGTCCACCTCAAAAGGAACAACCGGTCCACAATATATGTATATGGCTAACTCAAAAAGAAACTATCTCCAGTAGGGTCCTCCTCTAGGAAAACTGGGAATGATAGGGATCTAGCTCGCGACTCCCTTACCTCGATCCGCAGGAACAAGAGCAGCAGCCGCAACAGTCGAAGGCTCTGCAAGAAAAGGTGGCAACAATGGGTGTGAGAACTACTATCAAAAGAAGTAGTCCTCAGTGGATACCGCAACCGACCTCGACGGTCCACCCACTAAGTCTACGAGACTAACAGTAGCTGGTAGGTAAAGAAACAACAAAGTAAGCTGGAATAAACTCTACAGCTGAAATGCCACTACCCTACCACTATCCAAGTCATACTCTCAAAATATAAGCATCACAAATGAAATAGTCACCCCTGACTCAATCTAACGGAACCGCCCAAAAAGGCTCGTCCAGCCAACAACCTAGCCACACCGCACACTACCAAAAGGTAGCCGGTCCAAGAATCATAACCACTAATCTGCAGCGACATCAACGCATGAGAGGCCTCACTACGGAGCGGCACTCGGGGGAGCTACCCAACCGAGTTAGTAAGCGTATCTCTGTCGAGCACAATCAGGCTCCGGCAGGCTATAATCAAATAGAAAGGGGTCGAATGGGTCAAAGACTCCAAGCTCACGTGCCCTCAGCACAAACAGAAGCTAAAACAAGAATCTGGGTCCACCGTCTACCCTGACGGCACCCGGTAAAACAAAACAGCCTAACCCTGCTGTACAAACAAGCTCGGCATCTCAGCACGAGCGTAAATTCATCCTACAATAATCTAAGTATCCACCTCGCACTAACAACGGTGATACAAGAACAGAAACGACTCCTAGAGCTAAATCTGATAACAGTTTCGAAAAGTGACGGTTGTAGGTTCACGAGTTTTCTCCTAAGTCAATTCCCAGTTCAGCATGTAAAGTCATGTCTATAAATTATCAATTTATACTCCAAATTCAGATTTCATATAAACACATGCAAACTCATGAATTCGAGCTACTAACATGAAAAATCAGCTAAATAAACAATATGCTGCACTCTCTACAACTTAGGAGAAAATCTGACGATTTCGGTAACATTAACCCACCTCGAAAGCTATCCAACAAAGGTTAGGAGTCGAGTGGAAGGCCTCCAAACAAGGCCAGCTGAAATCGGGCTCAAAACTGCCAACCCAAGATTCGGATCCTCCGGCTCAAGTTCTGGGTGCCCAGAACATCAGCCCAGAACTGCAGCCTGACAGCACGACCAATATGGATTCAACATGCGATAAAATCCATATCTGAAATCCAACTACAGTGAAAATTTATCCAACTCACCAGCAGGAGCTCAAGAACAAACCCTCCAAATTTCAGCCAAAACGCAATTCGAATTGATCTTCAAACAGCCCTCGCACTGATTCGGACCCACTTCTGGACCCTCCAGCACTGCATCCAGAAATTCCAGCAACTAAGTACATAACACTTCTAGCATGAATTCTGGAATTCCAACAAATATAACCCAGAAAAAAGGGTCAGAAACCTCCCAAATACAGTGATGGAACAATCCAAATCCTCTCCAAAGCTTCTCACAAAAATCTGGATTCAAAAATCCAAAAAATCCATCAAAGGTCCAAAATTTCAGCACTTAAGCTAAATTCTCAAAATCTGAGCTAACACTCACCTTTGAATTCTCAATTCAGGTGGAAAGAACCTCCAAACCAGCAAGGGATGAGGGAAAAAATAATCTTCACTTCGAAAACTCAGCTCCAAGGAGATTTGGATTCATAAGATCAAAGGAAAACCCAAATTTTAACTCAAGAACACAAGGGGTCCAGTAAAATAGTAACTGCAGCATACATTCCTGTCCAAAATGTGATTGGAAGGATCCCACGCCTTCCTCAACGAGTCCACAATCCAAGAAACTAAGTTTCGTGAGATTTGGACACTCCTACACTGCACACGAGCAGAAACACCACAGGTCGACGCTGTTGTTCTGCAGGGATCCAAGGTCTTCAATGGAAATAGGTGGAATTTGAGAGATTTGATGGACTAAACTGCAATTATCCAGGGTTCACTTGTGAAGAAGGGGAGAAAAAGCCTCAGGGGAGTCGTCCCCAATCTTTTATAGACATAGGGTTAGGGTAAAATGGACCTCAAGAACAAACTGCATCTAACCTGTTCTTCAGCAGAAATCGGCACATTCGGGCGCCCAAAACCCAAGAAGTGGGCGCCCGGTTCTTCCAGCCTGCACAAGTCCAGCACTTCGGACTCTCCGCCTGCGGTCCGGTGCGCCCTAACCTGGTCCGGCGGAACTCACCTACCACCCCACATGTGTCAAACGAATTGATACTCACGAGGTAAACTTCCGGACTCACTTTCCGGGCGCCCGAACATGGATCCGAAATGACTTAGCAGTTCAGAGAACGAGCACTCAATATCTGGGTGCCCAAAACATCACTTCCGAGCGCCCTAAAGTTCCAAACGCCCAAAACTTCAGTTTTGGCTTACTTCGGTGCTTCGAGTCCGTTTTCGCGTCTATTTTGCGCCGAAACGACTCCGACTTGTCTCGACCCTCTCCAGAAGTGTCGAACAATCTAGGATACTGCAGTCATTCCGTCAGTTAGGCCCCAGGGGTACTACAAAAAAGGATAAAAAAAAATTATAAGGGAAAAACCATAGGAATACTAAATTATATTTATAACATCAGTAAAAGTTGAAGATTACAATGTCACATGCTTCATCGTTCGAGCCAAGAATTATAATTAATTGAAGTTTGAGGAGTAAAATGTCACGTGACTCGTTGTTTGTTATAACGCATTAGAGTCGAGAACTAAAGTGTCGTTACGCATGTCATAGCTTGAGGACCAAAAGTGTAATTTATCTTTTTTATGTTTTATTTTTTTCCAAACGAAGTAAGGGTTGAGCATCGATCGATTTTGTTCAATTAGTGATTTCATTCCAAAAAAGAAATAGCTAAATTATTTAATAAAGCTTAGAATGACTACTAAAATTAAAAGTCAACAAATCATATTTTGAATATTTCAGAAGATTCCGAATGTAAAGTTAATCGCTCATCAGACTATAAATATAATGTTGAAATTTGATATTAAAATCAAAATATAAACATATAGAACTTTTCTAAACTATGGATCATTTTGAATCGGCTATCATCTTTGAAAGTTTTGTTTGTAATATACAACCTTTCAATTTGTTTGATTTGAGTCAGTCAACAGTAATTTAACTTTAAAATTTAAATCCATAGTTTATTTGTACAGATTTAGTTAGTATACTTTATTCAATTCTCGCAACAATAATTATTAATATAAATAATTAAGTTAAATTCCATCACTCTCTCTCTTATCTTTTACTGATCAATCTATTTCTAAATGATTAATATTATCAAATTAAAATTTATATTTAATATCAACAATCTAAACTATATAAAATATTATGTGTAAATATTACATACTTTAAATTTTTATACTGAAAGAGAGAGGAGGGTTGGGATGAAAAAAAGAAAAAGAAAAAGAAAGTGGATCCCAACCCCACCCCACCTCTATGAAGACGCCACTTAGTATTGGTACTTAAGCTTCATATATGTTTATAGATATAGATTGGTCCTCAAAGTTCACCCTATTTTAATTGTTGCTAACTAAAAATGGTAATTTTTCTGGTGAATTTGGGTCCCCGTTGTGTAACACCCCAATAGTCCACACCGGATGGGAAACTAATTCTGATTAGAATATATGAGGCCTTACATGCCAGTAATAATAACCCGGCTTAAGCATTTTGGGCCGGTGGTTTGGGCATGACGAGTTATTATTGCTAGCGGGTCGGGTCGTTACAATTGGTATCAGAGCCGACTACCAGCCGGAAGTGTGAGAGCCAAGTGCTATGCGGGGCAAAGTGCTACACCAACGAATTTGGTGGCAGCCACCTCTGAACCCGTAGGAGCCACCTCTAGAACCTCACATCGCCAGGTAATTCTGATTTATATGTCTGTGGTTTGAGTTTGAACAGTCTGTATAATAACTGGGCTTAAGCATTTTGGGCCGGTGGTTTGGCCCAACGAGTTATTATTTCTAGCGGGTCGGATCGTTACAGTTGGTATTTGAGCCGTATACTAGCCGGAAGTGTGAGAGCTAAGTGTTATGTGGGGCAAAGTGCTACACCAACGAATTTGGTGGGAGTCACCTCTTGAACCCGTAGGAGCAGAGCTGAATATCAGCCGGAATTGTGAGAGCTAAGTGCTATGCGGGGCAAAGTGCTACACTAGCGGGTTTGGTGGGAGCCACCTCTTAAACCCGTAGGAGCCACCTCTAAAATCTCACATCGCCTGGTAATTCTGGTCTTGGTCTGTTTGTCTGTTATCAGGTTTGGACCTGGCAAGGACGTCAGGGACTAAATAGGGAAAGTTTGTAACACCTCAATAGTCCCACATTGGATGAAAAACTAATTCTAATTAGAATATATAAGGCCTTACATGCTAGTAATAATAACCCGGCTTAAGCATTTTGGGCGGTGGTTTGGGCCTGATGAGTTATTATTGCTAGCGGGTCGGGTCGTTTGTGGGAACAGGCTTCTACCCTGCAAAATTTTCTATCCTTGCAAAATAATATACTGTATTATCATATAATTATTAATTTATTAGTAATATAGATATCTAGTTTTGTTATTTTTAATATATTTTAAATTCAAGCAAATATTTTAAACATATTTAGTTTTTTTATATAATTTATTAGTTAAATAATATTTGATTGCTGTATATTTTTAGTAATTTGATGAGTCATGCCTAATAAGTTAACATTTAAAAAATTAATAATTGGATAAATCTTAAATTAATTTAAATTAAAATTAAACTAAAATTTATTAAATTTTAAATAAAAAATATAATATAGTTTTTTTTAAAATTCTTGGGGTTCCTACGAGATGGATTCCCATGGGAACAGAGATTTAGAATTTTTTTTTCGTTGGCATGGATATGACAAGGATTGGGATTCTAAAATCCATTAGGGCGAGGATGCGGAAGGGCCTCCTATCCCTATCCCCTCACGATTCTTATCCCTAAAATTTTTGTTCTGGACATAGGTTGTCACGCCCTGAGTTCCCGTACTATCCGGGCTCGCCAACAGATCCGCCGCATACACAGGTGACCCTGTGTACACGAAGCGCTAGCAGTTCCTATACAAGATCCACTACTAGAGAGTAACAGAGCTACTAAAAATATAATCAGTCATCTGTACATATATGTAGTCCAAAGTGTACTAAAAATAATAATTTAATATTTTTTCGGAACAAATACATAGGTTCTTAATCTTTATATTATATTTCAATTTATTCCCAACAACTCAAATTGGAAATTTTAGCCAACTAGTCCTCTAGAAATTTGTAATTGCAAGTTTAGGCTTGCCAAAATTTATTTACAAATCTAGGCTTACTTAAAAAGAGTGGGCGAGATGTCAAATGAAAAGGCGATAAACTGTTCACCGCTTATCGGAACGAGTAAATGGTTCACCACCTCCATTTTAGATTATTGTACTTTGATGAATGCAGCGAATGATTCACCATCTTGTGTAAGCAGTGAATCATTCACCACCTTCTTTTAAACCATTATTCTCCTCCAACTCCCTCCCTCGCTAAGTCCTAGGGTGAAGAAAAAAAACTTATAAGCGTTGAATAGTTCACTGCATATAAAGATGATAAATGATTCACCACTCATAAAGTGGTAAACCATTCACGGCGTTTTTTTCTGCTTTTTGCCACTTCTGTTTTCTATTTTTTTTCCCAATACCCTGTAAGTATATAATTGCAGTATTTTTTTTCAAATATTACTTCTGCAATAATACATACTTAAATTGAACTAAACCAACTTTAATTGCTCATAAGCATGAATAAAAATAATATAACAAAAAGAATATTGCATATTCATTAACTTAAATATCTAAATATGAATCAAAAATGGAAAAAAAAAATCCAAATGTAAATCAACTCCTCCCCATGCCCCTAACACACCCTCATCCTCTAGCACATCTGCTTTCTCGTCTATGTCCGCGTCTGCACCGTCTATCGCATCCTCGCTCAGTTAGATCACCTCCATGTCGGAGTGTATAAAATCAATGTCATGTATTTGATCAATATGCTCGGTGAAGATGCTCTCGATAACCAGCTAAAACGTCTCCTGCGCCTCAATTGTCGGCGACAGCATATCCTCTTCAATAGGTGGAGTGGAAGCTATCAACCATAGTAAATTCAAAATACTTCATAATTAAAAACTTATTTGTGCCTTGCTTCTCAGTATTGTTGTGACGCCCCAACTTCCCAGGGGGTCACCCATCCTAGGACTGCTCCCGTCCTAGCACCCTTAACTCTCTCAACCTCTTGGGCTTAGCCACCGTCTAGAATGCTTAAGCCGGGTTAAGAGTTTTTATTTTCAGAACATATTACTAGAATTTTACAAAATAAACTAACAGGCGTTAGGTCACTTACCCAGGTATGGAGTCTGATCAGCATATAGGGGATGGGACCGAGTGAACGCTAGATGCTGAGATTCATTTGTTTCATAGCTATTGTTAATTAATTAGATAGTTTAGTTAGTTTAAATTTAACTTGTGACGGACATTTAATATTTTGCTTAGTTAGAATTATTATGAAATTTGATAAATTTAGTTGATTATTGTGGAACTTTCAACTATGGATTTAGTTTTGTGGGTTCAAGTCGGATTGGTATTTAATTTAAATTTGTGATAGATTATTTTTGCTCGATATCAGCATGTTTTGTTGCCTTGCATGTTTGCAATTGAATAATTGCAGATATGCGGCGTCTGTTACGTCTCGAGTTGGGGGCGTGACAGAAATTATGGTATCAGAGCTATAGGTTTAAGATCTCTAGAAACTTTAAGGTATAGGACTCTGAGAGCTTATTAGAACGTGTGATGATGGGTAAAAGTAAGCAGATATTTGATTTTGTTTTGCCATTGTTTTACAGTTTCTATTAACATCCTGTATTTATGTGGTTGTGATCCTTTCTATCGCTAAGATGGTGCGTCCGTCCCGCCGTAGCAACACCAACAATGAGCAACCGAGGAACCCACCTCCAGCCGAATCTGAAAATGCGGATTTGAATGCCACGTTGGCTTCACTTTTGAATACTACATCCTCAGCAACGGTTCCGTCTCAGACCACTGTTCCACCTACTATCCAGAATCCGCTACAATCAATCGTAGCGCCTCAGACGTATGTTTCGGCTTTTGCTCAACTTCCACAGCAGGCTGCTGGTACGGGGATGCCTTCGGCAACTATTCCCACTGCTATCCCGTTTCCGCCGTCGACTACTCTTTCCGGTTTTGTTCCGCCTCCGCCACAACACACTATTCCAGCCCATTCCGCCACTCTACCGCAGAGCACTATGATGGATCCCCGAGTCGCCACCCTGATAAAGGCTGTTGTTGGGTTAGTACAGACTCAACAACAGACTTTGCAACAAAATTCCTCTCCTAGTGCCACTGAGTCGAGTTCCAGAGTTCAAGAGAGGAGAATCAATGACTTTAAGAAATCTGCTCCTCCACCTTTTTCAGGCACTACCAATCCGGACGAAGCAGAAACTTGGATCAAGGAGATAGAGAAGGCATTTACGGCTATGCAGTGCACTGATGAGGAAAAAGTTAGATTCGGGACGTTCATGCTTCAAGGCAGAGCAAACAATTGGTGGGAAAGCGAGTTGAGAACTCGTGGCAATGATTTTGCAGTCCTTTTGTGGAAGGATTTTCGATCAGCATTTTATGCAAAGTATTTTTCGAGGAGTAAGCTTCGCTAGCTTGAGAGGCAGTTTCTGGATCTCAAGTAGTGTTCGATGTCTGTGGAGGAATACGAGGCCGAATTCGACCCAATTTCGCCCCGAAACTGGTGGATGATGATGAGTCACGGGCCAAGAGATTTGAGGAAGGATTGAATGGACATATTCACACCTGTCTCGCACCGCTACACCTTGAGGCATATGAGGATGTCATTTTTAGAGCGAAATCTTTGGATTCAGTATAGAGGCAGACTCGGAAAGAGCGAAAAGCAAATCAGAAGAAGAGGAACAGAGATTCTTTCAGAGAAGGAGATTGGAATGCAAGAGAATCAGACAGATCTAATGACTCGGGGACGCGTAATACGCCAGCTCCTCATGGTGGACAACCAAATCGAGATCAGAAGCCGAAATGTTCAGTTTGTTGCGGATCGCATAAGGATTCGGATTGCAGACGTCACTGCTGGTTGCTTCGGATGTGGTGATTTGAACCACCGGATAGCTCAGTGCCCTCTACCTAGCATTGATGCTAATACTGGATCCAAGCCTCAGGAGAAATCGATTGCTCCAGCCGGTCGTGATCGTCCCCCTCTACCGATCAGCCCAGAGGTGGAAGACCTTGGACGCAGGGTCGTGTCTAGGCTCTCTCCCAGCATGATGTCCAGGCATCTAATGCCGTAGTCTCAGGTATTCTGCCTATAGCTTCCACTTCTGCTCATGTTCTCTTTGATTTTGTCACTACTCATTTCTTTGTATCTTCTGCTTTTGTTCGAAATTATTTGTTACCCTCCAAACTCTTAGATTATATTTTGTATGTTGGTACGCCTTTGGGGGAGGAGCTTGTGATTGATCGGGTTTGTAGAAGTATGGTCAGAGTGGACAATAGGAGTTGTTGGCAAACCTCCATATTATGGACATGCAAGACTTTGATGTGATTCTGGGGATGGACTGACTTTCGTCCCATTTTTGCTACTCTGAACTATCGGGAGAAGCAAGTGGATTTCAACATTCCTGGGGAGACATATTTTGCTTTTCTCGGGAATAGAGCTTACACCCCACCTCCGATCATTTCTTTCTTGCAGACTACTCGTCTTTTAAGGAGTGGCTGCATTGGATTTGTGGCCTTGGTGAAAGATCTGAATTCAAATACTCCGAGATTAGAAGACATCCCGGTAGTGAATGAATTTTCAGATGTATTTTCCGAGGACCTCCCTGGGCTATCGCCTAATAGGGAGATTGAATTTTGTGTTGATTTAGCACCAGAAACAGATCAAATTTTGAAGACGCCTTACCGGATGTCACCAGTTAAGCTCAAGGAACTGCAAGTGCAACTTCAGAAACTTCTGGACAAAGGATTCATCAGATTTAGTATCTCTCCTTGGAGGCTCGAGGAGCAGATGAGGACAAAGTATCATTCGCTCTTCGAGAGCTAAGGTATGTTAAGTTTAAAGGACTAAACTTCTTTTTAGGAGGGGAGAATGTAACACCCCTACACTTTATCCTTTTTGTTTTGACCTCTTTTCTTTTAAAATGTAGACCTATTTTGTAAATATTAATTGTTGAGAGACTCGGCGGCATATTGTGCCAAATTAATCCCTAATTCCTAATTCTCTCTACTATTCATAACCCAGCCGCAACATTTGTCAGGCTTAAGCATACTCACAAGCACCGGGCGATGTGAGACTTGTCTCGCTAGCCTTAGCCGATTTTGTAAGAAGCTGCCCTCCACCCACAACATTTGTCAGCCGGAGAGCCACGCTTTGCCCGCTATATGACCCTATCTCAGCCGAAACTCATCTCACACTTCCGTTTGGTGTTGGCTCTGATACCAATTGTGATGTCCAGTGATGTGAGACTCATCTCGCTCGCCTTAGCCGATGTTGTGAGGAACCGCGCTCCACCCACAACGTTCGTCAGCCAGGGAGCCGAGCTCTGCCAGCTATATGACCCTAGCTCGGTCGAGACTTTTCTCAGTCCGGCTTGTAATTGGCTCTAATGCCAACTGTGATGCCCTGCTTATCAGGAGGTCACCCATCCTAGGGCTACTCTTACCCTAGCATGCTTAACCTTTTTAACTTCTTGGGCCTAGCCACCGTCAAAAACGCTATAGCAAGGTTAAAAGATTTTATTTATATTATATCTATATAGAACTATTGCAAATCCAGGGGGTGTCACAAGAGTCTTCTCCCTCTAATAATATAAAGGAAATAAGTACAAATAAAAGAGGTGCTCCTCCTTAAGAGATAATTAAAATTTCAAGGCTTAATTACACCTTATCTTACTGCACAGTACTTTAAGAGATTTTCTTTTTTCAATATCTACATTATACTTTCTCTTTTCAAAGACACTATTGAATTGCCGCTTTTAATCAATCTTTATCCTATACTTCAGATTTATTTTCATTTGCCATCCTATACCATTAGTTTTCCTCAAAGTAATTACTGAACTATCATTTTTACGCGCACACTGCTGTCAACAAATCAATTGTTTTATATAAAAAAAATAACAACTCTAATACAAGATATTGGTTAAATAGTAGGAAAAATCAAAATGAGTCCCTAAGATAGATTCATTGAAATCTTGTATCAAGTTATTTTCAACCTTTTTTTCACTATTTTTATGTATTTTTTTTAATTTTTTCTATCAAAATGGGCTAACCTATTTTCTGTACTATTTTCCAACGGCGCTTTTTTAACGGAACGGCTATCTTTTATCTAAAGTTATAGATTTATTACTTATAAGGTAGATATTTAAATATATATATATATATATATATATATATATATATATATATATATAGAATCCAGCTACTATTCTTTTAGGAGAACGGAGGCCTTCGTCCTCCTAAGTCGTTTTCGATGATAGGAATTTCGAATCGATGATCAGAACCGTTAAAATTGATCTAGAGTATTTAAAGTGTCTAGAAACTAAATTTCATGAATTTTAAAAATTATTTACGTAGTGCTCAAAGGATCACAAAATCAATAATTTTTGACGGCCTATATAAACCGTTTGCTTGTTTAACGGTGTAGAACACCCCAAACAGCTTGAATTTTTGATAGAAAATCTTTATACTATTTAGATAATGTTTGATAACTCCGATCATAAATTAAAAAAAGTCTAACATCTATTTTCACAAGGTTATTCGTTTTTGACCGTTTATTTTTCAACTCTTCAATGAACTTGATAACAAATTTTAAAATTTATGAAATTTAGTTTGTAGACGTTATAAATACTCTAGATCAACTTTAACGGTTCCGATCATCGATTCGGGATCCTTATCATCCAAAACGACTTAGGAGGACGAAGGTCTCCGTCGTCCTAAAAGGATAGTAGCTAGACTCATATATATATATATATATATATATATATAGAATCCAGCTACTATCCTTTTAGGAGGACGGGAGCCTTCGTCCTCCTAAGTTTTCTACCGTTCGGATGAAAAGATGTGCGGCTAGGATGAGAGTGGTTACGGTTAGGTTGATAGTGGGCCCCCTAGGGTTGAGTGAGTGGTTGGTTGAATAGTATAATCTAATGGTTGAAAATGATTAAAAGTTAAATCTAACGGCCAAAAATTTGATAGGACAAAGGCTTCTATCCTCTTAAGAGGATAGTAGCCGAACTCTATATATATATATATATATATATATATATATATATATATATATATATATATATATATATATATAGAGTGCAGCTACTATACTCTTACAGTAGCTGCACACTACTCATTAAGTCCTCTTCCGTTAGATCTACTTTAGGATCCGTGCGGATCTGATGGAGAAGAGAGGTAACCGAGCAAGTAACGGAAACTCCGTTACCCCCCTTCTGTTTCCTAGTCGCACCCTTCTCTCTCCCATCTCTCCTCTTCCCCAAATCTCCTCCATCGACACCTATCTCCTTCCTCTAACGCAGCAGCAGCACCCAACCCCGGCGTCGCCTCCACCTCAATCAGGAACCCACCCTTACCCCTCCCGCGACGCAGGCCCCTCTCTGAGATCATCAGCAACAACAACAGCCCCACAGCTAGCATTAGTTGATGATGATTCTAGTGACTCAAAATGATGTTGTATCAAGTGGAGAGCTATTTTTGGTTGTTGAAATTGTTGCTGATGTAAAAATTGATGCTGAAATTATAACTTTTGGTATTGGATTTCGATTCTTCATGCGAGTCTTGAGGGTTGTTGGTGATGTTGTGAATTTCTTAGGGTTGCAAGCGCTGTTGTTGTTGTTGCTGAAATTGTTACTTTCGTATTGGATTTCAAATTTTCATGCGAGTCTTGAGGGTTATTGCTTCAGTTATGGATTTCTTAGGGTTGCTATTGCTATTGTTGTTGACGATTTACTGGAATTAGTGTTGTTGTTGTTGATGCTGCTGAAATTGTTGTTGTTGTTGTTGTTGATGCTGTTGCCGGTGCTATTGTTGTTGATGCTGTTGCCGGTGCTATTGTTGTTGATGCTGCTGCTTCTTCTTCTGCTGTAGTTGATGCTGCTGCTACTGTTATGCTAGAACCAGAGAATTGATAAGGTAGCACCAGAAGTTGATGACCATGCCTAAATAGGCTGCCTCTAGTGCCAGCTTGATTTAACAATGCATCAATGCCTAAATAACCAACTTAGATTAACATAGGCTGCCTATAGTCAAACATAACTGGAATCAGATTTTTTAGTGAAAAATGAGAAAATAGAGGGTTATCAAACTGGTAATAATGTCAGAAGCTTGCACTTGACATCAAATTGGATACCCTTCATGCTTTAGTACAAGTAAAAATTCCATTTGTACATTCTATTACCATGGATTACAACATAATTGCACTTGACATCAAATTTAGAACTTTAATCAGGGATCTACTACTTATCCGCTCAGAAAATTGATTAAGTCTTCTTCACTTCTAGTCCATTTGACATCAGACCATTTTGGGCCGTTGGTACTCCCAACCCTCGGCGACCTAAGAGGAGGGCTACTGCCGCCGGTGGTGGTTCTTGCCGGATCTGAGGAAGGGGAGGCGCGCAAGCAGGAGAGAAACTCGAGACAGGTGGGTTTCCCAACCGAGGTAGGGATGGTACCGGGGTTGGGTGGTGGTGATTTTGTGTTAGAGAGGAGAGTTATAAAAATCTGGGAGGGATGAGAGAGAGGGGGAGGGAGGGGACTGCGATTGGGACACGGAAGGAATAACGGAGCCTCCGTTACCTCTTTCCTCCATCAAATCCGCACAGATCCCAAAGCAAATCTTATGGAGGAAAAGTTAGGAGTAGTGCAGCTACTGTACTCACAGGAGTATAGTAGCCGCACTATATATATATATATATATATATATATATATATATAATTGAGCTCTTATGCTTTTAAAAATACCAAGTTATTGATGTTTATAGATTTTCGACCCTTGGATTAAGAAATGTGCGGTTAGAATGATAGTGATTTTTAGGGTTGAGTGGGTGGTTGGTTGAATAGTATGATCTAACGGATGGAATGGTCAAAAAGATAGATCTAAAGGCGGAAAACTTACAAGCACAAGTGCTTGGTGCTTTTAAAAGCACCATAGCCGGACTCCATATATATATATATATATAGAGAGAGAGAGAGAGAGAGAGAGAGAGAGAGAGTCCGGTTGGGATACTATCAATAGCACCAAGGGCTTAGTGCTATCGAGTTTTTCACCGTTAGATTTAACCATTTAATTATTTTTACCTGTTAGATTATACTATTCAACCAACCACCCACTCAACCCTAGAGGGCCCACATCATCCTAACCGCACATTTCTCAATCCAAGGGCTAAAAAATTAATAGCACCAATAGCTTGGTGCTATTGATAGTATTCCAGCCTAGTTATATATATATATATGTATGTATATATATGTATGTATGTATGTACGTATGTATATATATGTATGTATGTATGTACGTATGTATATATATGTATGTATGTATGTACGTATGTATATATATGTATGTACGTATGTACGTATGTATGTATATATATGTATGTACGTATGTATATATATGTAGGTATGTATGTACGTATGTATATATATGTATGTATGTATGTACGTATGTATATATATGTATGTATGTATGTATGTACGTATGTATATATATGTATGTATGTATGTACGTATGTATATATATGTATGTATGTATGTACGTATGTATATATATGTATGTATGTATATGTACGTATGTATATATATATGTATGTATGTATGTACGTATGTATATATATATATGTATGTATGTATGTACGTATGTATATATATGTATGTATGTATGTACGTATGTATATATATGTATGTATGTATGTACGTATGTATATATGTATATGTATATGTATATATATATATATATGTATGTATGTATATATATATATATATATATGTATGTATGTATATATATGTATGTATGTATATATATATATACTGTCACGCCCCGCCGGCCCTTTAACACCAAATAGGTGGAAAGGATAACCGCACGGGCGCATGCCCCAGACCCGCCGAACGGATAGAGTCCTTTCTACCCGCCCAAGGCATCACAACACAAGCTTATCCACAATGTTCCAACTAGGAACGGAGTACAAGAGTTGCACAAGGAAAGCATCAACATAAAGAAGTTCTACTTCTATTACATCACAAGGCACAATATACATGTCCAAAATTTTCTTTTCTTTCACTTTCATTCCATACATCATGTTCCAAAACTATGGAATATACAACATTCATACAAGAATGAAATCCCCTAAGCTATCATAATCCAAAATAGGGGTACAACTCTATGCATCACCAAAATGGAAGGGCCGCTATCTAAAGAGCCAAACCCTTGCCTCGCTCCGCTGCCTCACTCGCGGAAAGACCTGGGAAAATGGGGGGTGAGAACTATAACATAGTTCCCAGTGGGTAAGGCCACCCAAGGGAAGAGCTCGACCCACCAGGTCCAAAGAAATACCACATGCATAAGTTAGATCATATATATAACTATGCAACAATATTTACATGCTTAGTAAATAAACATAAAGGATGCAACCAAAATGAAACATAATTTATCATTCTCTCCTAGGTTCATCCTATATTCCACATTGACTAAGTTCTTTTACTTGTCATTTACTTATGGTTGCGGAATGGCCGTCGCACCATAGTTGTTTCAACATTCGAGGAGAGTGAAATCGTCACCTCCTATTCGAGTAGCGAAATCGTCGCATACTCGGGATAGCGAAATCGTCGCATACCCCCTTCGACACCGCCAATCCATGGCGCGGTAGCGAAATCGTCGCACACCCGGGATAGCAAAATCGTCGCACATCCATGTCGGCACCGCCAACTCGTGGCATGGTAGCGAAATCGTCGCATACCCGGGATAGCAAAATCGTCACACATCCCGTCTCAATATGGCCAACTCATGGCATGGTAGCGAAATCGTCGCCTACCCGGGATAGCAAAATCGTCACACATCCCGTCGTTCACATTTCTCACTTGCCAACCTAAATCTCATGATCTTAGGTTCAAGTCACTAAGCCTCGCCTATGTTTGATAACACTAGGCTTACTTTCTCATTTACCAACCTAGGTTCCATGACTCTAGGTTCCAATCACATGTCCAACCTATGTTCAATGACACTAGGTTTACATCTCACATGTTCCAACCTATATTCAATAACATTAGGTTAAGTTCTCACACATTCCAACCTATGTTCAATGACACTAGGTTAAATGTCACTTGTTCCAACCTATGTATAATGACACTAGGTTTAATCATACATATTCCAACCTATGTTCAACAACATTAGGTTAGATTCTCACATGCAACCATAAAACAAGTATAGATAATTGAATTATACTTGAATATTCATATCATGCAATAGGAGTTCATTGTTCTACCCATCATGATTTCTACCATTGCCAACATGCAAGTCCTAGGGTTCACATACATATACCATTTTGTTCTTAAATGGATAATTACCCTAGACATGGAAGTGACCTAATCACTTCGGTAACCATAAAACCCACCTTAAGAGCTTCCAATTTCTTGTACTCTTCAAGCTCCTAAGTGTCCAAGCTTTGAGTTCTTGCTTCAACCCAAGCTTCTACAAGAAAATAGTTCGTTACTCATTACGAACCCTAAATCCATCTCAATATGCGAAATCAAGTGTTCCAACATGATTTCCTATGCCTCAATTGCAATTATCGAAGGTCCAAATATTTTTAGAACCCTTCATTGCAAAAGCCCTCATTCTACCTAGGGTTTGCATGCATGCAAGCCAAACCCTAGATTTCGTGGCCAAACAACCACCATTTGTGGTTTAGGTTGCCAAGGGTTCCCAAAAACCTCATTTCAAAGGATTAAATCCAAGGTTTGAACCCAAAACGTGAGGTACTAACCTTAATCACGAAATCCCCAAGCTCTTTCTTGCACCAAGAAGCTTCTTTTCTCCTTTGGAAGCCTTTTCCAAGATCAATCCACCACTTCTCCAAGCTTTTGGAGAGATCTCTAGAGAGAAAAAGTGAGAGGAGAGGGAGAGGAGAAGTAGAGAGGAAAACAAATGAGGAGGGGAGAAGGTCTCAGCCATTCATACACCCCCAAGTCATGTGAAAAGACTATTTTGCCCCTCTCCACAAATAACACAACCACCAGCCCAAAACTGGGCACTGTATACCGGTATGTGCATTTTGCATACCGGTATACGGGTACTCATTCCGGTATACCTCAGGGATTCCGCAGAACCCGAGAGCTGATTTCACTGTTTCGCACACAGTATACCGGTATGCCATTTTCACATACCGGTATACCCCGAAAATTCTACAAACCCGAGAGCTAGGTTTCTCGGTTTAACACAGCATTCCGGTATACCATTTCACATACCGGTATACCAAGCTCCAATTCCGGTATTGGAGTTCACATACCGGAATCCAGTGCAGACTTTACCAATTCTGCAGTTTTAACTTATCGAGGTCCGTTTTCACGCCTCTTTTGCGCCGAAAACACTTCGCATAAGTCCTAAACTTGGTCGAAGCCTCACACATAGCCTCTTATGCCATTTTCTCACTAGAACTCTACAATTTGTAGAAGTTCAGTACGATGCACTGAAATTCAGTGTACTACATTCCACCCCCCTTAAAGAGAGTTTCGGCCGCGAAACTAAAATCATACCTCAGCAGGGACTCAGCGAAGAGGTAAGGAAACCGCTCTTTCATCGAGCTTTCCAATTCCCATGTAGCCTCGCGCTCACCGTGATTTGTCCATTGTACTTTCACATAAGGGATTTCACGGTTCCTCAAACTTTTCACCTCGTGATCCACGATGCACAAGGGGAACTCCTCATAAGTCATATCCTCATGAAGTTCCATAGGTACATACTCGAGGACGTGCGCCGGATCATACACATACTTGCGGAGGGTCGATACATGAAACACATTGTGTATCCCCGCAAGCTTTGGCGGCAAAGCTAGCCGATATGCCACGGATCCCACACGCTCCAAAACCTCATAAGGTCCAATGTAACGGGGACTCAACTTACCCCGAACACCAAATCGCTTCACCCCTCTCATGGGTGATACCTTCAAGAAGACACGGTCTCCTACCGCGAACTCCAAATCTCGTCGACGTCGATCGGCATAACTCTTTTGTCTAGATTGCGCCGTCGACAAGCGTTCGCGTGCCAAGCGGACCTTTTCCTCCGCTTCACGCAATACGTCCGGTCCTAAGACCCTTCTCTCGCCGACTTCACTCCAATGAATAGGAGAGCGGCATTTTCTTCCATACAAAACCTCAAAAGGTGCCATACCGATGCTAGCTTGATAGCTATTATTGTAAGCAAATTCAGCCATCGGTAAATGAGTAGGCCACGCACCTTTGAAGTCCAACACACACGCTCGTAGCATATCCTCCAAAATCTGAATTGTTCTTTCCGATTGACCGTCAGTTTGAGGATGAAATGCTGAACTGAAATCGAGCCGTGTACCCAAAGCTTCTTGCAAGCTTTTCCAAAAGTGCGATGTGAAACAGGGATCTCGATCTGAAACTATCGAGGTCGGAACCCCGTGCAACCGCACAATCTCGTCGAGGTAGACTTGGGCTAACTTGTCTCCCGACCAAGTGGTGTGGATTGGCAAAAAGTGTGCCGACTTTGACAAACGATCCACCACCACCCATATCGCATCGTGGCCACCTAGCGATCGAGGTAAGCCCACAACAAAATCCATCGCGATATTTTCCCACTTCCAAACTGGAATGGGCAATCCTTGTAGTTTTCCCGCCGGAAAGCGACGCTCGGCCTTTACTTGTTGGCACACTAAGCATTGCGCCACAAAGCGTCCCACATCAAGTTTCATCCCCGGCCACCAATAATGCAATTTGAGGTCCTTATACATTTTGGTGCCGCCCGGGTGAATCGCATAGGGAGAAGTGTGAGCTTCTTTCAAGATCTCCCTACGAATGTCCTCAACCTTCGGCACGCACAATCGATTTCGAAATCGAATTGCGCCCCTCGAATCTACATGATAATCACCGGCATGCCCGCTCTCGATAGTACCCCGCACCTTTTGGAGCTCCGGATCACCGGATTGCTTTTCCTTTATTTGCTCCAACAAGGTCGGCCACACCTCGAGACTCATAAGTTTAGCGGGGACGCCCGGGGCCACGACTTCCAAGTCAAACCGGCCCATTTCCTTGATTAACGGCATTTGTCCCGTCATCTCAATCGCGAAGTTCTCCACGGATTTTCTACTGAGCGCATCAGCCACCACATTGGCTCTACCCGGGTGGTACAAGATGGTCAAGTCGTAATCTTTTATCAACTCCAACCACCTCCGCTGCCTCAAATTCAACTCTTTCTGAGTGAATAAATACTTTAGGCTTTTGTGATCCGTGTAGACCTCACAATGCTCCCCGTACAAGTAGTGTCTCCACAACTTGAGTGCGAAAACCACCGCCGCAAGCTCTAAGTCGTGGGTGGGATAATTCTGCTCATAGCTCTTCAGCTGTCGAGAGGCATATGCTATTACTTGTCCTCTTTGCATAAGCACACACACACCCAAGACCACGATGTGATGCATCACTATACACCACAAAACCCTCCCCCGCAATCGGCAAGGCGAGTACCGGAGCCGAAGTCAACCTTTCCTTTAGTTCCTTAAAGCTTTGGTCGCATCCCTCGCTCCAAACATATTTGGCTCCCTTGCGGGTAAGACGCGTTAGTGGACCGGAGATTTTTGAAAATCCCTCCACGAACCGTCGATAGTATCCCGCAAGACCCAAAAAGCTTCGCACCTCCGTGACATTGGTCGGGCGAGGCCAATCCTTGACTGCCTCCACTTTCATAGGGTCCACAGATACTCCTCCTGCGAAAATTACGTGACCCAAGAAAGCGACCTCACGGATCCAAAATTCGCACTTTTTCAATTTGGCGAACAACTTGTTCTCTCGAAGAACTTGAAGCACAATCCTCAGGTGCTCCCTATGTTCCTCTTCACTCCGAGAGTAGACAAGAATATCATCTATGAACACAACCACAAATTGATCCAATAGTGGTTTGAACACACGGTTCATTAAATCCATGAACGCTGCCGGGGCATTGGTAAGCCCAAAAGGCATAACCGTGAATTCATAATGTCCATACCGCGTCCTAAACGCGGTCTTATGCACATCCTCCCGGTTTGATCTTCAATTGGTGATAACCGGATTGCAAATCAATCTTTGAATACACCCGAGACCCTTGCAACTGATCGAACAAGTCATCAATCGGGGGGGTAACGGGTACTTATTCTTGACGGTCACTTTGTTCAACTCGCGGTAATCCACACATAACCGCAGCGAACCGTCCTTTTTCCGCACAAATAGAACAGGGACTCCCCAAGGTGACACACTTGGTTTCACGAAACCCTTGTCCATCAAATCTTGCAATTGTGCTTTTAATTCCTTTAACTCCGCGGGTGCCATCCTGTACGGGGCCTTAGAGATCGGCGCCGTACCCGGGAGCAAATCTACCACAAATTCTATTTCCCGATCCGGTGGCATTCCGGGCAACTCCGTCGGAAACACATCCGAAAACTCTTGGACTATAGGAATGTCCTCAAGTCCCAACACTTCCTTTCGGTCATCCACTACCGTCGCCAAGTAGGCAATGCAACCACTAGCAATGAGCTTTCTTGCTTGCGACGTGGACACCATTGAAGCAAAGAGTGAGCTCCTACACCCACGGTACACAAACTCTTTGTGCCCGGGCTATTTAAACTTCACTATCCGACTCTCACAATCTATAGTAGCGTGATACTTAGAGAGCCACTCCATTCCTAGGATCAAATCATATTCATTCATTCGATTTAATACCAGCAAGTCAGCTGGCATGATCCAATTTTCTATCCTCACAGGGCAATCCATACACACATGATGTATACAAAAAGTGTGTTCAGGCACTTGCACCGTTTTTGCATGTGTGGCATCTATGATTTCTATTCCATGTGCTATAGCAAATGATCGAGCAATGAATGAATGCGATGCACCAGTATCAAACAAAGCTCTACATCGAATGCCTTTAATTAACACGATACCTGCCACGACGTCCTCCTGAGTAGCAGGCTCCTCCACCTGCGAGGCGAACACCCGTCCACTAGGTGCCGGCCGCTGGCCCTCTACTGGTCTCGGCGGCTGTGCACGGCCTGCCGACATCGCCGCGGGTGGGATGCCCGCAAGCTGCCTCGGGGATGCAAATGCCGATGCCGATGACGGTGCTCGGCCATCATCCATCGGACAGTTGTACCGCAGGTGCCCTTGCTGTCCGCACTTGTAGCACCGGCCCTCACGATGTTCACACTGCTGAGGGGCGTGGGGGCCGCTACAAATCGGACACGGGGTCGGGGGTCGGTTCCGTCGGGACCCTCGAGGCTGATTTTGTGATTGCGAGTGCTTCGGGGGCCGCTTAGAGCTAAATTGCCCACCCGAGCCACCCGCCGGTCGCTTCTTCCCTTTTTCTTTTTCTTTCTCTTTCTCCCAAGAATCGCGCTCCTCGCGCGCACAAGCATTCCCGTGCTCCACCCAAAGAGCACGGTCCAAGACCTCCGCGAAGGTCCGCAACTTAAGGGCGTGCACCGCCCGAAAAATATCCGGTCGAAGTCCGCGCACGAAGCAATCAACCTTGTCTAGCTCCCCGCGAACAACGTGCGGCACGCAGTTAATGATGTACGAGAACTCCCTCTCGTACTCGCGTACCGAGCGGTTCCCCTGTTTTAACTTGCGGAATCTCTCCTGTAGCTTTCTTTTCTCACTATCGGGGAAGTAGGTGGCGAACACCATGCACCGAAACTCCTCCCACGACGGTGGTGGAAGGCTAGGGAGTCGATCACGCCGAACCCCTTTCCACCACACCTTCGCCGACCGCTCCAAACAATGAACGGCGAGGTGTACCTTGTCCCTCTCCAAGGTGTAGAGGTCCTCGAAGAGCGTCTCTATTGCGTCGACCCACGTTTCCACATCCCATGGATCCACGTTCTCCCCGCTAAAGATAGGCGGGTTGAACTTTTTAAATCTCATAAGAGCCGCAAGTGCGCGCTCTCGCTCCGCGTCCTCCATCGCGGAATCGGGTATAGGGGCACCCGATCCCTCGGCCACAGCCGGTGGCGCAGGTGGCACCACGGCTGGCGCCGGTGTCACCTCCTCGGCCGGTGCCGAAACAGAGGCCGGAGGTACTCCCGTCCTCTCCTCCCTAGTCGCAGCCGTCTGCCGCGCCATCTCGTCTTGGAGCCTTTTAATTTGCTCCTCCTGTCGTTGCATGGCTTCGGCCTGTTGCCGAACCACGCCCATCAACTCGGTCAACTCATTACGAAGAGCCGAGTTCTCGCCCTCCCCGAGTTGTTCGGGAGCCGCGCCCGATCCTCCGGGCCCAGCACTCTTAGGAGGCCGTCCACGTACCATTATCCTGAAAACACAAGGACTTTGGTCATTTCATGACATTCAAAGTCATTTGCGACATAACATTTCACGAAAATAAACGTGAACCCAATCTAGGCGAAAGTCACACAAGGGTCCTTATTCCCCTCACTTGGTTTTCATGTTGTCGGCCGCCAACATGAACACACTTGGTGAAGAATAAGTCACACCTCGAATCTACCTCTATTTCCAACTAGAGGCATAAGGACATAACCCAATCACTTATCTTTCGCCACATCAAAGATCTCGTCACTCACGAGCCTACACTCCTAGGTCATTTCCATCCTAGGGTTTCTTAGGTCAACCTAGACCGTTTCTATGCCCTGATACCACCTCAGTCTGTCACGCCACGCCGGCCCTTTAACACCAAATAGGTGGAAAGGATAACCGCACGGGCGCATGCCCCAGACCCGCCGAACGGATAGAGTCCTTTCTACCCGCCCAAGGCGTCACAACACAAGCTTATCCACAATGTTCCAACTAGGAACGGAGTACAAGAGTTGCACAAGGAAAGCATCAACATAAAGAAGTTCTACTTCTATTACATCATAAGGCACAATATACATGTCCAAAATTTTCTTTTCTTTCACTTTCATTCCATACATCATGTTCCAAAACTATGGAATATACAACA